>OX123192.2:14388547-14846902 GCA_944739405.2 Euclidia mi | reverse complement strand
ACAACCACCAAGATTGCGCTTGCACAATCCTTGCTTCTCCCAATACTCGATTATACCGATGTCAGCTATCTTGATCTTAATGAGGACCAACTTGACAAACTTGAGCGTCTCCAAAACTTCTGTATAAGATTCATTTTTGGTTTACGCAAATATGATCATGTATCTGAATTTCGATCCAGACTCAAGTGGCTCCCAATTCGTCTTCGCCGGAATACTCATATTCTTATGCTACTGTATAATGTGCTGTTTAATCCTAATAGCCCCATGTATCTCAAAGAACGTTTTAAGTTCCTTCATGACACACATTCAAGGACCTTGAGGTCGTCAGTGGATCTGAGACTGCAGATGCCGACACATTCTACAAACTTCTACGATAAATCCTTTGCTGTTCAGGCTGTACGTTTGTGGAATGCACTGCCAATTGAGATTAAGCAAGCAAAATCACTTAAAATATTTAAAGACGCATTAAAGAAGCACTACTTGTCTATATAATCGAAATTGATATCATTATATGTATATGTATGGATTATATAGCTATGTATTATATGTATTGTATGTATGTATAGTTATATATGTATTATATGTATAGTTAGTATGTATATTACGTATTATTTGTACCTATGTATAAGTAATATATACCTACTCATCTATGTACATTATATTTAAATAACTATTAGTGTCCATATATACATATATGATCACTCTCATCCATCAAACTTCTCTTTTTCAGTCTGTCCATCCTAAGGTTGCCTGGAAGAGATCGCACTTTGCGATAAGGCCGCCTTTGTGCATTTACTATTTGTATACCTACATATAAGTTATTATACCTAATTTGTACCAACTGTATTTGCACAATAAAGATTTATCTATCTATCTATCTAATACGGAGACATTTAAAGTCGAAATTTTAAAACGGTTGCGTGTATGGATAGCACACATCCGCTGTATAAATATAAAAATGTTAATAAAACATTGCGAGATGTAATGAAACAATGTTTTACAGAATATAATGGTAGGTTTTAATATACATCCAAGCATTAAAACATTGTGTAATGTATGTACCTATCTAGGTACAGACACAGCTACACTATGGAAGTTAAAAAGTGGTTTACCTACGTAACTTAATCTACGTTGTGTTCAAACTCAATCGTTATGGAATTCGAGGCAATGCAAATGAAAATGTTTTATTTGCACCTCCACACAAACTTAAAAAAACACTTAACAAACAAATAAACTTAACTTGTAGTTTTAAGTTTATTTGTTTGTTAAGTGTTTTTACACTAGGAAAATAAGGTACATTATTTCTGGAATCTGGTGGCCTTACATGGAGGGCAAATAAGGCGCTGCGTCAGCTAATGTTGCAGTATAACTACAACGCTGGTATTCTCGCAGGCCGAGAAAATAAAATAAAATAGTACACATGAATATTAAATAATACACCTAAATATAAAATAATACACTTAAATAATACACACATTTGATACATTATATATATAGGACAAAGAAATTGGATGAAGGTCAATAAAATATATAGCATTCTAGTAAATAATAATATATAAACTATATCAATATATTTCATAACTAATATTTACATATATATACACCCACTTAAATATACTTAATAGAAATATTTAAAGAAATATAATGTTATATTGAAAGAACGATAGATAAATGTTGTAATTGGAAAGTACACATAAGTGAATTGTGTAGTAAAGTACAAGGATTTGTTTTTGTTCATGGCTGGTATTGAAGCCGCGTTATATGCATATCATGGATATGTCTCATCAATTTTGCGCTATGGTATTATAATAAAGGGAAACTCGGTTGATATCATCAATGTTTACAGAGCGCAAAAAAAGTGTATTAGAGCAATAAATAAAACTCAAACGATAGAAAGTTGTGTTGCTCTTTTTAAACGTAATAAAATATTACCTCTCCCAGCTTTATATATATTTGAAATCTGTATCTTTGTACACAAAAATATAAGCCTGTTTGAGACACATAATGAAGCTGTAATTAGAAAAAGTCGAAAAATGCGTAAATTATATGTACCCCAGCAAAGAAAAGAACTTTTTTCTAGGAATGTTTATTGCATGGCAATACGCATTTACAATAAATTACCCGATACTTTTAAAACATATAACCAAACTACATTTAAAACATTTAAAAATAAATTATTTTGCTTCTTGCTGGACAAATGCTATTACTCGACGAATGACTTCTTATGTGAAAAATTTGACACTAAATTTAAATTGTAACTTAACATTATAATAATATTTGATATTATATATTTATTACTAATTATTTCAAACTTATTATTAAAATCGATTTTAATTGAATTCTTAATTTTAAAGCTGACTATGTGGTTAAGTTTAAGATTTATATGCCGGAAACGGCAGAATATTATGGACATATATTATTTGTAACACCACTGTAACAACAATATTCTAACAAATAAATGGATTATTATTATTAGGTACCTATTCAACGCCTCATTAAATTGCAAATATGCATTATTTCTTTGATATAAAATACTTATAAGAAATGAAGATCCAATGTCGGCAATATTGTAGGTATACCGTATACACAAAGATATTTTGGTTATCGTCATATTTATGGGTAACTCCGTCGCCCAAATACGTCCACATTTGCCGCTGCGTTTACCGCTACGGTGTGTTCGTGGCGTGCACGACGGTCTGCCGCGCCGCCCGCCGCCGCGCCGCTCGCCGCTTAGACCGATCTCGTGACCAGGCCCTAAGGGCGTCCTACACTACGTTTGCCGAGGCGCGCTCTCCACTTTAGACTTTCACTACTATTCCAATAGTTATTGGTTCTGCGACAAATGTGACCGGCCCACTGGCACTTCAGCCCGCTAATTCTTTAGGCTATGTCGATTACCTAACTTAGTTAGAGAACCAAGTTAGGTAATCGACATAGCGAACGAAGTACGAAGCGAAGTGATCTGACAGAAGTCAGATCACTTCATTACGAATTCGATCCTTAAGAGAAACCCCGAGCATAGACCTCTTCATAGCTCGCTGAGCGATCTTAAATTGGAGGACCTGTTGCACCGTCAGTGTCCATGTCTCCGTAAGTCATAACGGGTAGGACGCACGCGTTGAAGACATTTGCTTTAAGGTTTTGGGTTTTGCGGTAGGGATAACGATAGATCAGACACATGAGGCCAGATTGAACGATTAGTTAGCGTACATATTAGCGCGCAAGGAAATCATATCATATAACAATTTTGTTGAACTGTTCATATATTTAGGTAGTAGAGCCTTGCTGATTTCAGCGTGAATGGGCTGGCTCGACCGGGGAAGTACTACCCTCTCACAGAAAATCGACGTAAAGTAACAATATCTATATTGTTGCGTTTCGTTCGGTGAGTGAGAGTGCCGGAGGCCCCATCCCCTATTCCTTCTCCCTCATCCCACTCCTTATCTTGTCCCTTTTCCTAACCCCAAGGGCGGCAACGCACTTGTGACTCCTGTGGTGTTGCTTGTATCCATGGGCGGCGGTAATTGTTTACCATCAGGCGATCCGTCTGCTCGTTTGCCGCTTATAAAATAAAAAGAAAGTTAATATATTTCTTTTATTTTTTATTTTTTTTAAATACTGTATATAAATTCACGCCTATATCCCCGAAGGGGTAGGCAGAGGTGTAATACTACACCCACATTCGCTATGAATTTTTAGGTCCCACGTAATGGAGGGGGCGAGCCTATTGCCGAACCCGATACCCTTTGCATGGCAGTCTGTTGGTATCTCCACTTGGCTATCGCTGCCTTTAAATACCTTCAAAACGTTAACCTTGAATTAATTTGTTTTCAATAAAATTTTGTAAGCTTTTCAACCTAACTCGTTATATGTAATTTCAACATCAAACGTAATTACTGTTATTCCAAAAAGAATTACAAAGACAAATCAAACTAAACAAGTTAAAGCTTAAAGCAAACTCGATACAATTACTAATAAAATTAAGCAACCAAATTACTGTAATAATAACGAAGATTCTAAGAATTTGTATCAAAGTTGAAAGAGTTGAACGGCTGCAAAGCTAGAACTTAAACGCCTTCACAGACTACTAACTTTCTGTACGCCGATAGTTCAGTCCGTCATTGAATTAATACATAGGAGAAAGCGTGAAAACATAATTGCATGTCTGATGTGGATAATGGATAAATAATTAATCTAATACTATTTGTTTTAATAATAAAAACTGCCGTACATATTTTTTGTTTTTACTTTTGCCTACATCCACATTTCGCCAATTTTTAAGTCCCACGTCCCAGGGGGCGAGGTCATTGCCGTTACTAGACTCCGTGTTGCAACAATTTTGTCAGACTCGAGAATCGAACTCGTTACGTCCCGATTAGAAGACGCATAGATATTGCATATGCGCCACAGTTATGCAACAAATGTCTTTATCTTCCTACGATTGTATCAGCCATCAAAATAAAAAGTGGATTTTGAAATTAAGTTTGCCGTCTTTTTCGTGCCCATATACTTACTAATATATTAAACAGATTAAACTATCGACCGACCATAAGTCAGATGTCGGCGTAGGCTCAAAAAACAGATGTTCCTAAAAAGTATGTTGAGATAGGCTCGGGGAGCTTTCGCCACTTGTATGTTAACGTCAACAAATGGGGGTTGGATATACCAACCCTTTTGCCCTTATAATGTCGATATGTCGACATATTTGAACACTCGGCCCGTTCATGATAAAACCGAACAGTTCGTTCTTTGTTTTGGAGAATTTACTATAGGAATTTCACATGGAATGTTGTAATTTTGTCGGGATTGGATGAAATTTGTTAAGATTCTCGCCCGTTTAAGGAAAAATGTTTTGTTAAGACAAATATCTTGTGGATCAACTCCTTGAAATTAGTTGTCCTTTGATATTTAATCGTGAGCCGAGATACTCTTTAAGGTAAAGCCGTAAAGAGATGTAAAAAGGAACGACAACTGAACGGCTTAAAATTATTGATATTATGAACACTAAAGTTTTACGTTTTAATTTGTTCGTATTTTGCTTTGGTATTTCTTCATCGTTCAAATAAAAAGTTGCATCAAGTAAGTAAATTTCTAACAAGCTTCCGATTGCATCACCGCTGTATGTTAACGCTACTGTGTGCTAAATGAGCATAATTTTGTCCAAGTCCATTCTTTCGCAATTGAGTTCATTACTCAGCACGTAAAATTCTGTTTCAAATCTATACATATAATAAAATTTATAATAATTATTATGATGATATGAGGTCTAAAATCATTATCTAATACTAAATCGGTTCATCGTGTATTTCTTATATCTTACAGGTAAAACAGCCTGCCATACTGATGTGACTGCAATAATCGTTCTGTTTGGCAATCAGGCATATATAGACCGGGGTTCATTATGTTTATACAACATAGAAGCTTCCTTCTAATATATGATTATACTAACAACATAATTCTATTTTGAGATCCGATTCTGATCGCATACATAAAATGCCAATTACAATGACTCATAGAATATCCCGGCTAGTGGCTCAGTAGGTAATGAAAAAACTGTTCTTAGTCACTTGAAGTGATAGCTTATTGTTACCAGAGTTTGACCTAATGAAATAATTTGAGCATTATGTAGTACTAGAATATTCCTTAATGTAATGATATATTCCTTGTTGAATAGGATTGGATTTAATAAGGTTGATTGGGACTAAACATAATAAGCATAAGAACTGTAAGGTAGCTTTTCGTTTACGTATTGCAGTTTTTTATTTTATTATAAAAAACAATTTTAAAATGTGTTAGAGTGCTTATAAAAATAACACGTCATTTTATTATCCAATTGTTAGAATGTGTAGAACATATAATGAAATTGCACGTGTTAATAAAGAGGTGGATATATTTAATGCAAAATTTAATAAATATAAAAAGTTAGTATCAGGTGTCCTTAGTACTGAAAAGTTCCAAGTCTAGTCTATTTATCGTGTAAAAATTATTTAAAGTGTGAAATTACAATCACAGTTATTAGGTAATAAACCTTCTTACGATAACCAAGTGTATTGTTAACGAATCTAAAGTTTTGAAATATTATCTTGTCTTGTTTTGCACGAGTAATCTGCTTTGATTTATGCATGCTGTGTACACTACCTTAGGATATAATTACCAGATTATTATTATATTAAGTATGTTCACTTAACTACTTACCATGTTAAGATTGTAATCTGATTGTGTACCTATTATAAATAAATAAATATCCGGGACTTTGTTTCAGAAGGTCCTTATCACGTCAGAAGGTTAGCAAACTATAATTTATTGCAGTATGGAAATGCCTTACTTACGCTCGTATGCATTTTAGTAACTCGTCCGCTCGTTGAAGTCTTAAGAAAGCCTAGCAAGGCGCTTCTCTTAATTTTAGTCAAACATGGCTTGGATATGGTGTGCGTTGCGTAAATACAAATTTTGTACATATTTTAAGTTTTCCCTGTACTAAATAGCCTCATTTGTAAAAGAAAACAACGTACACATTGATACCAAATCTATATACAGTTTTTTGATATAACTTCTTTTTCAAACATTCATCACGTTGCAAAAACTTTTACACCCGCTTTTATTATACAAAGACTTTGTATTTTCTTTCCAGATCAAAGTAACTAGGGTACTCTACAGACTTCTGCCAGATTATGCGGAAATGCACTGATATATTGGGGTTCACAGGTCATGGAAAATGGTTCCTTTGGACAGTGTCCTTCGCAGAGTAAGATGAATGTTGGTTATGGCGCCTTATGACCTTTTACGTTAAATTTATTTGGGGGAACTTGACCGTCTTTAGTTTATTTACGTTTGGTTGGTTGATGTTTTTTTTAGACTTTTATGAAGTGATTTAAAATAAATCCCATCGTACTTTTACATGTATGATTTTTAGCGTAGTAGTCAACTCCAATTTTAACCGTTTCATGTTAATTTCTTGCAAGAAAAGGATACATCATCTGCAATAATATAACATGAACATCTCTGGCTCCAAGGTTTAATATAATTAAATACTAAAAGGCAGTGATAGCTGAGTGGAGAGACCGACAGACTGCTACGCAGAGGGTCTCGGGTTCGAATCCACGGCACGCACCAATGGCTTTTCGGAGTTATTATCTATACATATAATAAAATGGTAGGAAAGTCAAAACTGTACATTGAATATTTTTTTTAAAGAATAATTGAGGTGTGATCTACTATCGATACCGAGGCCAAAAATATAGTTTTTAGAATTTTTGTCTGTTTGTCTGTTTATCTGTTTGTCCTTATATCCGGGATAAAGTAAAAAAGTACTGCATGGATTTACTTCAAATTTGGCACAAATATAACTAAAAAGTCGGGTCACCACATAGGCTACATATTATCACGCTATGACCTACAGGGAACGAGCAGAGAACCTTTATTTCTTCAACGCATTCTGTAACAACATGTAATGTAACAATGCATATTTGAATGTTGTTATTATGTTAACTATGCTATAAGCTAGCTTCACACTATAAAAATCACGCAATATAAGTAACTTAGGCTGATAAACATAATTAATTGAATATTTAAGTAGAATCAAGACAATTTTAATGCAGCGCCATCTAAGAGAGTTCAAAAACATCAAGTCGAATTACATGTGTAAGCCCTATTTGGATATAAATAATTTAAATTTGTGTTGGCGACGTTAATAGTTATTTTCAAAAGTCATAGATGGAGTTGTACATTTTCTTCTTAAAAGATGTATTTTTAATTCGTTTCAGAGATGAACAAGACTATTAGTTGAAGTAATTGAATTAATTAACTACACCATCGCCACACTTGATTGCTTACATCATTTCTGTCAGAATAAATAGTAATAGAGTTAGTACAAAATAAACATTTTGGTCACATTGGTGTAATTATTGCTTCTTAATTAATATATTTTCATGTTGCATGTAAACTTGCTTTAAATTGTCTTCCGGGATATACATATAGCACGTACCTTTGTTTGGATTAACTGAATACAAACATTAGTGAGATGTGGAACTAGCTAGATTATTTTTACTCACACACAGCCATTTATTTATTGTTACGTCTGAAGCGGTTTGGCGGATACTGGTGTTCTCTATACATGAGAAGCATCCTACCGTAATGCATTTACACGACCACCTAGAGAACGGCCAGCGCATATATTTTGATCCCGACAGCGTTGCTGAGCACTTGGAAAAGCCGCGTCAAAAAACTCTCTTGGCATTTTTCAGGCTCTGTAAAATCGATCAGTTTGGGAGGTCCCTTACGTATAACGAGATGCCTTCATATTACACGTAGGACAAGCAAAAGGGTGTATTTAACCGACGTTGTCGAGCAAGTGCTGTGGAAGGTTTTCCGGGAAGTTTCAAGGACACCGCATTTTGTAGAGTTTATACCGTACTTTTATATTATTTGTGTAATAATGTCGAATGCTATTTTCTGCGGTTGTTACTTCACACGGTCCGAGGCCCAACGTCTTTCGCCTTTCTGAGGACATTTGATGGCTTGGAGTATCCCACTTACCGCACAGCCTGCGTAGTACGTCACTTTCTCGACGGTGACCAATAATGGGATGACAACCTCGCGAAGGCGAGCGTCAGTGACAGTCCCAGCCGCATGCGTCATCTGTTTGACGTCATCTTGGTGTTTTGTGGAGTCGCGAACGCGGTAGCTTTCTGGGAGAAGTATCGCCATCATCTGTCTGAAGATTTTCTACGAGCTTTGAGGCGTGTTACTAGAGACGAAGTCGAAGTAACTGATGACCGCGTGCTGAACACCTGTCTCAGTTCACTTCAAGACGTGGTCATTTCTATCGGCGGCAATCCACTGGTCAAATATTTATTACCAGCTTCCCAATCATCACCGCATCAAGACCGTGAAAATTGGGAGTATAACGCTAAGACAATTTGAAATGACCACCTTACGAATTTTACGACACCGTCCTTGAAAGCGTTGGGCAAAGCCAGGCTAAAATGTTTTTCTTGGATGCTCCTGGTGGAACAGGAAAAACATTTGTTACTACCGGCATACTTGCAGAGGTCAGGAGGCAAGGCAAAATTGTCATTGCTGTAGCGTCGCCGGCAATCGCTGCCACACTGCTTCCGGGTGGCAAGACAGCACATACCATGTTTAAATTTCCCATCGATTTAGAGAGCGCCGTAACACCCGTTTGTGGTGTGTCACGTAACAGTGATAAGGGACACGTGCTCAAGGATTGCTCTCTGATCGTATGGGAGGAGCGTACGATGGCCAATAGGAAGGCAGTTGAGGCCATGGACAGAACCCTGCAGGAAATCCGCAGGAACGAGCATTTAATAGGTGGTCACAGTTCTGTTCAGTGACGATTCCCGACAAACGCTTCCCGTAGTGACGCGGGGATCGAGGGCTGACGAGGTGAGTCATCATCATCATCATCATCAGCCTTTAACAGTCCACTGCTGGACTAGGCCTCTCCTTTGAAAGGAGGAATTGGCCTACTATACCACGCTGGCCAAACGGGTTGGTATAGGGTTTGTATCAAGTTTTCCTTTTCTTACAGTGCTGTTCTTGCTCCTTCTGTCGGCTCTTACGACATCCATGGGGTGATATGGGGTGGTGACATTCCGTATTCTTAATTCGTCACCACACGGACAAGGTGAGTGCTTCGTTGAAATTATCTTTGTTGTGGTCACGAGTTCGTATGCTGCGCTTTACTATTAATATGAGAGCTCAGCTTGGCGTCAATGCACGTGCTCAACAATTCTAAGATGTCTTTCTAAGTCTTGGCGAAGACACTCTACCAGAGGAGAGAGGTGGACAGGTGGTGCTTCCAGAGTCTCTCAGTAGAGTTGTATCCAGCTTAGAATTATACAGCTGTATACCGTAATAGCAGAATTCGTGAGTGTGTGAGTGGCCTACTTTGACGCCCAAAAATGATCAGGCTGTAAGCAAGAAAACGCCACACATTATCCCGTGGAATTTCTGAACTCCCAGTCAGCAAGTGAACTTCCAGCGCATAGCATCAAGCTGAAGGTCGGTGTCCCGATTATGCTTCTTCGGAACCTATCTCCTCCGAAGTTGTGTAACGTGACCCGCCTGAAAGTCATCTCGCTCCACAGACACACCATTTAGGAAATTCTTACAGGTTGTGGCGTCAGCGAGGCAGTATTTATACCACGCATTCCTCCCATACCTCATAATTCAAGCGCATACAGTTCCCCGTGAGTGTTTGCTTGGCGATGACCATCAATAAGTCGCAGAGGCAGACATTTAGGGCAGTGGGTGTCCTGTATGTCGCTTGCTCCCGCGTCACCCGTCCTGACTCCCTTTACATTTTGGCTGCGGAGAGCCAAACCACTAATGTTGTATATCGGGAAGTCCTATAAGTATGTATTTTACCCTGTTATGTATTCCTTATTTTCTCCATCTGCTTCAGTCACAACTTATGACTTAATTCAGCAGAATCGTCATAAAGTCATTTATTCAAAGCAGGCTGAAAATCAGCACTTTTTGAAGGTCAATTTTACAAAAGACAGTCTCCCTCTGTTACTACACATTCTGCAGGTAAGAAATATAAATACATACATACATACATACATATCGTCACGCCTTTTATCCCCGAAGAGGTAGGCAGAGGTGTATTTCTACACCCACTTTTCGCCAGATATACTTTAGTCCCACGTAATAAGGGGCGAGCCTATTGCCGTACCGGGCACATTTCCAGACTCCGTGCTGCTACTGAGAATTTCGTGACAGAAAAACCCAATAACACTGCCCGACCCAGGAATCGAACCCGGGGCCTCCCGATCCCACGCGCACATTTATGCCGCGAGACCAACGAGGCAGTCGTATTGGGTTTGATGTCGAGTTTTCCGTCTCTACGCAAAGATGGTATTTGCATTGTGTTATCCCTCAGTCGCCTCTTACGACACCCACGGGAAGATGGGGGTGGTGACACTTGTATTCTATGCCGTCAACCACACGGCAATAAATAAAAATAAACCCGTTTCTTATTTATTTAAATATAAATAAGAAACGGGTAAATGAATTTTATTTTAAAAGGTATATCTTCTCATATCTTCACGCCTTTTATCCCCGAAGGCGTAGGCAGAGGTGTATTACACACCCGCACTTCGCCAGATATGTTTCGGTCCCAATGTAATAGGGGGCGAGCCTATTGCCGTCTACCGGGCACATTGTTAAGCGAGCGATAATTAATTAATATTTTTTAATACACACATAACTTCGAAATGCCATAGGTGTGTGCCCGGGGTAGCTGGGGATCGAACCCAAGACCATCGTCTCGGCAGTCCGTTACATACACCACTGGGCTATCGCCGCCGCGTATTTTTTAAACGGTATAATCGTAGGTATTTATTTAATAGTTAGGTGCTGTATAGCGTTCACGCAGACGACGTCGCGGGCAGCAGCTAGTTTTAGTATAAATTGTTAATTATCGCTTGCTAAACGATGAAGGAAAACATCGTGAGGAAACCTGCATTTCTGAGAGTTCTTCATAATGTTCTCGAAAAACATGTGAAGTCTGCCAACCAACACTTGGCCAGCGTGGTGGACTATGGCCTTACCCTTCTCATAGTGAGAAGAGGCCCGTGCTCAGTTGTGGGACAGTATAAAGGGCTGATGATGATGATGAAATACTAAAATAAACAGTGGCCCAGCCGTTTGAACTTAAAAGATAGCATAATATATTAAACAAAATTTTTATTTATATACTTTTCATTTTATTGGCACTCTATGTAGAATGTGAATAGAATTAGGTTTATTAGAACACTCGAGAAACACTGCCTCCGTGTTCCAGTGGTCCTTTTATGTCATCCTTCACACAAAGCCATAACTAAAGGTGTGACTTTTATATTGTTTAAAAGCCAATTATTAGTTACTGATATCTGTCCTCGTAGCGTTCCCACGAGTAATAGGGATTTAAAATGTCCATCCCCGCAGAGCCCTTTACGGGGGTAAGATGGAATCCTAGCTGTGCCTTGTGACCACCAACACAGGCACCCTCCGTTTGAGACCAGCTTGCCCTCTGGCCACGAATCCCTCGGCACGGGTCGGTTGACACCTTAGATCGGGGTTTTGTGTCGGGTATGCTCCCTGAAAGTTGGTTTAATTTCGGAGTTTTCCTTCTCCTAGACAGGTTGCCAACCAAGGCTAACGAGGCCCATCTCCCCGAACGTTTGGTTTAATTTTGGAGTTTTCCTTCTCCTAGATAGGTTGCCAACCAAGGCTAACGAGGCCCATCTCCCCGAAACGGATCAAGTCTCTTCCTTGCGATGCATAGCCGAGATTGGCCAAAGGTCAAAAGGTCTACTGCGCATTCGTGGTTTTGGAAAAGGCTTATGATAAAGTGGTGAGGAATGAAATGTGGTCGGTACTGTCGATGTATGGGGTGAACAGCAGCCTCATACGAGCTCTGAAATCCCTTTATGAGGATTCTAGAGCTTGTGTGAGGATAAACGGGGCATACACTGACTGGTTTACCATCAACACAGGTGTTAGACAGGGATGTGTAGCGTCGCCGTGGCTGTTCAACCTCTTCATGGACAGTTGTTTGCAAGATTTGAAACATAGTGATTGTGGATTAAGGATGTGTAACGTAATACTACACGTATTGCGTTATAATATCTCGCAGGCGCTTAACGCCAGCTTAGCCAGACATCGTTCGCAATATTACCAAATATGGTCATATTCACTAGCCAAAGGCAGTTGTGAGTCATAGGCCTACATCTATATAAGATGGGTGCGCGTTGTAGAATGGTCACTATCCCTAGGCATCGGAACGCTGCCGCTACACCTCGCGATTATTCTACATTCTACTTCCTATCTACTGTCCCGCTGGGGGTAAGCATATTCTAGTTGTCTGTGTGCCTATATGTTCTGTCTGTAGTATCTGTGTCTCCTAAGCATAACAGCCGATCTAGGGACAGCCTGTTCCTGACCGGTTGTTGTGTATTCTCTATGCTGTTTCCAGTTCACCCTACGGGCTACGTTCACCCTACGAGCTCACTGCACCTGACGTTCTTCCTACGGGCTGACGTTCTTCCTACGGGCTACAAGCCACGAGCTGCTGGCGCCGTGCCGCTACTAGCCAGCTGCCACCCAAGCCTCCGTTCCTGCCTCCGAGCTCTTACAGCCAGGCCACGGACGCCTGAGCCTGACCGCTCGACCCACATCGGCTGCACCGCCTGAGACCCGCTCAGCCTGAACATCGACCACAGAGCTGCCTGCGCAGCGCACCTTGGCCAGCTCATCGGCGACCCTTCGAGCAGCTACCCTGCGAGCGTCGGAGAGCAGCAGGAGTCTACACTCCAGTCAGCTCAGGCCTGTGCTTACCTAGTTCGGTCATACTCTATGTAAGCGGTAGTGAGACATAATAAAGAACCTGTTCAGCCTAGCAGTGTTTCTCTCGAACCCCGACATCCTACCTGAGATCCTCCGTCTCAGATGAATTAGTTACTTGTCAAATGCCTCCTTTATGTTGATGATCAGGTTATGCCTGCGTCTTCAGCGGAGGTGTTGCAGGAGATGGTAACAATCATGCATGGTACGTTAGAGAGGAAAGGAATGAAAGTGAATGTAAGTAAAACGAAAGTTATGGTTTTTGAAAAGGAGGAATGCGTTACGGCTTGTAATATTATGATCGATGGACAGCGAGTGGAGCAAGTGAATGAGTTTGTATATTTAGGTACGTTGTTTACAAGAGATGGTAAGAATGTAGAAGATATTGAAAGAAGAGTTAATGCAGGTAATAGAGTGAATGGAGCTCTGAAGGCGTTTATGAATAGCCAAAACGTGTCCAAAAAGGCACGTTTGGCTGTGCTTAGAGGAGTGTTAGTACCTACTCTTATGTATGGTAGTGATAGTTGGGTATGGCAGAAGAGTCATGAAAATAGAATAAATGCTGTAGAAATGAGAGCACTGAGAAGTATATGTGGTGTCTCTCTGACTGACAGAATAAAGAATTGTGTGATAAGAGAGTGTTGTGGGGTAAAAGAAGACATAGTGACAAGCATCGAGAAAGGTATGCTAAGATGGTTTGGGCACGTGGAGAGGATGGATGACGAAAGACTGACCAAGCAGATATATAAGGCAAGTGTGGAAGGGACAGGACGAAAGGGAAGACCTAGGCGGACGTTCTCTGACCAGATTGGAGACATCCTAAAAACAGGACAGGTGAGAAGTACCCTGAACAGAAGAGCATGCATGAGGAATCTGATAGGAGTGAATGAAGCAAGAGAGATATGTCAGGATCGTTGCAAATGGCGTTCCGTAGTCTCTGCCTACCCCTCCGGGAAACAGGCGTGAGTCTATGTATGTATGATGTATTAGGTACTAGATGAGCCCGCGGTTGCACCCGCGTTATTTAAGGCTACTGTGCCGCTCCCGTGGCTCATAGTATGATGTTATAATCTAACCTATAGCCTTTCTCGATAAATGGGCTATATAACACTTACATAATTTTCAAATCGCACCAGTAGTTCCTGAGATTAGCGCGTTCAAGCAAAAAAACAAACTATTCAGCTTTATATATTAATAGAGGATGCCCGCGGTTACACCCGCGTTATTTAAGGCTACTACTCCGTTCCCGTTGCTCATAGCGCGATATTATATAGCCTTTAGCCTTCCTTGATAAATGGGCTACCTAACACTGAAATAATTTTTCAAATCAGACCAGTAGTTCCTGAGATTAGCGCGTTCAACCAAACAAACAAACAAACTCTTCTTATAATTAGTATAAGACTAGAGGATGCCCGCGGATACACCCGCTTTATTATTCTTTATATATTTGGCTTTTATTTTGTTTTCAAATTTTAGTCATACACAAAACTAATTTATTTATTTTTTTAAATAAGCACAATTTTATAGTCTTGTAGTGCTAAAAACAATAAATAATTGATTAAAACGTCATGCATAAACAAATACATTCAAATTCAACTAATATAATTCTAAAAATTACCATAAATGGTTGAGTAATCCAGAATAGGTATCGAAAATGTTAAAACATAACAGACTTTCTAAACTTGCCAATGTTGTCAACAAATAAGTCTATCTCTTAGGATTTATTAAAATTATTATATTCTGTAACCATTCTATTAAGTGGTGTCTTTTTGCCAAGATTCGATTTATGTGAGCTCTTTGTCAACAATTCATATCGAGATGCACGTGGTAACCGTAAAGGTGTATGAAAAGACAGGGAAGATAGGAGCTCAGGTGTGTCAAGGATACCATTAGCAAGCTTATATAGAAATATTATCTGCCGCGACCAAATGGGGGCGCACCATTCGATGCGTCGCGGTGGGGCCGCAGAGGAAGAGGAGATGCGGTGTTGCGTTGCCGTCCTCCCTATCCTCTGCGGCCGCTGGGCGTTTTGGCGGCGGACTCCAACACCTTAATCCGTCGCCAAGGGGGTTTTGTTCGGGGCCCGCCTGACCATCTGGCGGGCCAATACCCGTCGGAGGGTGGCGACGAGTGCTTAGGTGATGCCCCACCCTCCGACACACGGGTACATGGCGGCAGTCGAGGTGGTTTTTAGTGGAAACACCACATACTCCGGCTCTTATTTCCCCCAAGAGTCGGAGATCCGAAGGGATTTTCCACCACGTAAAACAAAAAAAAAAAAAAGTACATGATGTGGCAGAAATGTGACCCAACTCAAGACTGTAATGTTTCAAATTGCTATACTTCATTGAATTTGTGCTTAGCTTGGCATTTTATCTATATTGAAACTAGCCACAATATGTATGTCACCAAATTGTGTTGAAAATTGTAAAAGCAATGAAAATTCTTTCTTACCATTGGCTTTTCATTTATCTGAAATTTGTTTAAAGTTTACTCAAAATACAATTTTTATTGAGAACTTATATATAAAACATTTCTTCAGGATTTTTATTAGGCTACTAACTGCTGTTTGTTTATGTTGGCCTGGTACTTTTCAAAACATTTTACTGATTGATAACTTTTTTACCAGATTCTATAAACACTTCTAACCTCTGTTCATTTCTGTTATCCTGGTACTTTTGAAAACGATCACCATAATATAATAAACTAGAGGACGCCAGCAGCTACGCCTGCACATTTTTTTTTAAATTTATTTGACCGATCCCGTGGGTATTTCGGGAAATTCCTTCTTAGTGCACCTCTACGGTCCCCTAGAAACATACATGCCAAATGTCAGCTTCCTGCGCCCAATAGTTTTGGCTGTAGCTTGTCTGTCAGTCAGTCAGTAACGCAAGGATTTTATATATTAAGATGAAGATGAAGATAAAAAATTGGCAGATGATTTAAAAATCCTATCGAAAGTAAATAGTCCTTTATGAATATATTATGCCCTTCACTATTTTTCAACGTGGTTGCGCTTTGTGGAATAAAGTAGTTGCGCTTTTTTAGTTGCGCTCAAAAATAGTTGCGCTTTTAGGAATACCCCAAAATTTCGCTCGTTTTAAGTTACATAGGTATTTAATTTCTCTCATATTTTCTGCAAATTCCAATTTCGACCCTTTTCTTAAATTTTACCTAATTTATTACCTATGTATTATGAATTTTAATTTCGTACGTAGAATTTTATTTCTTTTTCAAACTACTTTGTACATGATATGATGACGATCAAAGTACCTGTTTATGTCAATTTGTACCTACATATAAAACCTAGACACGTCTCAGATATGACAGGAACAAACTAATAAGCTATTTATATGATAATTTCTTTTTTAAGGGCGGATATTGGAGATTAGACCGACTTTTTTATTAAACACGGTAGAAAAAATTCTAATTTAAACAAAACGCTTAGCGAAATAGCACCTTATTTGTAGGAGTTAAGGTAGAATTTTGTTTGGCAATATGTAAAGGTTTCTTGTATGCGACATTTATTTTAATGATTCTCTAAGGTACCACCTTGTTATGTATTGCACGAATAACTTTGCTGAAGGTTTAATATTCTTAAAAATATCACCTGTGTGTATCAATATTTATGTCGTTTGAGTTTGCAGAAATTGGAAACTTCGGGTCTTTTTTATTAGTTCAGTTTTGGTGAAATTGGTATTGACTTATAAATTAAGGTAACCGATGACTGAGTAAGAAAAGTGGTCCTTACTTATTGTATTGTATAATTTATAAATATTAACCTTATAATTCCGTGTGGTGACGGATTAAGAATACGAAATGTCACCACCCTGAATCATCCTATGGGTGTTGTAAGAGCCGACAGAGGGAGCATATTATGCAGAGAACAGCACTGTAAGAGAAGGAAAACTTGATACAAACCCTATACCAACCCGTTTGGCCAGCGTGGTATTGGCCAATTCCTCTGATGATTAATAATTAACAATTTTATAGGTAGTAGAGCCTTGCTGATTTTAGGATGAATGATAATGATGAAAATATTGAAATACTACCCTTTCACAAACGATTGACGTAAAGTAAGAGTACCTATATTGTTGTATTGTTCGGTGAGTGAGAGTGCCGGAGGCCCGATCACCTATTTCTTCTCCCACATTCCATTTCTCCATTTTTTTTCTTTCTTTTTTTTTCGGTGTCGGATTCGAAAGTCCTCATGGAGTCCTTCCGCCTTGGGGGGGAAGGACGAAGGGGACTGTCAGACTCTTACTAACTAAAAACCAACCCGTGCTCCTCATGTACCCATGTGTCGGAGGGTAGGGTTTCACCGAAGCATTCCTCGCTACCCCCGACGGGTATTGGCCCGCCAGATGGTCAGGCGGGCCCCGAACGAAACTCCCTTGGCGGCGGATGAAGGTGTTGGGCTCCGCCGCAAAAACACCCAGCGGCCGCAGAGGATAGGGACCACCGCATCTCCTCTTCCTCTGCGGCCCCACCGCGACGCAACGATGGTGCGCCCCCATTTGGTCGCGGGAGATAGGGCACGCGGCAACGCAACACCGACACACCTTCCGCGACCGCACCCGACTGCGAGGGACAGACAGAACACTCCCCCGCACCCGCACCTTGGGACGCATCCTACGCAGGCCTCACCCAAGCCCACGTGGAGCGTCCCCTCCCGGGATCCCGCTTAGCTTCACCGTGGATGTACCTCAAACCCACGGATACTGAGCCCTCCCACCACGACAAGGTGGAGATCCCACGGGGGGGACATCCCATTCCTCCTCCTAATATTAACTAAATATTTTCAAAAACACCGCGTGTCTTATGCGATTTTTGTATGTTACAAAATAACCATACGATACATTATAATAATATCAGGCTTATTTACAAATTGTTACAATGTTCGGTTCGACCTTAATATGTTCCTTATACTGGCCTCATGTGTCAATATCTATCGTTATCCCTACCGCAAAGCCTTAAAGCAAATGTCTTCAACGCGTGCGTCCTACCCGTTATGACTTACGGAGACATGGACACTGACGGTGCAACAGGTCCTCCAATTCAAGATCGCTCAGCGAGCTATTAAGAGGTCTATGCTCGGAGTTTCTCTTAAGGATCGAATTCGTAATTAAGTGATCTGACAGAGAAGCAAATTAGGTAATCGACATAGCCTAAAGAATTAGCGATCTGAAATGCCAGTGGGCCGGTCACCTTTGTCCCAGAACCAACAACTATTGGAATAGTAGGGAAAGTCTAGAGTGAAGAGTGCGCCTTGGCAAACGTAGTGTAGGACGCCCTTAGCCTAGCTGAAGTGACGATACACGCAAAGTGGCTGGCAGCGGCTGAACACGAAAAGCCAAAAATCAGGCTCAGTGGCATTTCATTAGAAAGGAATTATTCCAGCAGCGGACTATGACGAAGATGACATATCCATCAAGAAGAGAACTCTCAGAAACGTTTAATAATATAACGTTTCTTAGTGATTTTACCTTTACTGTCTACTTTTACTTTCTTAGTTTCCCTTCAATGGACAATTTTGCACTTACCTTCGACAAGTCAGTGGTGCACGCTGTGGATTCCCCACTGACTTTTAGAAACCCGAGACGCTTTGCGTAGCACTGACTTAGTCGAGGATATTCTCTACCAAGCTATCATTTAGAATTATAATATGTATAATTTAAAATATAAAAATAATTTACTTTTATTACATTCTTCCCATAACATGCAACTTACGTAAAACATTCGATAACAATCTTTATGACGCACATTAGCCTTTATCGCTATAGTCTCTAACTCAGCTATTACTCAGAACACTTAATAACTAACACCGCAATCAACTTGATCGTTGCGTAGTGTAATAAATAACTAAAATTATACCTGTGATAACAACCCCTTTGCTAATAAATGGTTGACAGGAAAAATATAAAACGGCTCCTGTTCTATTAAAATAAATCGACGAGGAAATGAGTTAGTCATTTTATTAACGAGGAGTGTTTGCGATGATCTTTTTCGTCGCGTCGCTGAGGTTGAATTTTTAAGATAAAATTATTTATCTCATAGGATAATCCTCTGACTAGGCTATTGGTATTTAATGACACTAACGCCAGCCTTGCGGAAGGCCTATGTTCAGCAGTAGACGTCAGACATGAGAGACCTCCGTAGTACCTACGGAGGTCTCTCATGTTATTTTGTCTGGTTGCATTTTTTTTTTCATTATATTATTATGTATTTCATTATCATCAAAATATCTGCCAATAGACGACTACTGCTGTACATACGCCTGCCGCAAGGCTGGCGTAGACCATTCTTGAATATTCATTTACATAGAAATAAATAAGTAGCTATGTTAACCAGTTATCTGACTAAACAGGGCCTGCCTAGTTTAGAATCAGATGACCATGCGTGTTTCCGTTTTTAGCGTGGTATTTTACTGATACTTAAAAAAAATATTCGTTCAACCGTGAAACAGTTTTAACGGGACGGAAAAAAGTTAACATTCTACCCAAAATCAAACGCAGTTTGTTTTACATTGATCGCCAAAGCTCACTGTTGCGTTTTTCCACTAACAAATATCGGAGCTCCAAACTAAAAATGACAAAACTAAACGCTTATTTATGACACACGCAGCCACAAATCATATCATAAATTTAACATTTTAACTGAAGATTTACTATCTGAAAAATAACCTAAAATTTTTTCGCACGCATACAGCTGACATTCGCAATCGTATATCAAAGTGGTTTGACGGTGTGACACTTTCGGTGAAAATGTATCGGATAAACTTTGCACACTATTTGTCATTTTCGTGACCAAACTGAGGTGTGACAACAGGTGGATTTGGTATATTGAAAAGGCTGTAAAATATCTATGTGGTAAATATGCATTTTCATTAGTACATACATACATAACTTCACGTCTTTTATCCCCGAAGGGGTAGGCAGACGAGCCTATTGCCATCTACCGGGCACATTATTAAGCGATAATTAACATTTTTTATTTAATACACACATAATTTCGAGAAGTCAGAGGTGAGTGCCCGGGGTACCGAAACCGACACCATCGGCTCGGCAGTAGTACACCACTGGGTTATCGCTGCCCGTTAAAAATATTTTTCATTAGTTATAGAAGTAAATGTCAAGGGGGTGCTCAAGATCCGTCTATGTGGAGAGCCTTGGCCAATGTCCAGCAATAGACATCTCTAGGCTGATATGACGAAGAAGTTTAACTCTTATCATTATCAGTTATTCCTATTGCATTCAATACTTTTGCGTATTCTTTCTTTTGTTTTTTTTCCACATTTACACAACACCATCTAGTCCCAAACTAAGCAGAGCTTGTACAATGGGTACTAGATAATGGATAAACATACATATATACTTTTTTTTTGTAAATACATACATATTATACATAGAATCACCCAGACCAAAACAAACATCCATGTCCATGCACACAAAAGTTGGACATGAGCGGGAATCGAACCCGCGACCTTCGACGTAGCAATCGCTTACACACCCGCTACGCCAACCAGCCGGCCGTCCGCTTATTGGTCTTGCTAGATTTGACGGAATATTAGCTTTACAGAGTGATTTCCGAGTAACCTCATCCGACCATGGATTTACGATAGGTAGGAAACAAAGTGGCTGGCAGCAACCAGTTTTTCATTTCTGCTCACAAATTTTCCTTTTTATAATGATGTAGTGTGTATGTTACCTTATATGTATTAAACTAGTAAGTAACTACCTTTATAATAAGTGTCAGCATTTACCAAGGCATTCAATATGTATTAGTATGTTATATTTTTCGAGCAATAAAACTTGACTTTTGAACTGTACGGACGTGTTGCGTCTTTATTAAAACTCTCCCTAACCGTGCCTCGGCACGTGGGCACACCTCATGGCGACCCTACCAGACCCGCCATACTCGCTTCATCTTGGTTGACTCTATCGTTGCATCTGGACTTCTCGCTGATAATACCATCTGAAAAAGAAGACAAACAAGGCTATGGGGACGACGCAAAGTAAAGAAGAGGTGATCATTGCGCAAGCTGCAGGCGGAGACAACCACGCTCGGGCTACCGCTGAACACTTGCAAACCAATAACGTGCTCCTGTCCATAATATGCGCATGTATGCTACTGGCTGTGCTGCTCGGATTCTGCTACCTGTACAAGTACTATTGAGAATAACTACAGATAAATATAACGTCATTTGTTCCCATACACTTGTGACTTGCAGTGAAAGTAAAAACTACTTTAGAAACAAATCAACTTATTTTCAATACACCTAAGTGGTAAGTATTTTCAAGTCACCACTCTATTGAATAGCTTCCCAAAATAATGCAGTCAACCAGGCGAGGGCTCTCTCGGTTCAGTCCAACTTTGTCGTGAATAATTTATTTGCAAGTTAGTTTACTTTCCTCGAAGCGGCACGTTTTGTCAAGCTGTCAGCGACATAAGTTTAGATTTTAAGCTCTATCTAGTTTCTTTTTCGTGCAGGCCATCTTAATGGTAAAAGGTTATGTACAAGTATAGCGCCTACTGCTTTATTTTTTCTTATGAAAAAAACAGCCTCTGATGAACACCAAGAATCGAGACTACTATTAGGAATCATACGAGGAGATTTTCTTGCGATCGAATTTGCACCGGTGGGATTTACAGTGTTCCGAAAACCATTCGATTGCTCTTGCAGTAAATAATTATAAGGTAAATGTGCCTATGTATCGCTACGACATTGGTTTTGAAATGCCAATAAAATTGGCGTGGCCTTGAACGATTATAACCGATTAGACAGCGTACATATCAGCGCTCTGTGAAACATTACAGCGATGCGCAACGAAATCATATCATATAACAAATTTGTTAAACTGTTTATATATTTATTTATGTATGTTTATATATTTCTGTATACTCAAATATAATCATGATCTGTAGTTGTATAGTGACCCTAAATGCTCAGATGGATGTTTGGAAGGCGTGAAGTTATGTTATGTTTCCAAATTCAGTTCTTCGAAATTACGTCAGCATAACCGCATCACCGGTAGGTAGACGGAATGACATGTGATCTATTTCATTAACCTACTTGAATAATACAGGAGCACTTGTACCATCTAAACCCAAAGTGCCGAAACGTAGTAAAACCTGTCCTTGGGCATTACATAACTTACGAGGGGAATAAAACTGCTAACCCCTCGGTGGGTCAATCTAATTAAAGATTTTGATTAATTTAGGTGTGTCAGTGCCGCATTCATGTTGAACAAAGGTGGACTTACTCGTCACATAGACGAAGGTAGAACTTTGTAGTAGTGATTTTTGAAAAGTGATTGAAGTAACTTGTTCAGTCTAGATATGACCAAGATGCTCGTTTTCCGTGTTTGAGTCTTCGCTTTTGTCAGTTTCCAGAACACCAGCTAGTTATTTATGAGAAAGGGCAATAGTAAGAGAAATACTCATCTGTGAACCATTCCTACAACGTAGGTAATTACATTTTCTACTACATGATTCATTTCCGTAACATAATGAATAATTTTAAACTTAAAAACATATCTAAGTCCTTAATATAAAGTAAAAATTTAATGCAGTTCTCTTTGCTGTGGAAAGTCTTTTAATAAGACTTTCCACAGCAAAGATATATTGGCAATGTTACAGATATCCCACAAAATTACTTTACAAGGACAATGTTTTGGATTCAGCAGTTGGATGCCAACAAGGTGACCCTCTTGGACCAGTCATTTTTAGTTTAGCCATACACCCCATTATTCGGCAAATAAATTTAAAATTAAATGTGTGGTTCTTAGATGATGGAACTCTGGGAGGCGATGTAGACACTATATTAAAAGAAATGGCTTTTCTAAAAAATAAATTCTCATCCATTGGCTTAGAACTAAATATAGTAAATGTGAACTTTTTATAAATACAACAGACTTAATGAACAAACATTTGGTAAGATCGAAATTTAATAATTTGGCACCAAATATAAATTTTTTTGAAAAAACTTCTCTTCGCCTCCTAGGTTCACCAATTTTTGAAGAAGCTTTTGAATCTTTCATAGAAGAAAAGATACAAAATTTTAGTGATATTTCAGATCGTCTATTCAAAATTAATATTTATTCAGCTTATACAATTATTCGGTATTCCCTTTTAGTCCCTAAATTTACTCATATTTTAAGATCATCACAACTTTGGACAAAAATAGCACTTTTAGGAAAAATTGATCAAATTATTCAAACAACTTTATGGAAGATATTAAATGTGGTCATGGACGACCGAGCCTGGCTACAAGCGTCTTTACCCATACGTCCTGGTGGGCTTGGCGTTCGCTAAATTTCCGGTGTCAGTTTACCGGTGTTCTTATCTTCGGTTCACGTAGATTCAGAAGATGTATTTAGACGAAAATTACGCGGGCTTACAAGTAGACTTAGGTCTCATAACAAAATATATTTTTGTATAGAAATAATCAATCGTCAAAAATAACACAATATATTATTCGCAAATGTAGGTAGTTTTAATTTAAGTTTTAGACGAGCAAAAAACTTATTGAAGTAAGTTTGATGTCCGAAACTGTTCACAAAAAATGTAGTATCTGGTCTGCTGGTCTGTCTGGTCTGATCTTACGCAAAATTTAACTTAAGTTCACAAATGCGTTAAATAGCTTATAAATATCGTTTCGGTAATCAGATATTCAACCAATCAACTATTTAAATAGTAATGCAAAATCAGTCAGGTTACTAAGTTCCATAAATATTTTGAAAACAATAACCAAAATAAATACAACCTTTGTTATTACTCTCTTAGTAAACATGGGTATATTATTATCATACGGTAACATGATACCCATTGTTTTTATAAAATGTCAAGCAAGAATAAGGTGTTATTTGGATGAAATGGCAACAAATATATTTTCTAAATTAGTATCGCTGAAAAGTTTGAATCTGACTCCGGCATTGATTTCATCCAAGGGCCATTTGATAGCAAAATGCGGAATTTATGTTGTTTTCATAAATGGTTACCGCCCAATCCCGTGCAAATTTTGGGAAATCCCTTTTTCCTTGGACCCTGCACTTAATTATGTTGGAGCAGCTTATAATGTAATACGCGGTGACAAATTTTGTATGTTTACGAGGAATACTATTATGTGAATCGAAAGCACGTATGTTGAAATAAATCAATACGAGGAAGCAAGTAACAAACGAAACTGTTCTGTGCATTGGAATTGAATAGTTTCCTTTGTTAAATTAAAATGAATTACTTTATAAAATATATAATACGGGAGGTAGGCAATCATATACTTATCTATAACCAACGTATAAATTACAGTTAGATTAATTATATTTTATAAAAGAATATAACAATGAAAATGTAGGTTTAATGTCTGATGTATCTAGTTTTCTATAAAAAATCACCTCAGATTGACAAAATACGAATAAAATATGTATTTGGTGGTTTGTGAAAAAGTGCATAATTATATTTTAGCGCCAAGTACCGACTACCAATATAAAATGTAGTACATACTTACATACGGCGCTTTCAAATTAATCCTTAGACCTTTCTTCACCACCACCCCGTGGGACATCCACCTTGTCGTGGTAGAGGGCTTAGTAACCGTGGCTTAGACACCAGTGGTGAAGCTAAGAGAGATCACGGGTGTGGACGCTCTGCGTGGGCTTGGAGGGGGCCTGCGCAGGATGCGTCCAAAGGTGCGGGTGCGAGGGACACTTCTGTCTGTCCTTCACAGTTGGACGCAGTCGCGTGGCGTGTCGGTGTTGCGTTTCCGCGCGCCTTATCTCCCGCGACCAAATAGGGGTGCACCATTGTTGCGTCGCGGTCGGGCCGCAGAGGAAGAGAAGATGCGGTGTTGTCAGGTTGCCGTCCTCCCTTTCCTCTGCGGCCGCTGGGTGTTATGGCGGCGGCGCCCAACACCTTCATCCGCCGCCTAGGAGGTCGTGGTCTTCGGGCTATCCGCTCCTGGTGCCCCCAAAATGGCGTTGAAGTATGCGCTGTGGTTTAAGTGGGTATTACGGTCTTGCACTCCAGCCGTCGAGCCCCACATACGTGCGTAAAAGCATTTCCACAGCAAAAAAACAAAGAAATGACCTTGCTTCACCATCTTTTTTATAAATCTTTTTCTTAATAGCGGGATAGCATTTATGTTATTTCTAAATGAAAGCTTTGCTAATCACAGGTGCTTCTAATTTATTTATCACTGAAGTAATATAAAAATGTCATTATTGGCTAGGCATATCAAAATGTTTATATGCTTATAATATCAATTTCGGAATTTGACCTCTCTAAGGCACTAAACAACTGCAATTTGATTCAAGTGAATAGTGGCATGTTGGAATTGAATTCTAATCAATATTAATTGATGGACTAAGTGCCCGAAGACTGCTCAACATATGTATCAGTACTACGGGTTTGTTCTATTACTATTATAGTTTAGTATTAAGGCCCAGCCCCGGCAAACGGTGACCGAGCGACGCGATTTCCATGGCACGCTCTATTTCCCCGTGATTGATGTCACGTCAACGTAGAACACGCCATAGACATCGAAATCGCTTGCCTCGTGACCTGTCGCTGCTCTCCGTGGCCGGGCCTTTACAATTTTGCTTTCTTTTATCTGTTTCCTCGAGTGATTGTGGTATGCCTTGGTAGGTGAAGTTGTGGGTCACTTAGAATCATATTGGTATTTAACGCGGCCTTCAAAGCATGGTAAGGCTCGCACGCGAGTACCATACGTGTTCACCTATAATTAAAAATTTAATGAAAACTACTGCAAGTGTTGCCCTATTTAGGTCACGTTTAATTTCGCTAAACCACAAAACATGGGACGTACCATTAAGAAACTGAATAAACGTGTCGTCCGGGTATAAGCAGGTTGGATACATGTGCCTATCTGTGTATGTTATGGTAGCTAGAGCCTTAAGCACACAGTTAATAAATTTCAAACCACGTGATGCTTCGATAACTTCATATGAGTTTAAAATTATACAACATGCAGTAGTTATTTTATTCCAAGAAAAAAATCGCAAGTTTAACCTTTTCTTTGGTAAGTAACTTCGAAAATAAAAATAAAATAGCTTACTTATATTGCAACTATTGTAGTAAACGATTCTAAAACATATAGTAGAATATGAGAGAAAATTAAAATTGCTCCACTGATGGCCGGTGGAATCAAATTTAATAGAAAATATAATTTATGCGCATTCAATTTTGTGTATGTGTCTAGACGTAGTCGTGATTTCAAGTGAAATTCAATACATATATCAGCATGTAGTAAAGATATTTGATATCAAATTTAAATGGGCACTTTGGCTACAGATTTGGTTTGGCTATGAATTTTAAGTATTTTTACCGTATTTTATAACCTCTACAATATCGATCCTACTGTTAAGTTAAATTTTGTACCCAACTGGTGCCAACAGATACTAATGTTGTATATTATTATCAGTTTTAGATACCATCGAATAAAAGTGGTTGGCCATTGTGGTAAGTAGTCTTCCACCAAGCGCAATAAAATAATGCTCTTAAGCTAAATTATTTGCGATATGGGAGTTTTTGATCTTTAATTCGATCATTTTTGCAAGTCAACGAGGCAAAAGATAGGCAATTTGATGAATTCTCTGCTCATTGTATTAATTTCTAAAGTAATATTTTATGAAGTTGTTTCGTGTGTTAACATCAAAATTAAATTGCTGCGCGGGTTTCAATTAATTTAGTAGCTATTTCTAGCTTCAGGTCGGAATTCACTAGAAGGACAACCAAAATGAACATCATTTACTGCTTGAGTATTATAACAGTGGTTATTAACTTTTTTACAAGCAAGTAACTTACAATGTGGAACAGTTGCAGCTCCTACAAACAATAATTTATTGGCGATTGAAAGAATGGCCATGAATTGTATAGTTCATTCTTTCTCGTGGTTCTACCTATTGCATTGCGTATGTGGCAGTATGGGAAATAAAAATGTAGATTCAGTAAGTAATTAAGCAAAATGAGGACGTTCAAAACCATCACATTGTAGCCTAAATAAATAAACGATTTTGACTTTGTCATGTGTGTGTGTGTCACATCCGTGGGCAAGTCTACAGAAACATCCACAGAACCTCGTTACTGTACGATAGCACTGTGTCATATGCAACTTTGCTCAGCCCAAATAAACAAGGTCCATCATTCTGGAGGCATCCTGTCAAAAAAATCCTTTTGCGTCGGTGGTTACTAAAACAAAGAGTGAAAATGCGACTTTAATAAGCTTCTGATGACGCATTGGAGATAAACAGACACGTATACGTACGTGTGTGCTTAATTATGATTGTATCTTTGCCTGTTAAGTTAAAATATCTTATAATACTGACATTATCGTGAAAACATCAACATTATTTATTGTTAAAACGTTTCGGCCCATCGGCAGGCATCGGTAATTGAACACGTCGACCGGTAATTCACTTTATAGTGCAACCAATATTCCTAATTACTTCAGTGTTTTATCACACGGCTTTATTAATCATGAAAATCATGATTCTCATTTCATTCTTTATGAATAAAAAGCTATAAGTACATAGATATGGGCAGACTGAACAGTTTAAAAGGCAGCGATAGCTTAGTGGAGATGCCAACAGACTGTCGTGCAGAGGGTATCGGGATCGAATCCACGGCACACTAATGGCTTTTTGGAGTTATGAGCGTATTGAATTGTAACTTATCACTTGCCCCGTGCCCCGGAGAGCACGTTAATCCGTCGGAAGGCTAGACACGGGACGAGTGACTGCCTGTTATTAATATTGTAAACTATTTGTTTGAATAGTATGTTTATTAATATGAGAATCTGGTACCAATATTGAACTGTCATTGTGATTCAGTTGTTGCTATCTGTGTTGTTAATTTTATGCAAGCTATAATTTATCGGCTGTCATAAAGATTTTTGGCAGTCGTTATTGGGAGTCAGTACCTATGAATGAACTGACACTAGTCCAAACCAAGGAATATCGCTATAGTTATATTTGGGTTGCGGAGGTCAGACGGCAGTCATTCTGTGGAAAAGCTGATTGTCAAACAAGGGCGGATCCAGCTTTGGCGCCAGGAGGGGGTCACATAGTCGTGGTCAAGTGAAGAACTTATAATTTAATTTCAATAACAATAGGTACAAGTAAAAAGTAGGTATTTAATTAATGTACGTAACAGACCAGAGCAGATACGTTAGAAAACGGTAAAAAGTAAAATAAAGTTACAGTAGGATGAGACCCATTGGAGAAGGAAGAGAATATAGCGATCATTAAAGGAAAATTAAATTACGGGCGATCTGACGTCGGGAAGTGGATGGGGTTGCGATTTTAAGGGTAAAAAAGGTTTTATCTCGATTGCCAGCAAAACTACAAGTCCTATGGAAAAAACGTCAACGGCAAAGTTGTAGGTAATAAAAAGATTTACAACTTTCGTATTTACATTTTAATTACACAACGTCATAATTTATGGGAAAAATTCAAATAACCAAGTTATTGGTTTTTAGGGTTTCGTAGTCCACAAGGAAGTTTCGTCATGTCCGTCCGTCTGTCCGTCCGCAGCCTAGCTCAAAGACGCCTGGTGCTAGAAAGCTGATATTTGACATGAATATAGACATACAATATTGCAACAAAACTGTAGAATAAAATTTAGGAAAATATTTTTTTTCAGGGTATCTCCCCTAAATATATAGTGGGGTTGATTTTTTTTTTTGAGTACCCCATTGCGTGGGGTATCATTGGATAGGTTTTAAAAAAATATTATTAGTTTGCTCCAATCATTTTTCGATCAAGTGATTGGTTTGTCAATTATCAAGCATTGAAGTGAAAAAAATTTTTAGACTCAAGTGCCCCCCCCCCCCCCCTCTGGCGGCTAAACTATTAATTTGGAAGAGGTGAAAAAAATCACAGATGTAGTACACACATAACGAATTTAAAAGGAAAACTATCACGGCTAAGTAGACATCACTAGTTTACGAGTAATCGTCGGTTAACTTATAAATACCTATTTCTGTGAGTTTACATTGGGAGCGCTGGCTTAATCTTAAAGATGCCCGTTTTTAGTCCCATGTGAAAGAGAAGTTATTATCAATAATGGCCATTATGGGCAACTATGGAACCCTACATTGCGCGTGGCCCCACACGCACTTGGCCGGTTTTTTATTTTTAAATTTTACAATAGTTACAATAGTTTTTTCTTTTACACGAAATTTGGTGAAAACTTGCCTTTTTATGTTTCAAACACACTGTTTATGTTTTTTATTTAAAGTATTTATTTTTACGCCTTATTTTGACTTAATATCGAAATAAAACCCTAATTTTTAATTGAAAATTCTCACGTCAATATATCAGCTTTCTTTTTTAAATTGTTCGGCGTTTTGTTCGTTGAAAATGTTGAAATCTCTTCTTTCTGATGGTGACGGCATAGAATACAAGTGTCACCACCCCCTATCTTCCCGTGGGTGTCGTAAGAGGCGACTAAGGGATAACACGATGCAAATACCATCTTTGCGTAGAGACGGAAAACTCGACATCCAACCCTATACGACTGCCTCGTTGGTCTCGCGGCATAAATGTGCGCGTGGGGTCGGGAGGTCCCGGGTTGGATTCCTGGGTTGGGCAGTGTTATTGGGTTTTTTCTGTCACGAAATTCTCAGTAGCAGCACGGAGTCTGGAAATGTGCCCGGTACGGCAATAGGCTCGCCCCTTATTACGTGGGACCAAAGTATATCTGGCGAAAAGTGGGTGTAGAAATACACCTCTGCCTACCCCTTCGGGGATAAAAGGCGTGACGTTATGTATGTATGTATGTGTATGTATGTATGTTCGTGTAAAAGAAAAAACTATTGTAAAAGTTAAAAATAAAAAACCAAAATCTTGGTTATTTGATTTTTTCACATAAATTAAGACGTTGTGTGAATAAAGTGTAAATACAAAAGTTGTAGATCTTTTTATTACCTACAACTTTGCTATTGACGTTTTTTCCGTAGGACTTGAAGTTTTACTGCCAATCGAGATAAACCCTTTTTTACTCTTAAAATCGCAACTCCATCCACTTCCCGTCCTCAGATCGCTCATCGCCCGTAATTTATTTTTCCTTAAATTTTTGCTATATTCTCTTTCTTTTCCAATGGGTTTCATCCTACTATAATTTTCTATCGTTTCAAAAATTATCTACCCTGGTCTAAAACCTTTGCCATCATACAAAGTTATTATATTATAAACTAATTAAATATTGAAGGTATTTAGTTACATAAAATCTGAATGGTGACAAAATATAAACTTTAATAAAATCTTTATATTTAATTAGTGGTCCACCTAAGTCCTGGAACCAGCTCAGGGGGGGGGGGGGTCATGACCCCCATGACCCCCCCCCTGGATCCGCCCTTGTTGTCAAATCTGGTTAGACTAGTGCTTACTAGTCTCCGAGATTTACTTGCCTTGGAGCCCGAAATCCGCTTGGATTTCGGGCTCCAAGGCAAGTAGGTCTCGGATGCAACCGGGATAACGCCATGACGATGACGTTGAGAGGGTAGTACTTCCTTTTGAGCCGGCCTTCTCTTCTTTCATGCTGATTTCAGCATGAAAGGGCCAGCTCAACCGGGAACAACTTTTGTTCATATAACTTAAATTCAATAGCTTCATTATCTTCACCAATCATGACAACCGGCGATAATTCAATCAGAAAGTTCACGAAACTTTGTTGTCATCCACCCTCGGCGATGCCGCTATATTCAAACGGCAAAATATTTCATAACTTGGCTGTTAATGGAATTAGATCCGGTGCCAAAGTTTTGTCTATAAAATTTACAGATTTTTGGTTGTTTTCACTGAAGTTGCCTAACTTGCTACAGATGGTACATGAATTTATTATGACCTAAAGTAATATAGGTAATCGAAATATTATGCACAAGGTAAAAAAATACGAAAACTTTTTTGAATAGAGCCTATGGTTATAACATTGAATTTTCCCTCACGTATATCATCATTTTCATTCAGCCCTTCACAGTCCACTGTTGGCCATGTGAACTAATTTGCGTCGTAGTAACATTGTGACACAACAGGGGGATATGGCCTACTATACCAAGCTGGCCAGACCGGTTTAAAGATTGTCGAGGTTTAAATCTCTTTGATAAGATGTGACTTACTTTTTAATATGGCAGTGAATAAAAAAGGAAGAATTGTTCGTATTTTATTCTACTTTTCGCTCGGCCAAGCACCGACACTAGTCAAAAATAACAATAACTAGATTTAATATCCCGCGCAGAAATAAATTTTTTTTTGGTTAGTCACTCACAATGATATTGTAACGCAAATTTAGATAGGCCTTTGTCTCGTAGTGAACTACAAAAGGCTGATAATGATGATAAACTGTAAGCTTTATTTAATAAACAATAAAAATAATGTCTGATAATTTACTATAGGAGCACCGCCGCAACGCCCGCACATATATTTTAATTTAACCGTTATTTTGCAATCCCACTAGATTTTCGGAAAATCTCTTCTTAGTGCGGGGTGTGCTACAATCCTCAAGGAACATACATGCCAAATTTCGATTTCTTGCGCCTGTTATATTATATTTGTTTACTTTTCGAATCATCTGTGACTTTTTTGCATTTAAACCAAAAGAACTTTACTGCATTAAGTAGTTTCATAGATAAAGCCATCACTCTTATACATGGCATGCATATTTGATTGCATCGTTCCATATGAAATTACAGTTCAATTTACATTTATTTTCCCATTAGTCATCATTGTAATAGAATACGAGTGTAAACCTGAAAACTAATGTAAACTTCCACAAGTTGAATACGTCTTCGGTACATTTGTTATAAAATTCGCGGCATATCCGTGTTTTATGCCTGTGGGTCACGACACGTCGAGGTAATCTACAGCTGTTGCGACCGCAGTGATATTGATACACACTGAGTGGGAATAGAGAGAGCTACTCCTATTTTTATATGACATTGATATTATTTTTTTAATGAACTTCGAAGCGGTATTCTGATAACCTAATGTCATTATCGTATAATTTGAATTAAACTGTTCGTCGTTGACACATATTTTGACACTTGTTTCAATTTACGATCTCGTTACAATTTGTTCAATCTACACTAATATTATAAAGAGGAAAAAATTGTATTTTTGTTTGTTAGTAATGGATAAACTCAAAAACTACTAGACCGATTTTAAAAATTCTTTCACCATTAGAAAGCTACATTATCTGCTAGTAACATAGGCTATATTTTATTTTATAAAAATAGGGGTCCGTTAGATATTTGGGTTTTTCGGGCACGCGAAGAAGTTCCCTCAGGACGCGGGTGAAACCGGGGGAAACGGCTAGTTATCAGATAATTTAGAAGTATACGCTTTTTGTCACATCAGTATGACACTGACATGATATCGAAACTATATTTATTTTGTAGAATTGGGCCCCTTGTTGGAGAGCGGACTATACGGAAGATTCTAGAACGTATCTAATAAAGAAGTGGCTATTGCACCAGGTTATTTCGTTGTTGATTTGATCCCTATATTGAACTAAGATATGGCTATTGAACAAAAACTGTTCAAATAATTTTATTTTTATTTTTTATTTTATGAATTATTGAGTCTGCAAAGTACGTAAATAGAAACCCGTGAGTAGTTATTTGTATAATATTTTATTGTCCAATAATGCTGCATTATCGCCTGAATAATGAAAATCTCAAGCGTAAATCATTATGTATAAAACTTTTATCAATACGTATAATTATCTAAAAGTCTAAGTTATTAAAAATATTGCACTTACATGTCATTCGCAACAGGCTAGAACCGGGTAAAATACTTGCACAAGACTCCACTGGAATGGATGACCGCCTTTCGCATTTCCCTTAGAGCGCTACCGTCCTTGGGAAGGCACTAAAACTCTCAGTCCTGGTTGACGACAAGAATTACTAGGCCATGTCGGAGGCCTTTGGGCTTCTGGAAAATCCAACGCCAGAGCTGACGAAAAAGAAGATTTCTTATCCGATTTGTTTCACGTTCATAAAAGCCGTGTGTCAGTCAGCTATGAAATTCTATCCAGGCATAGCATGCTTGTAATTTAACTTCGAATTGTTCTGTTTGATATTTTGCGCTGTAAACTAACCTAGTGCCCTAATATGATAGCGAAGGGTAATTTATATACGAGCAGAAGTGAAAAATAAAAACTTGTAATAATGTGTACCTACAAGATATTATTTTTCAATTCTACTTCAATTCTCTAACTTAGTAATTTAATTAAATCTACTTTAACTGAATTACTGAGCTTTTCCGAATTCTCGGTAACGGCACGGAATCTGGAAATGAGCCCGATAACGGCAATGGGCTCGCCCCCTATTACATGGGACCTAAAATTTATAAGGCTGAATATGGGTGTAACATTACGCCACTGCCTACCCATTCGGGGATACAGGCGTGAATATATAAAAAAGTACTACTATAATGTATGGACGTGGCTTGGTCAACCCACGTCTAAGCATTGTAAATACCTCATTTGTATTCAAAACAAAGTAGTTACATTATAATAATTTTGGAATTAATCTCGGTATTATACACAATGGCTTGCACGTACGCTTATTATAATGGCCAAATACCAGTTCATTCTAATCATCCTTCTAGCGTTAACCCAGTTGCAACCTGGGGTCCGCTTACTAGTCTAACCGGATTTGGCTGAATATTAACTTTTCCACAGAGCGACTGATAGCGATATTCCATGGTTTAGACTAGTGTCACTTTATTTAGAGATACTGACGCCCTATAGCGACTGTCAAAGATCTTCATGAAAACCGGGACCGACGGCTTAACGTGCTCTCTGAGGCACGGGACAAGCGATAATTGACGAAAAAAGAAAGTTATTTGTGCGCACCGTGGAATTGAACCAGATACCCTCTGCATAGCACTCTGCTGGTATCTCCACTAGGCTATCGCTGCCTTTCACCAGTATATTAAAATGTTGTCACATATTTTCTGTTACATATTAATCGGTATGGTATACAAATTTTAGCTGTTACGTCATAATTTATGAAACTATTGATACATTACCTTATAGAATAGGAATATTAAGTAAACAAGTGTAAAAAGACTCTTAACTAAATCCAAAATAGGTACCATATTGTACCAATCATTACGATTTTTTTTACCAGCATACCTGAAAAATTACTACTTCATTTAGGCTCAAAGTCATCATCAATTTATTGTTTCTAATTATTAGAAAGTCGATCCATTTAACGCGCCAATTTCCTGTACATGGCATATGCATCCATGGATAGGAGGTTTTTCGAGCATTGCACGCGCGCGCTTTACATTGCGGAATAAAAACTTTTTAAGCCTACAACATTTTTAGGTTCCCAATCATTATTATTGTTGGTACGATGTGTAAAACGAGTAGACTTCGGCTTGATGCTTGGTCATTTGATACCGTGTATAAGTATTTTTTTATAGACTCACGCCTGTATCCCGAAGGGGTAGGCAGAGGTGTAATACACTCACATTTCGCCATGAGATTTTAGGTTCCCCGTAATAGGGGGCGAGCCTATTGCCGTACCGGGCACATTACCAGACTCTGTGCTGCTACTGAGAATTTCCTAACGGAAAAACCCAATATCACTTTGCCCGACCCGGGAATCGAACCCGAGACCAGTATAAGTATACCGGCAAATATTTGCCATACATTACAAGTGCTTCACTTATCATTCTACTTTATCAACTACGGCTTAAGGTTGAATCAAAAATTCATAAACATATAAGATGATCCATACTGTTGCCTGAATACTTTTATCATCCAAATCTGCATAATAATCTTAAAATATAAAATCCTTGCGTTACTGACTGACAGACAGACACGCTACAGCCGAAACTATTGGGCGCAGAAAGCTGAAATTTGGCATGTATGTTCCTTGGAGACCGTAGGGGTGCACTAAGAAGGGATTTCCCGAAATACCCACGGGATTGGGAAAAACGGGTAAATTTAAAAATATTGCAGGCGTAGCCGTGGGCGCCCTCTAGTGAAGTATAATATTTCTTTGAATCAATTTGCCGTTGAATATGAATAAATACAAAATAAGGAAGTTTTACGGCGAGAAATAAATACGTGTGTTGTTATCCTAAAAATTCTGGTCCCTTTATTTGGAAATAGATTTCTTAAAGGCATCTGCCCACTATGCCTACAGTGATCGAGTCATGTTCATACTACAGTAATTTTAACCTTACATTAACTTTTTTGGGATATAAAGACATAAAGACAAATTTATTTCTGCATTTTGGTTGTTTACAACACTTATACATGTCAAAACCCTATTCTAGATGAATAGGGTTTTGACATGTAAAAAGGCTGAAACAAACTCAGAGTCATTGTTTTTTTTTTTGTCACTTCAATTTCTTTAGTCTTTTATTCATCTTTTAAAGTCCAAACAAAAAAAGGGTTTAGTATGCAAGTACAATGCAGGAAATTATCTGACGCTTTTGACTGACTCGGCCCACTGATGGCCCGCATTCAACAGCAATCGTACGGCTCAACCTTAATTGAGGGAGCCAGCACGATCTGTATCACTATGCCTCCACGCCATCAGAAGGTGTATGCATAAGCATGTCAGCCTAAGCCATCAGACAGGTTGCCACAACTATTTGTTTATATGTTTAATAATGCCCACATCGTACTCACAACTTTACATGCTAATACTCAGTAAAATACATGTTGCAAATAATAAGTAAAAATAATAAAAATTTAAACAATAAAATGTCATTTATTTAAAATGTCAGAAAATATTATTAAATGTCAGAAAATATTATTGAATGTCAATTTATGAATATTAATATATTACTTAAATAATTTTAAATGTCAAAAGAAAATAAATAAAATAACAATGTCAAATCAAACAATGTCAAAACAAAATAAATAAAATTACAAATGTCAAATTAAAAATTTCAAAATGTAAAAATATAAGTATTACAAATGTAAATAAAAATATCATGTCACTAATTTCAAAATGTCAATATTCATAATTTTTAAACTCAATTCCAGGCATTTTTCATACAATATTATTTAGCGGGTCTTAGTCATATAGCAACGGTTGTGGTCGCGGAGGGACAGTCCCTCCGCGACCACAACCGTTGCAAGCCGGTAGAAACGTAGGAGAATAACAGAGGTATTTATGCTTTGAAATAAATAAATTATCGCGACTAAGACCCGCTAAATAATATTGTATGATGTATACAAATCGCGAAAGTTTAAAATCGATCCAGGCATTTTTGTCTGCTAAATAATCTTTAACTGTGTAATAAGCTTTTGAACACTTTTCGTCGTTTTGTACACGATAAGTACAAAACCGAAGCTTTATTGAAGCGAAATACCTAAACGTGATTATGGATAAATGTACGTTTATTAGTTTCAATTGCAAATCCGTGAAACGTTCTATTGAAGGAGTGAGGTCGCTCTGTCAGTCAGCAGACATAGTAGCTCTTCAAGAAACGTGGCTTCTCCCTGAGGATATACCATTGTTGGGCCAGATACACAACGATTTCAATTATTCTGGGAAATCAGCCATTGACACATCCAAAGGCATACTAAGAGGAAGACCTTTTGGTGGTGTAACCATTCTCTGGCGGAAGGGTATTTTTGAGTCGGTCAGTGTTATCTAGTGTACAAGTACGCGCCTTACGGCAATAAAAGTGTTAACTCATAATAGGGCGTTTCTGGTATTTAGTGTTTATATGCCTACGGATTGCAGTGATAATCTTATCGAATTCACGGACTGTTTAAGTGAAATTAACGCGGTTATAGAATCTAGTGATTGTGGAACATCGTATATGCTCGGGGACTTTAATTCTCATCCGAGTGAGTCATTTTGGGATGAACTTCTAACCTTCTGTTATGAACAAAGTTGGTTGTGTGCTGATGCAGATATTCTGGGCATTAATTCGGATTGTTTTACATTCATTAGTGACTCACACGGGTGTCAAAGATGGCTTGATCACTGTATTGTCACACAGTCGGCGTTCAGCACTATTGAAAATGTTAATGTAATATCTGACGTCTTTTGGTCTGATCATTTTCCTATCTCAGTAACATGTAACATTGAAACAATCAAACCTCTAATATACACGAACAGAGTGCAAATAAATAAAGCTGTATGGGGTGAGAGGGAGGATGATCAGATTAATGAATATTATAGACTTTGCAATGAAAGGCTTCGCCATATTGATTACCCGCAGCATTTTGGAATGTGTAGTAATTCTCACTGTAACAACTTACAACATAGGGAAACGCTTGATGAAATGTACTCTAGCATTGTAAACATTTTATCAGATGCCGCTCAAAGCACGCGTGTCGAGCGTCGGCGCCATAATAAAAGGCAAATAATAGGGTGGAACAGGCATGTGCGTGAGGCGCACAGGTTGGCTAGACTCAAGTACCATATGTGGTTACTGCATAATAAGCCGTCACATGGCAGTGTATATGAAGATATGAATTTAAGTCGTAAAATCTTTAAGAGCAAACTTAAATGGTGTCAATCTCACCAAGATAAAATTAAGCTAGATATTATGGCGTCGTATCATGCGGATCAAAATTTAAGCAGTTTTGGAAGGCAACCAACAAATTTAATGTTAAACCTGGCTTGCCAGACAATGTTGGAGATGCCCAAGAGCCGTCAGCAATCGCTAATATGTTTGTTAAGCATTTTAAGGTTGATGCATGTCTGAGCGTGTCTGGAGTGGTCGATGCTGGGGCTTGTTGTGATAGTGACTTAATTCGCTTTTCATCTGCCCAAGTTACAAATGTTATTAAAAACATGACAAAGGGAAAATCACCGGGCCACGACGGTCTCAGCGTCGAGCACTTCCGGCACGCTGGACCTCATCTACCAAGAGTCTTGTCCATGTTTTATTCATTGTGTATGTGTCATTCATATCTTCCTGCTGATCTTATGCATACTATTGTTGTACCAATAATTAAAAACAAAACAGGCGATATAACAGACAAATGTAACTATAGACCTATCTCCTTGGCCACGATTGCAGCAATGGTGCTCGACGGCCTGCTGGGCGCACGTCTTGAGAGTTATTTACACTTACATGATGCACAGTTTGGCTTCCGGTCAGGTCTTTCCACTGAGAGTGCGGTACTGGCACTAAAACACACGGTTAGGTATTACACAGACAGGATGACGCCAGTTTACGCATGTTTTCTAGACCTTTCGCGTGCTTTCGACCTAGTCTCTTACGATGTGCTGTGGAATAAGCTTAGGGATAGGGGCGTACCTGCAGAGTTGTTGAGCATCTTCCAATATTGGTACCATAATCAAACAAACCGCGTGAAATGGGGTAATAGTTTGTCAGACTCGTACAGGTTGGAGTGTGGAGTGAGACAGGGCGGTCTGACCTCGCCTCGCCTTTTCAACCTATATATCAACGATCTGATCGTTGAACTCAGCAGCATGAAGATTGGATGTCGCGTTGAAGACGTTACCGTCAATAACATTAGCTATGCTGACGACATGGTGCTGCTGTGTCCAACGATCAAATCAATGAGAGCACTATTACAGGTTTCCGAACGGTATGTGCAGGCGCATGGACTGCTGTATAATGTTAAAAAGACAGAATACTTGGTGTTTAAGGCCGTGGGTGGGAAGTGTCCCTCTTGTGTACCTTCTATTAAGCTTAACGGTACAGAGCTTAAGCGGGTAAGCCAATTTAAATATCTCGGACACTTTGTAACCGACGACCTTAAAGACCAAGTAGACATCGAGCGGGAGCGCAGAGCGCTGGCGGTTCGCTGCAACATGTTGGTTAGAAGGTTTGCACGTTGTAGTACGCAATTAAAGTTAACTTTGTTTAGAGCCTAGTGCCAAGTTTTCTACACGTGCAGCCTTTGGACCAACTATACGCAGCGAGCCATCAGCGCGCTGCGTGTCCAGTATAATAACGCACTCAGAATGTTGTTGGGGCTGCCCCGTTTCTGCAGCGCTTCGGGTATGTTCGCACATACTTATATCAATGACTTTCATTGTATGATGCGCACAAAAACTGTCTCGTTGCTCTGCAGACTGCGGTCCAGCTCCAACTCCATTCTGAGGGTGATAGCGGGACGATACGACTCCCCTATCATAGCTCATTGTGTCCGTAGATGCATCTTGGGCACAAGAATTGTGTCGAAATAACTTAGAAATTAAATTGTTACTAACATAGTTTATAAGTAAAATTGTTACTAACATTATATGGATTTTGAAGTCTGAAATAAAACACATTTTATTTTTATTTTATTTTTATTTATTTAAATATCTGCAATATAAGTAACATCCCAGTATTGACTAATTAGATAATTATAAAGAGCATTATTATTGATTATACGTAGACTAATAGTTGAACACTGAAAATCGATAAAACTACATGTTTATCGTATATATCTTTGCAGTAGTCAAAACGGAAAAGAAAGCTTTAGTACTTAACCTCTGTGACACAGTTGATACAACTACTGTATAAATTTTCGATCAGTGCCTTAAAGACACTGGCAAATATCTTAATATGATTTGGATAGTAGTATAATCATAATGTCTAAAAAACGTATTCCATTAGAAGCAAGTGAAATAAAGCAAGAACAGCCAAAATATTATATATGTGATTGTTTTTGTGGAAAGAACCTGTAAATTACACAAAGAAGACTCACATACGAAACAACTAGTTGTGGATTTTACTACGTTATCGTTTGGGTATATGGCCTGAATTGGTGGCAGCTCAAACCACTACGCCCGCCAAAATTATAGCCAATAAGTTTTTTATACATAGAATATTTTTTGCCGAATAGGTCATGATATGTTACGGGGCGATGGGTAACCAACTTTATTATACTAAAGATATCGACGGTAGTAAAGTTGACAGGGCATACTTCGTATGGTTTTGAGTTACGACGGGATGGTATAAAACAGAAACATGTACTGACGTTTAATTAATGAGAAGGGATTGTTTGAAAATACTGCTGTTTAGACAAAAACTTATTCGTATTGTCCTTTCCATATTATGTTTTGTTAGCGTTTGTTGTTTCAAATAATTTTGCTTTGATTTATTTTCATTTTATGAAACTAAATGTTTGTTTAAAATATTATACGAAAAATAGGTACATATTATGTTAAAATTGTACATTACGAGAATTGTTATACGTAGTTGTTTTTATGGCTTCACCACCATATAATATAATAGAGTTATATTTTCAAGGTACTGTGTATGTAGAGGAGTTATTTACTTTGTTCATATTGTTTAGATGAAACAGCTATATCCTAGTGGAGATAGCAACAGATTGCCAAAGGATATCGAGTTCAAACCCAAGACACGACACGTACTACTGAATCATCAAAGTAATGTGCGTATTATTTGATTTTATCGCTTGTCCCGTGACTCAGAGAGCAGACTAAACCGTCGGTCCCGGCTGTCCTGATTACTTTGGATATGCGTTATGGGTAGCACGTACTCTTGAATATTCACTGACATTGGTATAAGACATGGAACATCGCTAACTTTCTGGGCTCTAGTGGTCAGACGACAGCCGGTCTGTGGAAAAGCTATCCTTCTATGAACTCTAATCATACCAGTAAGCGGACCCCGGACTTTAAGACAAAAAGTCTTGGATGCAACTAGGATTATGTAGTACATGTATAATGTATAACGAATTTTACTGCTATGGGCTAAAACTATACTGCATTGTGGCGACTTAACTAAACAGCTTACTGATTTTCTTGAAGATAATTGTAGTCTTAACGTAAGTCTGTCCGACAAACTGTTACTGGTCCCCTTTTCTTTCTCCATTACCTCTAACCGAGTGAACAGTTTCGAAGTTGTTCCAATTTTCTTACAAGGCTTTCGAGGGACTCACATCAAAGTTTGTCCGTATTCAATGAAGATAAAGGTATGTTTTAAAAGTATGCTTTACTTCATCAGCCCTGTATATAAACTGTCCCACTGCTGGGCACGGGCCTCTTCTAACTATGAGAAGGGTAAGGCCATAGTCCACCACGCTGGCCAAGTACAGGTCAGTAGACTTCACATGTCTTTTAAGAACATTATGGAGAACTCTCAGACATGCAGGTTTCTTCACGATGTTTTCCTTCATTGTTTCGCAAGCGAAAATTAACAGTTTATTACGCACATAACTTCGAAAAGTCATTGGTGGGCGCCGTGGATTCGAACCCGAGCCCCTCCGCGTAGCAGTCCGTTGGTCTTTCCACTAGGCTATCGCTGCTGTAAAAAGTATGCTTACTATTTTAAAAAGAGAAAGGTAGTATTCTGTTAAATCTGGTTAGATAAAAAGCGGACGTCACCCTTCAAAGCGCAAGTCTTGCAGGTGACTGAGATAACGTTAGGCGGCAAGAGATTTTAAAATTTTACATTTTTATGGATTGTAGATTTCTCGTTGCCAAAGATGCATAATATATTTTGCACTTATAAATTGTTCTTAATTTCAGTTTAATTCAGTCGATCAAATTAAATAATCTTATTGGAGACCGAGGTATATAAAATAAGTAAAGAAACGTTGAAACTCCATTTATATCTTGTACCCAACCCAGACTGAGCAAATCGTTGAACCTTTATATTTTTACCACTTACAGTGAAACAATTTTGTAGAAAAGTTTGCACGAATAACGTTTAGAACAAAATATATTTTTATAAATTTAGATTAACAATATTAGTCCCATTTCTGAATTGGAAGAACTTTTGTGATTTTCAATTCTGATTAATAGTTAAGTGGATTTGCAAGTAAAGTGAATAATTAGGTGTAAACAAATTTTACACAAATTGTTTTCGCTTCTGTCTGAAGATGATATTTCCAAAATTTAATCAGCCGTGTACTGTCTGAGGTAGTGAGCGGTCGTCAAATCGATCGCCGTACATGATGTGGCAGAAATGTGACCCAACTCAAGACTGTAATGTATCAAATTGCTATACTTCATTGAATTTGTGCTTTAGCTTGAGCATTTTATCTATATTGAAATTAGCCACAATATGTATGTCACCAAATTGTGTTGTAAATTGTAAAAACAAAGAAAATTCTATCTTTCCATTGGTTTTTCATTTATCTGAAATTTGTTTAAAGTTTACTCAAAAGACAATTTTTATTGAGAACTTATATATCAAACATTTCTTGCAGGGAGTTTTTGACACGTAGTTACATTTTAAGTTACATATTTAATTTCTCTCACATTTTCTGCAAATTCCAATTTCGACCCTTTTCTTAAATTTTACCTAATTTATTATGTTTTATGAATTTAAATTTCATACGTAGAATTTTTTTTTCAAACTACTTTGTACATGAGATGATGACGATCAAAGTACCTGTTTATGTCAATTTGTACCTATATATAAAACCTAGATACGTCTAAGAAATTACAGGGCCAAACTAATAAGCTATTTATATGATAATTTATTTTTTAAGGGCGGATATTGGAGATTAGACCGACTTTTTTATTAAACACGGTAGAAAAAATTCTAATTTAAACAAAACGCTTAGTGAAATAGCACCTCATTCGTTGGAGTTAAGGTAGAATTTAGTTTGGCAATTTGTAAAGGTTTCTTTTATGCGACATTTATTTTAATGATTCTGTAAGGTACCGCCTTGTTATGTATTGCACGAATAACTTTGCTGAAGGTTTAATATTCTTAAAAATATCACCTGTGTGTATCAATATTTATGTCGTTTGAGTTTGCAGAAATTGGAAACTTCGGGTCTCTTTTATTAGTTCAGTTTTGGTGAAATTGGCATTGACGTATAAATTAAGGTAACCGATGACTGAGTAAGAAAAGTGGTCCTTACTTATTGTATTGTAGAATTTATAAATATTAACCTTATAATTACGTGTGGTGACGGATTAAGAATACGAAATGTCACCACTCCGTATCATCCCATGGGTGTCGTAAAAGCCGACAGAGAGAGCATATTATGCAGAGAACAGTACTGTAAGAGAAGGAAAACTTGATACAAACGCTATACCAACCCGTTTGGCCAGCGTGGTATAGTAGGCCAAATCCTCCTTTCAAAGGTGAGGCCTAGTCCAGCATTGGACTGTTAAAGGCTGATGATTAATTATTAACAATTCTATAGGTAGTAGAGCCTTGCTGATTTTAGGATGAATGATGATGATGAAAATATTGAAATACGGGTAGTATTTCAATATTTTCTATTCAATATTTTGTTATCACAGACGATCGACGTAAAGTAAGAGTACCTATATTGTTGTATTGTTCGGTGAGTGAGAGTGCCAGAGGCCCGATCACCTATTTCTTTTTTCACATCCCATTCCTCAATTTTTTTTCTTTTGGTGTCGTGTTGGAAAATCCTCATGGAGTCCCTCCGCCCTGGGGGAGAAGGACGAAGGGGACTGTCAGACTCTTACTGACTAAAAACCAACACGTGCTCCTCATGCACCCATGTGTCGGAGAGTAGGGTTTCACCGAAGCATTCCTCACTACCCCCCGACGGGTGTTGGCCCGCCAGATGGTCAGGCGGGCCCCGAACGATACCCCCTTGGCGGCGGATGCAGGTGTTGGGCTCCGCCGCCAAAACACCTAGCGGCCGCAGAGGATAAGGAGGACGGCAACGCAACACCGCTTCTCCTCTTCCTCTGCGGCCCCACCGCAACGCAACGATGGTGCGCCCCCATTTGGTCGCGGGAAATAGGGCGCGCGGCAACGCAACACCGACACGCCTCCCGTGACCGCACCTGACTGCGAGGGACAGACAGAACTCTCCCCTGCGTCCAAGGTGCGGGTCCTAGGGACGCATCCTACGCAGGCCTCACCCAAGCCCACGTGGAGCGTCCCCTCCCGGGATCCCGCTTAGCTTCACCGTGGGTGTACCTCAAACCCACGGTTACTGAGCCCCCCCACCACGACAAGGTGGAGATCCCTCGGCGGGGACATCCCATTCCTCCTCCTAATATTAACTAAATATTTTCAAAAACACCGCGAATCTGATGTGATTGTGTATGTTACAAAATAACCTTACGATAAATTATAATAATATCAGGCTTGCTTACAAATTGGTACAATGCTGGGTTCGACCTTAATATGTTCCTGGCCTCATGTGTCAATATCTATCAAAGTCAAAGTCGAAGTATTTTTTATTGTGAGTTTTTATCGTTATCCCTACCGCAACGCGTGCGTCCTACCCGTTATGACTTACGGAGACATGGACACTGACGGTGCAACAGGTCCTCCAATTTAAGATCGCTCAGCGAGCTATGAAGAGGTCTATGCTCGGGGTTTCCCTTAAGGATCGAATTCGTAATGAAGTGATCTGACAGAGAACCAGGTAATCGAAATAGCCTAAAGAATTAGCGGGCTGAAGTGCCAGTGGGCCGGTCACATTTGTCGCAGAAACAATAACTATTGGAATAGTAGTGAAAGTCTTAAGTAGAGAGCGCGCCTCGGAAAACGTAGTGTAGGACGCCCTTAGGACCTGGTCACGAGATCGGTCTAAGCGGTGAGCGGCGCGGTGGGCGGCGCGGCAGACCGTCGTGCACGCCACGAACACACTGCAGCGGCAAATGTGGACGTATTTGGGCGACGGAGTTACCCATAACTATGGCGATAACCAAAATATCTTTGTGTATACGGTACTAGCTGACCCAGCGAACTCCGTATCGCCTTTTTAAGAGTGTTTATTTAATTCCCTTTTTCCAAGCCCCTTTTCCGAAGTTCCCATTGACTTAGTGCTTAATCTCTTATCATTTCAGAGTCTATAAATGATGAACAAACAAACATCGATTTTTATAAAATATTGAATTCCCCATTCCTTAAAATATCGAAGACGATACCCATATCAACTTAAAAAAAAAATCCCGTCCGCCGTCTTTGATTTCCTTGATATCCTATCCGCCATCTTTCATCACGAAATAGATGTTGTATTTGAATTCACCATGCCTTAAATCATCAGAGACGATACACATAGTGATTTTTTAAAAAATTCCTATCAGCCATCTTTGATTTCCCATCCGCCATCTTGAATCACGAAAGAGATGTTTTATTTGGATTTCCCATCCCTTTAAACATCGGAGACGATACCCATATTGATTTAAAAAAAAATCCCATCCGCCATCTTTGATCACGAAATAGATGTTTTATTTGGATTCAACATCCCTTAAAATATTGGAGACGATACCCGACATCGACTTTAAAAAAATCCCGTCCGCCATCTTTGATTTCCTATCCGCCATCTTTGATCACGAAATATATGTTGTATTTGGATTCTCCATCCCTTTAAACATCGGAGAGTATACCCATATTGATTTTTTTTAATTTCCCGTCCGCCATCTTTGATCACGAAACAGATGGTGTTTTTGAATTCCCCATTCCTTAAAATATCGGAGACGATACCCATATCGACTTAAAAAAAAAAACTCGTCCACCATCTTTGATCATGAAATAGATGTTGTATTTGGATTCACCATCCCTTAAACCAACAGAGAGAATACCCAAATTGATTTTTAAAATTTGTCCCATCCGCCATCTTTGATTTCCCATCCGCCATCTTAAACTACGAAATAGATGTTGTATTTGGATTCCGCATCCCTGTCAACGTCGGAGACGATACCCATATTGATTTTGGATAAAAATCCCATCTGCCATCTTTAATCACGAAATAGATGGTGTTTTTGTATTCCCCATTCGTTAAAATATCGAAGACGATACCCATATCGACTTTAAAAATAATCCCGTCCGCTATCTTTGATTTCCTATCCGCCATCTTTGATCACGAAATAGATGTTGTATTTGGATTCTCCATCCCTTAAATCATCAGAGACAATACCAATCTTGCTTTTTTAAATTTTTCTCATCCGCCATCTTTGATTTCCCATCCACCATCTTGAATCACGAAACAGATGTTGTATTTGGATTTCCCATCCCTTTTAACATCGCAGACGATACCAATATTGATTTTTTAAAATTTTCTCATCCGCCATCTTTGACTTCCCATCCGCCATCTTTGATCACGAAATAGATATTGTATTTCGATTCTCCACCCCTTAAAATATCGAAGGCGATACCCATATTGATTTTTTAAATTTTCTCATACGCCATCTTTGATTTCCCGTCCGCCATCTTGGATGACTAAAAAAATTTAATATTATTAATCAGCGTCCCGAAAATCTCGAGAACGATACCCATATAGATTGTATCCTATTCGGTAAGCCTTTTTTTGCCTTTGACCCAATCCTCCCCCTTCTCGTTTGACCATTTTATTATTTTTGCCTGGCCCCTAAAAGTCGTGGCGTAATTTTATATATGCCTATAGCCTTTCGGAATAATTGGGCTATAATATGCAATAACAATTTTTAAAATCCGATTGCTAGTTCCTGAGATTAGCCCACATTATCTTTTAGCCTTTTTAGCCTTTTGCCCGGCCCCAAAGGGTCGAAGCGTTATGTTATATAGCCTATAGCCTTCCGGAATAACTGGTCTATCGTATACAAAAAGAATTTTTCAGATCCGACTGGTAGTTCCTGAGATTAGCGCGTTCAAACAAACAAACAAATAAACAAACAAACAAACAAACAAACTCTTCCGCTTTATTATATTAGTATAGATACCTACAATATTGCCGACATTGGATCTTCATTTCTTATAAGTATTTTATATCAAAGAAATAATGCATATTCGCAATTTAATGAGGCTTTGAATAGGTACCTAATAATAATAATAATAATCCGTTTATTTTTTAGAATATTGTTGTTACAGTGGTGTTACTAATAATATATGTCCATAATATTCTGCCTTTTCCGGCATACAAATCTTAAACTTAACAACATAGTCAGCTTTAAAATTAAGAATTCAATTAAAATCGATTGCAATAATAAGTTTGAAATAAATACATAGTCTCACGCCTATAACCCCGAAGAGGTAGGCAGAGGTGTATTTCTACACCCACTTTTCGCCAGATATACTTTAGTCCCACGTAACAAGGGGCGAGCCTATTGCCGTACCGGGCACATTTCCAGACTCCGTGCTGCTACTGAGAATTTCGTGACAGAAAAACCCAATAACACTGCCCAACCCACAACCCAGGAATAGAACCCAGGAATCGAACCCAGGACCTCCCGATCCCACGCGCACATTTATGCCGCGAGACCAACGAGGCAGTCGTATAGGGTTTGATGTTGAGTTTTCCGTCTCTACGCAAAGATGGTATTTGCATCGTGTTATCCCTAAGTCGCCTCTTACGACACCCACGGGAAGATAGGGGGTGGTGACACTTGTATTCTATGCCGTCAACCACTCGGCTAAAAAAGTTTGAAATAATAAGTAATAAATATATAGAATGTCAAATATTGTTATAATGTCAAGTTACAATTTAAATTGAGTGTAAAATTTTTCACATAAGAAGTCATTCGTTGAGTAATAGCATTTGTCCAGCAAGAAGCAAAATAATTTATTTTTAAATGTTTTAAATGTAGTTAGGTTATATTATATGTTTTAAAAGTATCGGGTAATTTGTTGTAAATGCGTATTGCCATGCAATAAACATTCGTAGAAAAAGTTCTATTCTTTGCTGGGGTACAATTAATTTACGCATTTTCGACTTTTTCTAATTACAGCTTCATTATGTGTCTCAAACAGGCTTATATTTTTGTGTACAAAGATACAGATTTCAAATATTTATAAAGCTGGGAGAGGTAATATTTTATTATTTTTAAAAAGAGGAACACAACTTTCTATCGTTTGGGTTTTATTTATTGCTCTAATACACTTTTTTGCGCTCTGAAAACATTGATGATATCAACCGAGTTTCCCCATATTATAATACCATAGCGCAAAATTGATGAGACATATCCATGATATGCATATAAAGCGGCTTCATACCAGCTATGTGAGTTATTCTGCTTAAAACAAAAACAAATCTTTGTACTTTACTACACAATTCACTTATGTGTACTTTCCAATTACAACATTTATCTATCGTTATTCCTAAAAATTTAACGCTTTCAACTTCTTGGATTGCATCATTTGCATACTTTATTTGTAATTCGTTATATCGTCAGCGTATAAAATACATTTGTGCGGGGTAACCTTGGGTAAATCATTGATATACAGTAAGAACAAAAAGGGACCTAATATGCTCCCCTAAGGAACACCATAAGAGTTTTTACGGTAGGCAGATCTGTATACCATTTTATCCGATATTGTACGCCTGGAGATTTCTACGCATTGTTGCCGTTCATTTAGATAGCTTCCTAGCCAATTTAACGCATTGCCTCGAATTCCATAACGATTGAGTTTGAACACAACGTAGATTACGTTACGTAGGTAAACCACCTTTTAACTTCCATAGTGTAGCTGTGTCTGTACCTAAATAGGTACATACATTACACAATGTTTTAATACTTGCGATTTATATTAAAACCTACCATTATATTCTGTAAAACATTGTTTCATTACATCTCGCAACGTTTTATTAACATTTTTGTATTTGTACAGCGGATGTGTGCTATCCATACACCCGACCGTTTTAAAATGTCGACTTTAAATGTATTCATTACCGCCACAAAATATTTAACAAATAGTTTCACCGCCTAGTTCGTCCCTCGCGGACCGCTGTCTGTGCCGCTCGGAGTCGTGGCATCGGACTCGGTCGCAGTACGTTTGTTCTTGCCGCACCGCCCGCCGCACCGCTCTCGCCGCGCAGCCATTTGCGCCAAAAATCCGCCCGCGTTTTCGCTATGAGCGGCGACTCGTGGCGTGCTTCGAACATTTTCATACAATTATTGATCTTGCCGCTTGCCGCCCCGCGCTAAGCCGCCGCTTAGCGCGGGGCGGCAAGCGCTAACGGCCCGGTCACGACCTTGCCGCAGAGCGGCAAGGTCGTGACCGGGCCGTTAGGCTAGGTGGAGTGACGATACACGCAAAGTTGCTGACAGCGGCTGGACACTAAAAGCCGAAAATCGGGCTCAGTGGCATTTCATTAGATATGCCTATCTCCAGCAGTGGACTATGGCGATGATGACATATCCTTCAAGAAGAGAACTCTCAGAAACGTTTAATAATATAAAGTTTCTTAGCGATTTTTCGTTACGCGGCGTCCTACGTGAGCGATCTGGATACGAACGCGATGCGGCGCGGAAAGAACAAACAGTTGATATCTATTGATGTGTCCTACGTGACCAAATGCACGTGACGTGAGATGCGGCGCGGCTCGAGTTGACGCGAACGGGATCAGTTAGCTTGATATTTTACGCGCGAACGGGACGCGGTGCGGTGACACATGTCACATGTCATGTTTTTTTTTTTACAATTAAATATTGTAATGTCGGAAGTAGAAATTTTAATTATCACTATACATAATTAGTTACATTCGTCATCCATAATTCTTGAGGATCTGATACTTAAGATATAAATTTTCCAATAAATGAGCTGTCATATCCATGTTAAATTGTTAATGTCAAATGAACGGCGAAGGATGAAATAAAACGAGTCGCGCGCACATAGGACAAAGCCACTGCGTCCAACCGCACCGCGTAGAAATCGCATCGGATCGTACCGCAATCGCGTTCGCGATGAACCGCTCACGTAGGACGCCGCGTTACTGTCTAGTTTTACTTTTGTCGTTTACCTTCAATAGACAATTTATTTCCACTTACCTTCGACAAGTCAGTGGTGCACGCTGTGGATTCTACACTGACTTTTAGAAACCCGAGACCCTTTGCGTAGCACTGACTTAGTCGAGGATATTCTCTACCAAGCTATAATTTAGAATTATAATATGTATAATTTAAAATATAAAAATAATTCACTTTTATTACATTCTTCCCATAACATGCAACTTACATTAACACGTAAAACATTCGATAACAATCTTTATGACGCACATTAGTCCTTATCGCTATAGTCTGTTACTCGGCTATTACTCAGAACACTTAATAACTAACACCGCAATCAACTTGATCGTTGCGTAATGTAATAAATAACTAAAATTATACCTGTGATAACAACCCCTTTGCTAATAAATGGTTGACAGGAAAAATATAAAATGGCTTCTGTTTCTATTAAAATAATTTGACGAGGAAATGAGTTAGCCATTTTATTAATGAGGAGTGTTTGCGATGGTTTTTTCGTCGCCTCGCTAAGGTTGAATTTTTAAGATAAAATTAATTATCTCATAGCATAATCTAGACTAATCTAGGATTATCAGACTATAACTAGATTTAAAGCAATGGTAAAGGATCACTATCTATCATTATTACTTTTTTCATTCTACATTATAGGTATATGTATGTATTTATTTAAATATTGTATACTTATTTGTATTAATATTTTATATATTAATATTTAATATTATTTATATCATATATTACTTGTATATATTAATATTTAAGTATTTATTTGTATGTATATATGTTATTACACGAATTTATATATTTAATATATTTTTACAACTGTACACTTGCAACTACCATTATTTCCGACCAATAATATCCATCCAAAGGTTGCCTGGTAGAGATCGCTGTCAGCGATAAGGCAACCCTTTGTAATTACTTGTTCAGAAAATATATACTAATGTATGTATAACTTATAAGTGTACAATAAAGTATAAATAAATAATCCTCTGAGAGACCTCCGTAGTACCTTCGGAGGTCTCTCATGTTTTTTTGTCTGGTTTCATTTTTTTTCATTATATGTATTTCATTATCATCAACATATCCGCCAATAGACGACTAATGCTGAAAATAGGTCTCCCGCAAGACTCGCCTCGTAGACCAATAATTTTGAATATTTATCTTTATATATTTATTTCTTGTGTGCGTGTGTATGTCACTGAACTTCGCTTAAACGACTGGACCGACTTTGATGACATTTTTGTTTGTGTTCAAGGAGACTTGAGTATGGTTTAGATTCACCATTTAGTCCACTGGATTTTATTTTCTAGTTAATTTTTAATTTGTACTTGTTGATTTTGGAATGTTTCACGTTGGAACAGACCGACTGCGCTACCATCGCAGTGACAAATCTATATTTATAATTTCTTCAAGGGGTACGGTAGACTCGATCGAAAACTTACCTGAATAATAAAACATAAAAAAATAAAGAATTTGAGTCGACAACATATATTCACAAAATTCGGATTGTCGAATATTTTGTTAAATTCCAATAGTTCTAACATTAAATCGCAGTCGCCATATTGGCCACTCTAGCGAAACGACACTGATACCGGATAACATTTAGAGAACTACCAATGAATACAGATTTACATAGAAGCGCAGTTCTTAAGGATTTTGTGTGTCGATTCCAAGTGGAGACTGTCTCTAATTTAGTTCGTAGTTGGCGCCGTGGCGGCGCTGGCGTCGTTCTGCGTCTCTCTTGCTCTCGTAGAAACAGTTGTCACAGCGCGACTGCCACGCCGCCAAGTGGCTGTTGGGGTTACAGAAAGTTTGTCTTCAGAGCGCCCATAGGAAATGCGCCTCTATGTAAATATCTGAGCTCTTTAGTACTACTAAGTTTTAGTGCTAAGTAGTTTGTATGTGTAAATACTTTTTGCAGTTATATTTCTTAAACAGTTAAAACTAAAATTTTGTAGAAGTATCTGCCCAATAAAGGAGATTTGTGTTACCCCGACGTAAATGATATACTATAACTAGAGAACCCCGAGCTTTTGCCCGCGGCTTCGCTCGCGGGCAAAAGCTAGTTTACATATAAATATATAAGTATGTTACACAGTTATCTGATTGACATAGTACAGGGATTGATTAGTTTAGAATCAGATGACCATGTGTGTTTCCGTTTATAGCGTAGAATTTTACTGAAACTTGAAAAAATATATGTTCAAGCGTGAAACAGTTATAACAGACCGAAAAAAGTTTTACATACTAAACAAAATATCTAAAATCTAGTGCAGTTTGTTTAACATTGATCGCCAAAGCTCACTGTTGCGTTTTCCCACTAACAAATATCGGAGCTCCAGACTAAAAACGACAAAACTAAACGCTTATCTATGACACACACAGCCACAAATCATATCATAAATTTAAAATTTTAAGTGAAGATTTACGATCTGAAAAATAACCTAATATTTTTTGTGCATACAGCTGACATTCGCAATCGTATATCAAAGTGGTTATGAAGCTTTCGGTGAAAATGTATCGGATAAACTTTGCACACTATTTGTCATTTTCGTGACAAAACTGAGGTATGGTGACAACAGGTGGGTTGGTATATTGGTAAAGCCTGTGGAACGGAACAGCTATGTGGTAAATATGAATTTTCATCAGTTAAGAAGTAAATATAGGCAGCGATAGTTGAGTGGAGATCGACAGACTGCTACGCAGAGGGTCTCGGGTTCGAATCCACGGCACGCACCAATGACTTTTCGGAGTTAAGTGCGTATTAAATTGCTAATTATCGCTTGCTAAACGGTAAAGGAAAACATCGTGAGGAAACCTGCATGTCTTAGAGTTCTTCATAATGTTCTCGAAAGACATGTGAAGTCTGCCAACTTGCACTTGGCTAGCGTGGTGGACTATGGCCTTACCCTTCTCATAGTGAGAAGAGGCCCGTGCCCAGCAGTGGGACAGTTTATATACAGGGCTGATGAAGTAAAGCATACTTTTAAAACATACCTTTATCTTCATTGAATACGGACAAACTTTGATGTGAGTCCCTCGAAAGCCTTGTAAGAAAATTGGAACAACTTCGAAACTGTTCACTCGGTTAGAGGTAATGGAGAAAGAAAAGGGGACCAGTAACAGTTTGTCGGACAGACTTACGTTAAGAATACATGTCCAGTAGTGCATGTCTATAGGCGGATACGATAAAGAAGTATATCACATGTCATTATCATTGTTGTAGTGTCATTCCGATGGCAACCAAGACTTTTGCGTATTTTTTTTTATTTTTATAATTTTTTTCACGTTCACACAACACCATCTAGTCCCAAACTAAGCAAAGCTTGTACTCTGGGTACTACATAATGGATAAACATACATATTATATACTTTCTTTCTTAAATACTTTCTTTCTAAAATACATACATATTATACATAGAATCACCCAGACCAAGACAAACATCCATGTTCATGCACACAAATGTTTGACTTGAGCGGGATCGAACCCGCGACCTTCGGCGTAGCAGTCGCTTACACTCCCGCTGCGCCAACCGGTCGACATTTATAATCGGTCGTAATTAGAAGGTAAATTTGCCTATGTATCGCTACGACATTACTTTTTAAATGCCAAGAAAATTGGCGTGACCTTGAACGATTATAATCGATTAGGCAGCGTACATATCAGCGCGCAAGGAAATCATATTATATAACAATTTTGTTGAACTGTTCATATATTTATGTATGTATGTTAATATATATAATACCTCTGCCTACCCCTTCGGGGATAAAAGGCGTGACGGCATAGAATACAAGTGTCACCACCCCCTATCTTCCCGTGGGTGTCGTAAGAGGCGACTAAGGGATAACACGATGCAAATACCATCTTTGCGTAGAGACGGAAAACTCGATATCAAATTCTATACGACTGCCTCGTTGGTCTCGCGGCATAAATGTGCGCGTGGGATCGGGAGGTCCCGGGTTCGATTCCTGGGTCGGGCAGTGATATTGGGTTTTTCTGTCACGAAATTCTCAGTAGCAGCACGAAGTCTGGAAATGTGCCCGGTACGGCAATAGGTTCGCCCCTTATTACGTGGGACTAAAGTATATCTGGCGAAAAATGGGTGTAGAAATATACCTCTGCCTACCCCTTCGGGGATAAAAGGCGTGACGTTATGTATGTATGTATGTTAATATATTTCTTTTATTTTTTTATATAGACTCATGCCTGTAACCCCGAAGGGGTAGGCAGAGGCGTAATAGGAATTACACCCACATTTTGCCATGATTTTTTAGGTACCTCGTAATAGGAAGCGAGCCTATTGCCGTTACCGGGCACATCACCAGACTATGCGCTGCTACTGAGAATGCGGAAAAACCCAGTAACACTTTTGCCCGACCCGGGAAGCGAACCCGGGTCCTCCGATCAGCAGTCGTATACGCTATCCACTGGACCACGGAGGCAGTCGAATATATTTCTGTATACTCAAATATATGGTTTGTAGTTGTATTATGACCCTAAATGCTCGGATGGATGGATAATTTGTCGTAAGCCTACATATTATGATGAATGTATTTAAAGATTATTGCTATCAGTTGTGTGATTATCATAGTGCAAACTCTGCCTATTTAAGGAGCATAAGTGTGTAAATTAACCCGGAAATTATAAAAAATATATATTTTACTGAAAAACCTTAACCGCTGCCCAACCTCGCAAATGCTTTATGGATCTAAATCCTTACATTAGGTAGGCCTTCATCAAAATTAGCAATAAAACAGCGCATTTTTAATTACCCCACGTGATCGCTTAGTGAATAGGCAAACAAGTGCAGTAACTTTTATTAGATGATTGGTTACTGAACAACCAATTAAAAATTAAATACTGTGAGCACGTGACTATTGTCAGAGAGACATAATGACTGAAATTCCAACCACCTTAACATCATCGTCCCAACGTGCTCTAGGTGCAACCCGGGATCCGCTTACAAGTCTAACCGAATTTGACAGAATATTAATTTCCACAGAGTGATTGCTTGACGCGCAACCCCAAGGGATACCGATATTCCAGATTTAGACTATAACGACTCTCAAAGATCTTCATGCCAGCCGGGATCAAAAGCTTAACCGTGCCCTTTGAGGCAGGACACTAGCAATAATTAACAATACATCTTAACAAAATGCTATTAATTACTACACGACTAAATATCATTTAGTAACTTAATTAGTTATGTCGAGAAAAATTAATTTGGATTCCTGAATCTGCAGAGCATATTATTGAGTGATCCCAAACTTTTATAGGCTTTAAGGTAAAATTGCGATGTGAATAATATAAATCGATAAAGTATAAATCAAAAATTTCCGCAGTGTTATTGTATAGTCCAGTATCAGCTGGAAGGTTTTAATATCATTCCGTTATTCATTCCGGGTGATTACATGATACCGTTAACTAATTGCCAGTAGAATTAGCTTTTCCACAAAACGATAGTTGTCTGATCCCCGAACGGCAAAGTGTTCTTTGTTTTAGACTAGTAAGGAATAAAACAAAATAAAGATAATAGATTCTCATGACAAGACCTTATATGATCTCAGAGGCACGAAAGAGGTCCAACATTAAAATCACCATAGTTGCCAATATGACCATAGACTATTATAGACTACTTGTCGACGCCAGCGGCTTCGCACGCACATATTTTCGAATTGCCCGTTTGCCCGATCCCGTGGGAATTGCGAGAATTCCCGTCTTAGTGCACCCCTACAGTCCCCAAGGAACATACATGCAAAATGTCAGCTTCTTGCGCAAAGTGGTTTCGGTTGTAGCGTGTCTGTCAGTCAGTCAGTAACGCAAGAATTTTAATATATACAGATGATCCATAATTATATTGCTAGTTTCACCCCCTCTGGTACCATAGGCCAAAATACCTATGGTACTAGAGGGAGTATAACTGTTTTATCTGCCTAATTATTCAAAGTTGGACGATGTTGTCGGCAGTTCAATTCACAATTTGAAGGTTTATTGTTTTGATTTATGACAGTTTTTTTTGTGTCATACATATTGTTATCATATTACTAGGTGCAACAATGTCACAACGGCCTCGATCATGCTGAAGCTAAACGATTAGTAGTAGGTACATAAGTAATAATCGTTTTAATTTCTTTACTGTTGGGTTATTACAGATTAATGACTTTAATTACCAAAAACATGAATATTTGCTGCGTAATATTCCCTTCATAATTACCTACAAACAAAAATATATGTAGGCAGTTTTACATTCGTTGTCGTCTCCGTTTTCCACATGTATCCTTAGAAAGCAACGGCTTATTTTCTGTAAAAAAATTTATTATGAAACTATTATGGCAATTCATATTCATATGTGGTAAGTTTGTTTTGCGATTATACATGCATGATTGTAATATAAATATTTTTAGAGCTTGAGATCGCATTGGTTAGAAGCAGCCAAAACGAATGAGTATGTATGTAATCGTCACAAATGTCTTGATTTCTTTCCGTCTGTAATAAAGACATCGTTTATTGCAGGCTCCGGTTTAAAATAAGCGGCTGACCCTGCGTTTCTTTCTAAGGAATGAAAGGAACATAGGACTACACGCTTATTTTCAACCAAAACTTTCAGCAATCAAACCAAAACCTTTGCCTGATGATTTTAACTGTAGGAACAATAAAAATCATCAGTAAAAGGTTTTGGCTAAAATACATTTATCCAACAATCTTTCGTAGCAAGACACACGTAAAATAGATAGTTCATTGCCCAAGATTCAAGCCGCAGATACCTTGCACTATACAACTCCACCAACAAACTTCGGATCGGTTGTTTCGAGATGCGACAGCCTTTCCACTTACTCGCCACAAGCCCTGCATTTACATGCAGATTTACAAGAATTTTTATTTACCAACGGAATACTATCGGTTTAGTCATAGTAATCGTAGTGTAAAGGCTATTAAACAAATACCGTGAGTAAGGGCTAAGAAAGTACTGAACCTAAACTACTGAATTTACAAACTTGAAATTTGGGCAACAGTCAAAGATAAGCTTAGACTACTGGAGGGTGTATGCTCAATTTATAAATGAGGCCAAAACCATAAAACGCACTGCAGTGTTCCTTTTATTGTGTGACTTCCCTTTATTGGAACGCGAATCGGGTGGCATGCGCAACACCAACGGGATCCAATTCGCATGAGTGGACTACCATATACACTAAGTAACTCACCATGCATATATCAGATTTTTTATACTAAACCTGTCTCATTATTTTCAGTCTATATTATTTCGGAAACGACATGTGAATCATCAAGAAAACCAGAAACCACTACCACTGCCGAACCCACAACAACAACAACAAGGCGATATTTGTTCGATGACAATTACTATTGGCCTAATAAGAAACTAGATCCTTATATTGCCAGACCGATAGACGATCTGCCCCCATTAGAACAGTTGAAGAATTGCAAGTGTCCCCGAGTGTACTTCCCTGTGTGCGGTACAGACAAGCAGAGTTACACTAACATCTGCAAAATGAATTGTTTAAACGACAGGTTGGAAAGGAATGTGGAAGTTGCTTATCTAGGAGTCTGTGACAGCTTTTTTGAACCATTCGATTATTAAAAGAATTTTATGACACAGTTAAATCACATTTTATTTTCCTTTATTTAGTTCTTGAACAACATTCAGCTATCACATCGTACGGTGTACGCTGCGAATTAGGATTTCCAGTATGCAAGAGTTAAATTTGTATTATATGAATGATAAAGTGAAATAAAAGACATTGAAATTCTCTAATATCTTATATATTGTTACTATAAAGTTAAAAATAGTTACTATTTTAATTAGTACTATCTCAACGTACTTGACGTTAATATGACTATTAAATACCTACATACATTAATAAGTAGGTACTTAGATCAAGGAAAAGAAGCTAGTAAACACACTATAAATGAAAAGTGCTGTCACTTATACGAGTGTATTTACTTAATATCGTTCATTTATTTCACTCATAATCAATCTGCTGATACGCATTTTATTTTACTTGATCTGCGAGAAAGTACTGTAATACGAAAATAAAAACTAAATATTTTTACTTCATTACCATGTTCGTCCGCATCAAATCATCGACGGTTTTATTTTCAGGTAACCAAAATATAAACGTATTTACAAGTGTCTCATTGGCCTTCATATGTATCGTTTGATTCTTCAATGTTTCATTAAACCACTTTTCTGGGAATGTTACATTGAAATACGGTATCACATCGTTTCGTCTGTAGTTAATGCATTCACCTTCTCTCGCTATTTTTGTTTGTCCTATACATCTAAGTATACAAATACTTGAATACGTTATCTTGTTCATACCACAGACTGGGTAGTAAATACGGGGGCAGTTGCAAAGACCCTCCTCGTTTTTATCTGCTTTTAAATCTTCACCCAGTATGACGCGAGCTCCGTCTCCCAAGATTTCGTCTGGCATATGAGGACTGACGATGCCGAAAATATTTTTAAGCTCGTCAAAACTATAATAATACTTATCGTTTGCGTGCTGATTGAAATAATCTGTGAAATAATAGAGAAAATCTATGTTCATATTTACTTTAGAGTTTATTTATTTTAAGCTCGTAATGTCCTAGGCCAAACACCTTCAAATTCGGCATCCAATTATTTTTGTAACCATCAACCTTTGGCGATGGTCCCAATCTATTTCTTTAGGGGTTGTCGCAGTATATCCTTCGCTTTAACACTTCTCTGTCATCCATCATCAAATCATTTACATATGCATCCTCATACAGTTCATCCATATTTTAATGTTTTACTAGGCCTTCCTCTCCACCAGCCTAAAGCGAAATAATATATCTTCGTACTAAATCGCACACATCGCCATGTATATGAGTAAGTATCAGAAACGGCCACATAGTTTCATAGCTTGCCTTTATTTTTAGCTTAGCTTTACTTAGTAAAAAAAAACTCGGTTCTGTACGACTCTTTGGTAGCTATACGAAAGAGTCGTACAGAACCGAGTTTTTTTTTTAAAGGCAACTCCCGCACTAAGACTTAAGCCTGTGCCGCGGGATCTCTACAAACATACAACTAACGGACACAATGAAGACCCAGAAACAAAAATTAATGAATCGCACAAAGTGTTTTCTCGTGTGGGGATCGGTTAGCATACTTTACTTTCTTTCAACAGGAAGATTAGCCTGCTCACTGTAGTGTCGCCTATATGGCTAAAATAAAAATAATGCCTTCTTTAAGTTTACTTGAGACGTTGCCTTATAACTGCTTACTCCATTTTGTATTTACTTTTAAACTGTCTGTCGAGGATTTACTACTACCCACATACCTCAGGTACGACACCTGTACTCCATAAGAATTTTGAAACTATTATCATTACCATAAAGTAATGAAAATAATGACATTTCGAAATTCTGGTAAAACTATTTATGCAGTTCTTGCTAAAAGACTTACTATTAATTATCCATACATCTGTCAATTCTTCCTCACAAACTTCCACTTTAATATCAATAAAGTAAGATAGAATAATAACTTACAGCCCGTGTAGATTTGGACTCCCGCTTTGGATCTCATAAGCATCCAGTTACCCTTACCGTCCGCTGATAAAATAAGTCTTAGTTAAAACATTTAAATATAAAAAAAACAAAAAAAGAAACAGTCAAGAATACCGTACCGCCTGTATCCCTGAAAGAGTAGGCAGAGGCGTAATATTACACCCTCATTTCACCATATCATAAATGTTTAGGTACCACGTAATAGAGGGCGATTCTATTGCCGTTAGCATTGCCAGACTGAGAATTCGAAAAGTTAATAATGCTTTTGCCCGAACTAGGAATCGAACCCAGGACCGATCGGTTGACGCATACGCTATTCATTGGACCACTGAGTAAAAAAGGATATATTTGGATGAAGTTGGCTTAACCTATAAGAGGACATTGGATTCCAGAGTGACTGAGTTGGATAACAGCTGAAGTTATCACGATGAAAATCATGACTTTATCAGAAGCTGTAAAGCTATTTCAGAATCAGCATATCCAAACCAACGTTACCGTATAAAGATATATCATAGTTTAGTCCGTGTCGTAAAAATTCATGGCGAAATGTAGGTGTAATATTCCTCTGCCTACCCCTTCGGGGATATAGGCGTGAGTCTCTAGTCTCTCTTTCTAGTCCGTGTCAGTATTTACAAGGCAAAAAAAATATTAAAGAAATTGAAATCACAGAAAAAATAAGCAATGACTCTGAGTTTGTTTCGGCCTTTCTTCTCAAGAAGGAAAAGCTTGCATCATCTGCAATTGGCATCATTTTGACTTTATAGGTGTTGTAAACAACCAAAATGCAGAAATAAATATGTCTCCATGTCTTTGACTCCCCATAGCGACTATTAAAGATCTTCGTAGAAGCAGAGACCAACGGTTAAGGTGCTCTCCGAGAAGAGGCTAGCAACAGTAACCGAGTTTGAACCCGATACTGTTAACATGCCAATCTATTGGTATTTTTTTTATTTCTTTTTATTGACTCACGCCTGTATCCCCGAAGGGGTAAGCAGAGGTGTTGTATTACACCCACATTTCGCCAGGAGTTTTTAGGTACCACGTAATAGAACGAGAATTCGGAAAAACCCATTAATACTTTTGCTCGACCCGGGAATCAAACCCGGGACCTCCGATCAGCAGTCGCATACGCTATCCACTGGACCACGAAGGCAGGCAGTCTATTGGTATTATATTATATTTATGGGCTGTCGCTGCCTAAAAGAGTTTAGCCTCTCAAGTGATATCTCATCTATTGATTTCACGTATGGAAATAATTGATGATGATGTACGTATATAGGGTACTACTGTGGAAAAGTTGATATTCTGTCAAATCCGGTTAGACTAGTACCCAAGCGGACCTCGGGTTCCAAGGCGTGTAAGTCTTGGATGCAACCGGGACAACGCTAAGACGATTATATATTATGAATTTATGTATGTGTTTAGAGATATCTATGTATTACAACTTATAACTGGGGCACCTACAACTACCACTATGTTCCCATTAATGATATTTCCATCCAAAGGTTGTCTAGTAGAGATCACTCTAAGCGATAAGCCCGACCTATGTACTTCACTCATATTGTTAGATTTCCTAAATGATGATGATTTGGTGTACAATAAAATTATAATGCCTCCGTGGTCCAGTAGATAGTGTATGCGTCTGCTAATCGGGAAGTACCGGACTCGGCACCCGGGTCGAACAAAAGTGTTACTGAGATTTTTCGAATTCTCAGTAGCAGCACGGAGTCTGGCAACGTGCCCGGTAACGGCGATAGGCTCGCTCCGTATTACGTGGGACCTAACATGCATAAGGCGAAATGTGGGTGTAATATAACCCCTCTGCCTACCCCTTCGGTGATACAGGCGTGACGAGATGAAAAATAAAGTATAAATACATAAATAAGGCTACAGAAATGTAAAATTGTGAACTCACCTCTGTAAATTCCGTAGAGAATTATAGAAACAGTAAGTAATGAACTAAATGAAATCATTTTATGGCTATTTTTGTGGAACAGTTGACAATGAAATACTGTATCAATAATAAGAAACGACTCAAACCAGTTCATGAATTTATAGTGAACCGAACATAAAATTAAGAGATTAACGGCAATCTTAACTGCCAGTTATTACAGGTCAAGATTAAAAGTAAAGCCGCCTCCTCGTGAACTACTTCTTAACCGACTTCAAAAAGAAGGTACTTCTGAATTCGACGGAATGTTTTCATTTTTATTTTATCTCACCAATTACATTATGAATGTACAGTCGAACAACTTCCCGCTAGACCACCTTAAGAGTGAGAATCGCTCAGCAAGACATCGTCGCTTCCACTGCTACTTTACACAAACATTGACATTCATATACAAAACCAGTTTCTAGTATGCCTCAACTCTATGAGCGAGCCAAGGGATTTTTTTCATTGGTCCACCGCCGAGGCGCCGACTTATTTGATTGTACATTGATTATTATTGATTATTTTCACTGATGAATATTTATGCCATATGTCGCAGTTTATACTAACCTACAATATATATACTACGTACTATACTCTCGGATATAAGAGGGTTGATCGAGTGCAAAATGTCGTTCTGCGATCACTGACGGGTGTTGCTGATATGGGACGGAAGACTGCCAACCTAAAATGGGATTGGGTGGGCCACGTGATCCGAATGCATTCTAACCGATGGGCGAAGATCGTCACGCAATGGATGCCGCAAGACGGACGGCGGAAAAGAGGCAGACCCCGAAAACGATGGCGTGACGATCTATACAATTTTGACAGAGACTGGCCCAATTTGGCAGAAGATAGGGATGCTTGGAGGAGTGTGGAGGGAGACCTTTGCCCAGCAGTGGGACAACATAGGTTAAATAAAAAAAAAATCGCAGTCATGGTTTTAAATATTGTTTCTAAATTCCATATCCCACAGTACGTGTTTTTATGAACATACGCGAGCGTCACCTTTGACCGCGAGTCAAGTAAATTCAAAGACGCCTCACGCGTGCGTCCGTAAAACCACGCACCGTGGACAGTCAGCTTAATAGTCATCCAGTGAATAAGACTGTAAATAGGACTGTGGTAAACCGTGTCGAAACGTCAACGGGAATACAAGGTTTGAAAATTAAGTTAAATTAACTTAATTTTCAAAAAACTGCCTCATTGGTCTCGCGGCATAAATGTGCGCGTGGGATTAGAGTTATAATATTACACCCACAATTCACCTTATGAATTTCAGATCCCACGCAATGGGCAGCGAGCCTATTGCTGTTATTAGACTCCGTGCTGCTACTGAGAATTGGGAGAAACTCGGTAACACTTTTGCCCGACCCGGGAATCGAACACGGGACCTGCCTATCAGCAGACGCATAAGCTATCCACTAGACCACGGAAGCAGTCCTTAATATATGATGTAAAAATAAATAAGTAAAATGCCTACCCCATAGCTCACAACGTGAGCGTACCTTTAGAAAATCTTCCAGTCACGTGTTGAAACAAGAGCACGTTTTATGGGTAGTTAGAATTCGATCATGCATCGTAATGTGACACTGATTGGACTACCTACTATCGTGCCTAACTGCCAGACACATGTTCCCTTAAAGATGTAATGGACGCCTCCGAAAATACAGTAAGGGTGGCTGCATATTGGGCGAGCGAGATTTAATACATTGAAACTTGTGACTCGTCAATGACACGAAATAAGAAGAACTGATTGGACTATTCATTGTGTATCAGTCTAGTTATACTACATAGTACATAGAGCGTGACTTGGCTTGCGTTTCGTTTCGTAAGAAGAAAGAAAGAAAGAAAGCCAGGCTGAAAAGGTCACCACTTGAATGGGTGACTACCTGTGGCATTTGCAGCAGTGCTACTATGCTGCTGCGGGCACTTTTAAACTCTAAGGCCCAAAAGCCATTGTGCCTGGTTCTTGTCTCAGTATTTGAATCTTTAGGTTCTGTTGGAGGCCATAGATCGGTCTGAAAACTCTGATACTAGGGATAGCTAAAAAGAAAATACAACACACAGCGCTATTTTACCTTATTTATGGAAACATGTGCATCAACACCTAAATAAATACTCTCAAACTTTTCCAATTTGTTTCATCATCATACCAGCCAAACAACGTCCACTGCTGGACGTAGGCCTCCCCCAAGGTTCTCCACACAGACCGGTCTTGAGCCGCCCGCATCCAACCGCCTCCCGCGATCTTGACTCGATCGTCGGTCCACCTTGCGGGGGGCCTACCTCTGCTGCGTCATCCGGTATGTACATACGTAGCCGCCACTCCAGAACCTTTCTGCCCAACAGTCATCGGTTCTTCGAGCTATGTGCCCTGCCCACTGCCACTCTAGCTTGGCTATCCGGAGAGCTATGTCGGTGACTTTGGTTCTACTGCGGATCTCCTCATTTCTGATTCGATCTCGCAGGGAAACTCCAAGCATAGCTCTCTCCATCGCCCTCTGAGTAACCTTGAGCCTTCTGATAAGGTCCATAGTGAGCAACCACGTCTTTGATCCGTAAGTCATCACTGGCAACACACACTGGTCAAAGACTTCCGTCTTGAGACACTGCGGGATATCGGACGAGAAGATATGTCGTAGCTTCCCGAACGCTGCCCAACCGAGTTGGATTCGACGATTGACCTTCTTCTCGAAGTTGGACCTACCTAATTGGACTTCTTGTTCTAGGTAGATATACTTGTCAACAACTTCGAGCGTAGAGTTCCCAACCTGAATAGGAGCAGGTAAAACATGGACGTTCGACATGATTTTCATCTTGTCCATGTTCATCTTAAGACCTACTTGTTGGGAGACTCTACAGGTCTCAGCCATGACTACGATATCGTCTGTGAATCGAAGGTGAGTGATGTACTCTCCGTTGATGTTGATATCGAGTCCATTCCAGTCCAAAAGCTTGAAAATATCCTCCAGCGCAGTGGTAAACAATTTCGGGGATATGACATCCCCCTGTCTCACCCCTCGCTGGAGTTGAATAGGTTTCAAACTCTGGTCCTGGAGGCGGACTTACATAATGGCGTTTTCATATAAACACTTCAGCACTTCGATATATCGGTAGTCAATGCTGCAGCGTTGGAGAGACTGTAGCACCGCCCAGATTTCGATCGAATCGAAGGCGTTCTCATAGTCCACAAACGCCTAGCATAGGGGCTGGTTATACTCCTCGAACTTCTTTATAACCTGCCGCAGCGTATGTATGTGGTCTATGGTACTATAGCCTTCGCGGAAATCAGCTTGTTCGGGACGCTGGAAGTCGTCTAGCTTGCTCTCGAGACGATTCGTGATGACCCTCGAAAACAGCTTGTAGACGTGGCTCAGAAGTGTGATAGGTCTGTAGTTCTTTAAGAGGGTTTTATCACTTTTCTTAAAGAAAAGCACCACCACACCTCTGTGCCACGCCTGTTGCGTTTTACCCTTGAGAATGACGGAATTAAATAGCTTCCGAAGGGCTTCTTTAGCGGGTGTACCGCCGGCATTCAGAAGCTCGCTCGTAATTCCGTCATCACCCGGCGCCTTGTTGTTTTTGACTTGGTTGAGAGCCACACTAATCTCGTGCACGCTGACGTCCGGGATATCTTCGGTATAGTGTTGGGTCAATCCAGCCCTAGGGTCTGACACTGGAGTACTTGCGGGTTATTGCGTTGTCGTGTATAGCTGTCCATAGAACCTTTCGATGTTTACATTGTATCAATAAATATTTGACATGAAATGTGAAATACCTCCTATTTTCCCTCACGTATCAGCACTGGATACCTGTCATAATCAAGAAATGTTACCCAATACCAAACCTTACGAACATTTAAACAACCGACAAAGATCATCCAGACCCGTCTCAAAATGTGTTTTCCACTAAATCTTGCTGTGCGTTTGAACCCACTTAACACTGCACTGACCAAACGCACTACACCATCACTCATCATCATTCTCCTAACATTATCTCAGTTAGAGACTCAGGGCTGCTTTCTAGTCTAACCGGATTTGACAGAATATTAACTTTTCCACAGAGCCTACGCCTGTCTGACCTACGCAACCCAAAGGCATAGCTATAATCCATGGTTTAGACTAGAGTCAATTTATTCATGGGTACTGCGTCTCTATAACGACTTTCGAAGATGTTCATGACTGCCGGTACCGACGGCTTAACGTGCTCTCTGAGGCACGGGGCAACCGATAATATACAATTCAACTTTACTATCACTCTCTTACTAAAATCACAAACCCAATGGTATTAACGAAATCACCAATCTGCGCCCACAAGACTAAATACGCGTTTCAATGAAGGGAAAGCTGAATTTATTTTGGAAAGTTGTTAAAACAAAGATAAATTTGAATCGACTCCGAGAAGATTAATGTACCAAGTTTGGGACGGACTTCTTGATCGTAACGAATGTCGTGTCAACTTAAACAACTGCGAGATTAGAGAGATTGGACCACGACAAAAAAAACACATTTGAGACATTCGGGCAAAAATATGAAAATTGGTCTGAAAGATTCGTTGTCTTGGAAATGTACGATGAGTTTTGTACGTTTTTTTTTAATTTGAGAAAGATAGCCTTATTATCTTGTTAAAAGTTTGTCTAATTACTAAGTAGATGTATGCTTCTCCAGATACCAATCTGAAATCTACCAACTGAAATAAATTATGCGTGCGTATTATGAGACAAATCGAAATTATTTAGAAACCAGATTTTGCCCACAGTTTCCTTCGTGTACATAAACATCTCAATTTCTTTTTTATCATCATCACTACATAGTATAAAACAAAGTCTGTCTGTCTGTCCCTATGCATGCTTAAATCTTTAAAACTTTGCAACGGGTTTTAGTGCGGTTTTTTTGAATACATAGAATGATTCAAGAGGAAGGTTTATATGTATAGCACATGCATAATATTGAATTGCACCCGTATGAAGCCGGGGCGGGACGCTAGTGTAATATAAAGTTTAAGCAAATGGTAATTGAGTAATTACGTGTAAAAAATAACAAATAACTTCGGATTCGTATTTATATCATTAGCATGGGTGTTTGGTAACATTTTTGTTAGTCATATTGTGTGCACTAGTTATTTGAGGTTACCATCTTACTTACAATGGCCACGATTGGCAGGCAGATTGTGAAAACCTTTTGCGCTACACCTAACTAGTCTATGGGTGGGTACTACTACCCATCTATCATCTTTAATGTTTCCTCCTATTTTGAATGACTTAACCGCCATCACACGGTTGACTGGCTGCACTGGAGGAGATATTATCTACCAATAAGTGCTAGGGTCTTCAAGTCCTGACGCCGACTGATGCAGGCGGTAAAATGATAAGACTGACGACTAATAATTGTACATGGAGCCAAAAATTTACGGTTGTACCATTAGTTTAATGACAAAAGGTAAGAAAGAAACTTAATAAATAAAAAAATGAAAATTCTTCTACTTTACAAACATACAACTAACGGACACAATGCGCAACCAGACTTGAAACAAGTATCACTCAAAGTGTTGTCTCGTGTGGGAATCAATCGCACAACATTCGGTGCAGTGTCAAAGCGGCCGCTTAAACCACAACACCAACTGTGCAGTGTAACAAACATACTAAAAACACCGAGTACTGAAGTAACCCTTTTGTGCATCATAATTATAAAGATTCAACTGCCTCCGTGGTCCAGTGGAAAGCGTATGCAACTACTGATCCGAGGTCCCGGGTTCGATTCCCGGGTCGGGCAAAAGTGTTACTGGGTTTTTCCGAATTCTCAGTAGCAGCTCGGAGTCTGGTGACGTGCCCGGTAACGACAAAAGGCTCGCCTCCTATTACGTGGGACTTAAAAATTCATGGCGAAATGTGGGTGTAATATTTTCACCTCTGCCTACCCCCTCGGGGATACAGGCGTGAGACTATAAATAAAAAAAAATAAAGATTCGTCCCACATAATTCAGTTCACATAACAATTTGAAGCGATTACGTAAACTACTTTGCCACTCCTGCATTCATAAACGCTCGAATGAAGGTTCATACCAAGCCCCGAGGGTGGAGAACACAATATATACCTATTCAACTAAATCAAATCAAAAGCAGTCATGAGTATAGTTAAAAAAATAGACCTAAAAATATTTTTACTACTACCGCAAATTTTTAGGCAATAACATCCCCATATATTTTGTTTTTGCGTGACTGACGACTACATAATACCTTCTAATCCGACCAGCAAGCTTATTATTTCATGTGAAAATATTGACACGACCGCTGGAGCTGTCTCATCATATCGCAGGTGACCTAGTTATAACATGTGTGAGACCACAAATTGGGCAGCAAGTTAAAAGAATATAGCGAGATATGATTCTTTAGGGTTTGGGTATAATATATAGATGACAGTTTGAAAAGACAATTCCACTGTCTTATCGATAAAGATAATTTGACCTTACCTTATCAGATACCAGATCTGTGAGGATCACGAAGATCGTAATAGTCATGGTACGAACAAAACGGGTCAAGCCATTTAAGCCTTATAAAAACAAATAATTACTTGGCAACAATTTTTTAATTCTAATTTCATACATTTTTTTATAGTAGTAGGCGGCAAACGAGCAGACGGATCGCCTGATGGTAAGCAATTACCACCGCCCATGGACACAAGCAACACCATAGAAGTCGCAAGTGCGTTGCCCGCCCCTTGGGGATGGGAAAAGGGATAGGATGAGGGAGAAGGAATAGGGCCTTAGATGGGATAGGGCTTCCGATGAAGGATTTAGAATAGTCAAGACAATCACATCATCAGCCTTTAACAATCCACCGCTGGACTAGGCCTCTCCTTTGAATAGAGGAATTGGTCTACTATACCACGCTGGCCAAACGGGTGGGTATAGAGTTTGTATCAAGTTTTCCTTCTCTTACAGTGCTGTTCTCTGCATAATATGGTCCCTCTGACGGCTCTTACGATACATACATACATACATAGACTTACGCCTGTTTCCCGGAGGGGTAGGCAGAGACTACGGAACGCCATTTGCAACGATCCTGACATACCTCACTTGCTTCACTCACTCCCATCAAGTTTCTCATGCATGCTCTTCTGTTAAGGGTACTTCTTACTTGTCCTTTTTTCAGGATGTCTCCAATCTGGTCAGAGAACGTTCTCCCAGGTCTTCCCCTTTGTCCTGTCCCATTCACACTATTTCTGATATATCTTCTTTGTCAGTCTATCGTCATCCATCCTCTCCATATGCCCAAACCATCTTAACATGCCTTTCTCAACTCTTGTCACTACATCTTCTTTTACCCCACACCACTCTCGTTTCACACAATTCTTTACTCTGTCGGTCAAAGACACACCACACATACTTCTCAGTGCTCTCATTTCTACTGCATTTATTCTACTTTCAAATCTCTTCTGCCATACCCAACTTTCACTACCATACATAAGGGTAGGCACTAACACACCTATATGTACAGCCGAACGTGCCTTTTTGGACACGTTTTGACTGTTCATAAACGCCTTCAGAGCTCCATACACACAATTACCTGCATTAACTCTCCTTTCAATATCTGCTTCATTCTTACCATCTCTTGTAAACAACGTACCTAAGTAAACAAACTCATTCACTTGTTCCACTCGCTGTCCATCGATCAAAACATTACAAGCCGTAACGCATTCCTCCTTTTCAAAAACCATAACTTTCGTTTTACTTACATTCACTTTCATTCCTTTCCTTTCTAACGCACGATGCATGATTGTTACCATCTCCTGCAACTCCTCCGTTGAAGATGCAAGTATAACCTGATCATCAGCATAAAGGAGGCATTTGATGAGTAACCCATTCATCCTTAATCCGCAGTCACTATGTTTTAAATCTTGCAAACAACTGTCCATGAAGAGGTTAAACAGCCACGGCGACGCTACACATCCCTGTCTAACACCTTTATCGATGGTAAACCAGTCAGAGTATGCCCCGTTTATCGTCACACAAGCTCTAGAATCCTCATAAAGGGATTTCAGAGCTCGAATGAGGCTGCTGTCCACGCCATTCATTGACAGCACCGACCACATTTCATTCCTCACCACTCTATCGTAAGCCTTTTCCAAATCCACGAATGCGCAATAGACCTTTTGACCTTTGGCCAAAAATTTTCCGGCTATGCTTCGCAAGGAAAAAACCTGATCCGTGCATCCCATACCCTTTCGGAATCCCGCTTGTACATCCCATATTTTCTTGTCGGTTACTTCCATAACTCTTTCAATAAGTACCTTTGCATACAATTTGCCAATAATGCTGAGAAGGCTAATGCCTCTATAGTTTTTGCAGTCTTGTTGCGAGCCTTTTCTTTTATAAAGAGGCACAACAACAGCTGTGGTCCAGTCATTAGGTACTCGGCCGGTGTTCCAACACAAGTTATATAACCGCTGCAACTGACCAACTATGATGCCCTGTCCAGCCTTCAGCATTTCGACTGTAATCCTATCATATTATGCAGCCTTACCTACTTTCATACTTCCCAGTGCCTTCACGATCTCATCCACGCCAATAACGCTTTCATCATTGCTATCATTACAATTCACTTCAGCTATCGGTGTCTCTATCGCCGTTCTTTCGAATAAACTTTCAAAATACTCTTTCCATCTCTTCAGCACGCACAATTCACCATTTACTATACTTCCATTCTCGTCTCTGATAGATGTGTGTTCTGAAGATTGAGTTCTTCCTCGAACTGCACGAACGGATTTCCAGAAAAACTTAATGTTCCTCTGGAAATCGTCAGATAATCTGCTATCAAACTCATCTTTCTTTTCCTCTTTTTTCCTTTTGACCATTTCTTTCACTATTCTTTTTGACCTAACAAACTCCTTTTTTGCTTCATCTATGTCTACACTCGTAGCTTTTCCCATTCTTTCATTTGCTCTGGCAGCCAACCAATCTGACCAAGCTTTCTTCTTCTCTGACACTGCTGATTGTACATCCTTGTCCCACCATGTATTCTTAACCTTTCGTATTTTCCTTCTCTTGATCATACCACATACTTCAGAAGCTACACATACTACCTCTTCTTTAAAGGCCTGCCATAATTCTTCTATATCATTTATGCCATCGAATCTCTCAAATCTTGCTATCAATCTTCGTTTATACTCATCTTTCACATCTTTCTCTTGTAGATTTTCTACTTTTATTCTTTCCAAGACCCTATTTTCATTACGCTCTTGATGTCGCCATCCTTTAAAGAGCCCACTTATCCGGCTCAACACCAAGAAGTGGTCTGTGTGGATGCCGATCCCTCGATATACTCTTGTATCCAACACATTCTTTCTCAATCATTCATCTTCTATCACAAAATCAATCATACTTCTTCTAACATTTTCGCCTCTCGCGTATACATATGTATCCTTTTATGATCAAACATGGTGTTTGTCACACAAAGGCTCCACTCCAAACAAATCTCAAGCAGTGCTTTTCCATTTTCGTTCACACTCTCATCACCAAATGCACCTAACACCCTTTCAAATCCATCTCGCTTTACTCCCACCCATCCATTGAAATCCCCTAACAAGATCAATCTTTCATTATCCTTGCAGTTCCTCAAAATCTCTCTTAAACTCTCCCAAAACTCCTGCCTTTCGTCTTGCTCATGTTGTGACATACCCGTAACTATATTGACCGGGGCGTACACCCCCAAAATAAAGAGACGAGTAAGTCCTACTTTCATTCTCATCCACAGTAGCCTAGCATTTACACATTCAAACTCTTTTACGCACTCATTCATTCGCGCAGACAGTACTACACCAACTCCCTTACAGGCTCTGGTGGTACTATCTACCCCAGACCAATACGCCGTATATGCACCATGCTTGGTGGTATCACACCCTTTTCTTTTTGTTTCATTCACACAAAGAACATCAATCTTTCTATCATCCATCATCTGACATACTTCATCCAATTTGCCGTTCATTCCTCCACCAACATTCAATGTTGCAAACCTGCTTTCCGTAGGCCGCTTTTCGCCCTCGCGAGAAACGAGACGTGACGGGTTGCGAACCGCGTCGCCGCCGTATGGAGAAGAATAAGTTTTTGTTCCCATAGCGTTCCCACGAGATTTAGGGATCTAGACGGTCCATCCCCGCAGAGCCCTTTACGGGGGAAAAGGCGGAATATCAGCTGTGCCCTGTGACCACCAACACAAGTACCCTCCGTTTACGACCAGCTTGCCCTCTGGCCACGAATCCCTCGGCACGGGTCGGTTCACACCTTAGATCGGGGTTTTGTTTCGGGTATGCTCCCTGAAAGTTGGTTTAAATTCGGAGTTTTCCTTCTCCTAGACATGTTGCCAACCAAGGCTAACGAGGCCCATCTCCCCGATAGAACTCATGGGATGATATGGGGTGGTGACATTCCGTATCCTTACGATACTCATGGGATGATGTGGGGTGGTGACATTCCGTATTCTTAATCCGTCACCACACGGGTCAAGACGATATGATTTTCTAATTACCCTGATTTTGATTAAAAAAATGCTAGCACAGAAATATTGTAAGTCACAGATACCGGTAGATTTGCCGTAACTGCGTAACATATCCATTCACTACGCCACCGTTTCCTAGAAATGCTCCGTAATTGAATCTATAGCATGTCATTTTACTGGTATGCGTTGTCACTCTAATAACAAGCAATTGCTAAAGTCTAAGTCAAAATCATTTTATTTATCTAGGCCACAAAGTGACGCTTATGAACGTCAAAATTGAAGTTAATTACTTATTGATTCTACATTTACTGCCACGTAGTACCGCTTAATAGGGTTCCTATTTGACAATTTTATTATGTTATACAAAGAATAGACTAACAACGGTATTGAATCATGGAAACAGAATCATTTACTTTCATTATGGCCTTGTTTGATGTACTCTGGCATGTGATATAAGTACCTATTTTTTTCAAGACAATCTCAATCGAGACAATCTCGCACTAGGCATACGTTCTGTGTTGCGGGAGACTTTACAAAAATACAACCAAACACAATATTTATGCATCCCACAAAGTGTTGTCTCGTGTGGGGATCGAACACACAACGCTCGGCGCACGATCGACTTCAAGCGGTGAGGCGGTCGCTTAAACTACGCCAACCGTGCAGTCAAGTGCAAAAATTGGCGTTTATATATGGCCATACCTATCGAGTAGTTTGGGTAACTGAATTGTTCAGTTCAAAAAAATAAAGAATCGCGAATGCTTGATGTTCTGTTACATGTGAATGCTTAAATCTATCAACACCATAAAATTATGAAATATTGTCAATCCTATCTTGTAGCTTAAGCCGCAGCCGACATTTTCCCCGGAGGTCCGCTCACTTCTGTCAAGGGTGCTACTGTGTGCTCAGCTTAGAATGAGTTATGAACATCACGCGAAGAAACTTTTTGTACAACCCTCATGCAACCCTATTCTATTTTTCTCTTTTGTTAATTGTTTCTAGTTTTTGCTAAAGCTTTTTCTATTCAATGTCTTTTGTTATAATGTTTCTTTTTCTTGAGCATTACTTGGTATCATACAAAATAAATTAGCGGGTCTTAATCGCGCCCAATTAACTTATTTAAGGTATAAATACCTATTTGTTTCCGACGTTTCACTCGTCTTGCACCGAGCGTGGTCGCGGAGAGACCGCGATGAGATTAATTAGTATGAAATGATTTAGTTAAAACTAGACGTCGCCAGCGGCTTCGCCCGTGCCAATTATACATATGAACCTTCCTCTTGAATCATTCTGTCTATTAAAAAAACCCGCATTAAAATCCGCTGCGTAGTTTTTAAGACTTAAGCATACATAGGAACAATCAGAAGACAGACTTTGTTTTATACTATGTAGTGATAAATTGCATTGTAATGTTCATTATTTCTATCTTCATTTCTAGAACTTGACTTTGACTGCCTCCGTGGTCCAGTGGATAGCGTATGCGACTGCTGATCGGAGGTCCCGGGTTCGATTCTTGGGTCGGGCAAAAGTGTTACTGGGATTTTCCGAATTCTCAGTAGCAGCACGGAGTCTGGTGATGTGCCCGGTAACGGCAATAGGCTCGCCCCCTATTACGTGGGACCCAAAAAGTTCATGGCGAAATGTGGGTGTAATATTACACCTTTGCCTACCCCTTCGGGGATACAGGCGTGAGTCTATAGTGAGACGTCAAATGGCATATGCTGAGGCTGCGGATGGTTACGCAGAAGGTCTCGGGTTTAAACCCACGGTACGCATCACAGACTTCACAAAGTTATGTGAATGTATCCATCAGTTTTTTATAATGATTGCGGCAGACATTATTATGAAGTCTGAAGAAATAATTATGAAGGTAGCGCTCATAGCGAGACTTAGCTTCTCGTTCGTAACAGATCGGCAAAGTTAAGCAACGCTTTCACAGGTCGCCACTTGGATGGGTGACCAAATGTGGCATTTACATCTGAGCACTACCGTGCTTCGGAGGGCATCTAAAGCTGTGGGTCCCGGTTCTTGTCTTAGGATAAGAGTAGTTAGGCCACGTCGGAGGCCTTCGGGCGGTCTGAAAAACTCCGACACTAGAGTTGGCTACACACTCACACGAAAAACAAAAACAAAACTATGAAGGTCTGAAATTTAGGAACCTAACGTATGCCTTAATTTCTTTGACGCCTGTTCATGATAAACGTCGAATGAATAATCATTATGGTTACTACTTTTTTTTTCCTTCAGACACTAAGTTGTAATAATCCGTTCAGCTAAGTGTTCTTTGACTGCCTCGTTGGTCTCACGGCATGAATGTGCGCGTGGGGTTGGGAGGTCTCGGGTTCGATTCCCGAGTCAGGCAAAGTGTTATTGGGTTTTTCCGTTAGGAAATTCTCAGTAGCAGCACTGAGTCTGGTAATGTGCACGGTACGGCAATAGGCCTAAAATTTCATGGCGAAATGTGGGTGTAATATTACACCTCTGCCTACCCCTTCGGTGATACAGGCGTAAGTCTATTAATTTATAAAAAATCTAAAAATAAATAATTTCGACACAATACAGGGTTATTTGTAAAACACCGTTAACCTCTCAACTATGTTACTAACATCATAATCAACTACTTTTGTTCTATGACTTTTAAAGATTAATCATATTTTCGTTCACCCGATTTTCAAAAAAAATATAAAATTATTTAAATTGAACGCGCTAAATGTTGCAAATTCTATGCGAAAGCGGTAGAACAATAGCGAGGAGTGCAGGCGGCGCGCGGCGGGGGCAATTGAACAGTGCGCAGTCAAAATTTCAAGATAAAACTGACGATTAATTAGTCAACCCATTAGATTTTATGTGTTTAAAATTGGTACTTAAGCGCTTAATTGCTACACACAAAGGTGTTTTCTTCAAAACCTTACTGTAATTATACTCTTTTAGCATGTAATGTGTATTCTTTGTTGGAGAAACAATAAATAAATATTTCTTTTTTAGAAAAACATCTAACATGGCATACTCTACAAAGATTATTAGCACAGGTAAGCAAACTTCAATTAAAATTATATTATTTAATCATAATGGTAAGCTTGCCGTAGGTGTGGTATGCTATGGACCTCGATTTTCAACTCTTTAAGTCAAAGCGCTGCCAGCCACTATGCGTTTTTGTTTTACATTTGTTAGTGGGCGTCCTTAGCTGATCATCCTACTAGCGTTTATCCCATTTCGAACCCAAGGTCCGCTTTCTAGTCTAATCAGATTTGACTGAATATTAGCTCTGCCCCGGAGGTACTGCCTATGGCTAAACGTGTTCTTCAAGGCACAGGGCCAGCGATAATTTACAATTCAATACGCACATGACTCCGAAAGGTCATTGGTGCGCGCCGCGCCGTATATCCACTAGGTTATCGCTAGCTCGTACCTCCGTATCTGTCTGTTAGGCTTCCTAAGCTACAGTTATGTAAATATTTACTTTTTTACAGTGGTGCTGCTCAGTTTCGTAATAAGGATGTTAAGAAGTTTTGAATACCTACCTGATGAAAACATTCATTTCTACGACTTACACTTCACAGATGTACCAGATTTAGACAAAATTGACCCCGGTGTTAAATGTACGAAATGCCCTAGAATTTACTATCCCATTTGTGCTGATGACAGTATGACCTATAATAACGAGTGTCAATTACATTGCAAGAATATCCAAAGATTGGCAAATAACGAGACAATTGCTAGGTTTGTAAGAACTGGGCCGTGCCAGATTTTCCCAATAACATAGAACTCATAGCTATACATATCCCTACCGCTGTTCAGTAACGCCTAACGGTCCAATCACGACCTACAGCGGTGGGCAGCAGCGGTGGAGTAAAGCATGCGTGATATGTAAATAAAGCCATTTCTTCGGAAGACTTTTGTTTTAATTCTGATGAGTTCTACGAGACACGGATACCACTGCTGGAAAGCAATAACCCAAAGACATTCACATGGCTTTGTTTCTTTTGCATCACGGTTCTAAACCGAGGTTCTGAACAGGTTCAAGAGTACCTGACCCATGGGCGGTGGTAATAGCTTACCTGACCCATGGGCGGTGGTAACCACTTACCATCAGGCGATCAGTGGAATCTGAATTATAATGTAAGAGCTAGCAACATTTTTGAGTAAGAATTTAAGGTCTCACGCGATATGTGGTCTTACGCGTTGATCTACACATTGTAGTCATTGTTATGGAAATATATGGAAATCAGCTAAGCTTTGAACTAGTGGTTCTTAACCTAGGAGGGATTACCCCGCGAAGATCGAATCTCCTTTGCTTTTTGGTAAAAGTAAATTACCGGACGACGCAGCAGGGGTAGGCCTTCCGCAGGGTGGACTGACGATCTGGTGAAGATCGCTGGAAGGGGTTGGATGCGGGCGGTTCAAAATCGATCTGTGTGGAGAACCTTGGGGGAGGCCTATGTCCAGCAGTGGACGTCTCCAGGCTGACATGGTGAAATTAATCAGCCTAGCCTATTGTTGGCTATAGGCATCGCTTAAACATCACCATACAGCCTTTTGTTGGCCATAGGCATGGCTTAAACATCACCAAATAGCTTTTTGTTGGCAGGCCAGACATAGGCCTCACCTTATTTGCGTTACAATAGGAATATAAAGAAATAGGCAATAGGAGGATTTGGCTGACTGCAACACACTAGCCAGACGGGTTAGCGAGTTTTCCGTTTCTCCCCAAGGATGCTATTTGCTTCGTGCGATCCTTAGTCACCATCTAATAAAACTACGAAATGAAATGGGGTAGTGACATATTCTATCGTTATCCGTCATTACACGTAGGGCCGGAACGTATCTGACGGAAGATCCGTCGCGTTTTATCGGTCGCGTAACGCCAATACATACAAATGTATAGAAAAACGTTCAACCATTCACACCTGACCGATAATCCGTTAGTACGTCGAGCGTACTAACGGATTATCCGTCGACGTCGCGCGCACCACGCACCACGTGAATTTTGACCTTTGAGTAAGGAATATAAATGGAGAGGGCAGGTAGGTACATATAGAAAAATTACATTATTCACATATATTATTATATTTTATATTTTTATAGACTCACGGCTGTATCCCCGGAGGGGTAGGCAGAGGTGTAATATTGCACCCACATTTCGCCATGATTTTTTATACACATATATACGAAATCGACATAAAGCCACCAAACATAGTGTAGTCTCGTTTTGTCTTAGGGATATCTCTGTCAGAAAAAAGAGATAGCCATAGTTTACTGAATAAATTAATCATGACGATATTTTATTAGAAATGTCATTCGTGCCACTATCGCCATATTTTTCGCCAAAGTTTGTGAAATCGTTGTCTATCGAACGTAATAATTTTGTTTTTGTGCATAAATATGTCTAAAAAACCGATATTGGCTCTCAGAGAATATTTTGTTACATGTTTCATACAAGGGTCGTCATTCGCTTTGCCATGTTCGCCCACATTTGCATTATGGAATAAACTAATCTGGCAAAAGATTTAAACTAACAAAGGTAACTTACTACAAAAATGTATTATTCTCCTCTAACTGGCTCCATATCGTTATCGATTACATTCTGGAGAACAACCCAAATGGCAGCCATTTTATTTGCCCAACGTTTCGTAGGTGTGCACGCTAATTTCGTAGGTGTGCACGCTTAATTCGTAGGTGTGCACGCTAAATTCGTAGGTATTGGACATACCATATCCAAGTCATTCCCAGATCGGTGATTTTAAGATCGTAAGATTCCAGGGCCGCCAGACCTTACTTATTTTTTCAGAAACGAAATGTTAAGAATAATGTAGTGTTAGTATGTGCTATGAGTGTACGCATATTTGCTAGCTTGGATCGAGGGCCAATTTTTGGGTATGGGGTGCTAAAGGTCCACGGGAACAATTTCCATACATACCTATATAGAAAACATTTTGTGTCTTGCTCTGCAACTGTAGTCTGTAACCCCTTCTATATCATTTGTATAAGTTTTGTGAAAAACCGTAACCAAATCGTATTATCGTCTTTTATTTTTGAACTTCCATACCTAAATAGAATATATATTTAAATAACGCTTGTTGGCTACTATAAAAAATCTTCGAAGTCCGACATATTTTTAATAGTCAAACTCGAATTGCAATATAAATAACTACAGGACTTCAGTGACTCCATAACACCAGGGAACACGAAAAATGATTAGGTAAAAGAATATGACAGTAAAATATTGAGCTGCCCTGAGTACGGCCCTGCACGAACAAAGTTATATGTGTGCATAATAGCCACGCTTTCAGCGAATGTGTGCAGATACGCTCGACGCATTTTCCGTCAGATGTGTACCGATTCATTTGACGGAATAGACGCGACCGAAGATACGTTCGACGCATCTTCGGTCAGATATGTATAGTCAAGAATAAAAATGCTTATCTTTTTTTTAATTTTTAATGAAACATTTCCTGCACTAGAAATAAGGCCTGCGTCGCGGGGTTATTTACAAACAAACAATGAACACCCAGAATCGAAACAAAAATTGATGTGCCACACAAAGTTTTGTCTCGAGTGGGATGAACCCACAACACTCGGCGCAGTGCTAGGTGCCAAGGCGGCTGCTTACACCACTACGCCAACCGAGCTATAATAAATTTAATATTATTTGTAACAATTAATCACATACATACGTAATGGAATGAATAAGTTGCCTTTTGCTCTTTTTGAAAGTTCTGATAAAAGTAAATACTCTAATAAGTTATAGTAGTAAAATCGAGACTAAGGAAATGGATAGAGTAGACCATATCAATAATTTTATTTCTAGTAATGTATACAAATGCCTTTTCTTTCTATGTATTGATTCGTGAGATTGCGACAAAGAAAATGGCAAATGTTTAAATACGAGACTCCTCTGTTACTGCAAACTGGTCTGTATATGGAAAGACAGTTTCCACAAGGCATGGGTCTGTCAATAGCAGTCATGTATGTCTCATACCAACGTGGTATCCACGTCTCAGTTGGATAATCAGGTGTAGTCGTTTCTTTGGCTTGAATTGAAGTCTTAGCTGGTATAAGTATTAGAATTAGATTCATGACTGCACCTGAAAACATAAGGACAATATCAGTATCAATATATTAATGACAGCTGCCAGACTCCGTGCTGCTACTGAGAATTTCCTAACGGAAAAACCCAATAACACTTTGCCCGACCCGGCAATCGAACCCGAGACCTCCCAATCCCACGCACACATTTATGCCGCGAGACCAACGAGGCAGTCTGAATGAAATAAAAATAAATGAAATCAAAAATTTGTAGCATTATATTAACATTACAACACATTTAGATATGCTCCAATGAGGGTGTTTGATATTTCTTCTACCACCAGACGGCGCTTAGTATGCGTCAGGCCAAATTGACGTCAGATATGTACACACACATAATACAAACAAACACAGACGTACAAATATATAGGGGCTTCGACAGTTTTGACAGGTTTCTGGACGGGTGGTTCATTTCAGAAGAACCTCTTTAATTGGGTAAAAGAAAGAGTTACAATAATAATTAATAATGTACACAATAATTGTGTGGTTCTGAATTTATCTTCAAATATTCCTTATTGCTATAGAACGTTTCTAAAATTAAAAGTCAATCAATTTCTTTTCAAATGCTATTATGGGCAGTTTCCTTATAGATTCGGGGGTATGGTTATTTTACTTATATCGGCAAAGCAACGGACAAAAGATTAGCTTTATAAAATTTGATTAGCACCGTCAACAATAATGCACAATATCAGAAATACAAATCATCATCATCATCAGCCCTTTAAACTGTCCCACTGCTGGGCACGGGCCTCTTCTCACTATGAGAAGGGTAAGGCCATAGTCCACCACGCTGGCCAAGTGCAGGTTGACAGACTTTACATGTCTTTCGAGAACATTATGGAGAACTCTCAGACATGCAGGTAATAGTAGAGATATGAATAACTATTCTTAAATGTTTAAGTAGATAGGTTGATGGCACATAATTATTGCATGACAGTATAATGGTTTAAGTTGTCGCTGAGCAAGTTAACACTACACCGATTATTGGAGATTTGTTTATATAGAAATGAAAATTTAATTATTTTATCTTTCTTTTCTTAATATTTTCCTGGGTTTACGCGAATGTTACACATTGAAATTAAACTACAGTTTACGGATTTTATCGCGTTATATTGGTTTCACTTGTTACTACATTTAAACCGAATGATCTAGAAACTACATTTTTATTCTAGCTTTCTTTTCTTCACATTTTTATATTCAGGATTTCTGATAGCAGTAGTCAAACGAATGAACGTTCACTTTAAGCATTGCTTTGGATACCGTAAAAATAAAACCCATACTTACAAATTTTTGCTAACATGTTTGCCATTAGTATTGCAGTCGGATAGTCAAATAAACAATTTTATTTCCTCTGTGTTTTACTGTTATGTGTTGGTGGAGGCACGTGAGAATTTTTGATTACAAATTAAGCTTTAAAACGTGCCTGTAAATTCTAGCGCTTTGTTTTATGATAAAATTCAGTTATGTGTTTTTGTTTCTTATTTCTGGGAATTTTGTAGGTAGTAGAGCGTTGCTGATTTCAGCATGAATGGGTCGGCGCGGCCGGGGAAGTATTACCCTCTGACAGAAAATAAACGTGGAATAACAGTGCCTACCTATATTGTTGCGTTTCGTCCAGTGAGTGAAAGTGCCAGAGGCCACATCCCCTATTCCTTCTCCGTCATCCCACTCCTCCTTCTATCCTTTTTCCTAACCCAATGGGCGACAACTTCTCCGGTGTTGCTAATGCCCATGAGCGACAGTAATCGCTTACCATTAGACGATCCGTCTGCTCGTTTACCGCTTATAACATAAAAAAATGTTGATTCTAATTACTTACTATTTATTCATGATAGCCCGTCTATCTTCATCATTATTGTCGTCCTAGCGTTATTATGTTTGCATCCAAGACTTTTACCCGTATGCTGCATTAACTTCAGCCAGATATAGTAGATAATCAGCTTTCCCATATAACTACTGGCGTCTTGTAGCGCATAGCGTGACTTGGCTTGCCGGTCGTAATAGGTAGGCAAAATTAAGCAACAATTGCACAGGTCACCACTCGGATGGATGACCGCGTGTGACATTTACATCTGAACGCTACCGTCTTTGAAGGGCACGTAAAATTGTTAGTCCTGGTTCTTGTCTCAGGGCAAGAATCATTAGACCATGTCGGAGGATTCCGGGCGGGCTGTAACCACGGTCACCAGATTTAGCCACAGATTGACACGAAAACAAACACTGCCATCTGAGCTCCATAGTAACCCAACTAGTTAAGAAAATATGCTTCTTTCTTTTCTTGTTAAAAAGACACCTCCCGCACTAGGAATAAATCCTGTGTCGCGGGGGACTTTACAAACATGCAACCATCGGTCACAATGAACACAAACAACCCGAAATAACGAATTTTGGCTCATACAAAGTGTTGTCTCGTGTGGGGATCAAACCCACAGCACTCGACGCAGTGTCAAGCGGCGAGGCGACCGGATAAACCACTACGCCAACCGTGCAGGATTGTTATTTTTGGAGATTAGTTGTAGGTAAATTGTCTTTCGGGATATATACCACGTTCCTTTGTTTCGAGTATCCGATATTACGCCACTGTTGCAAGCGCTATGATCGCGGATGTACGGAAGTATTGCGGATGGATTTGGACCTACTGTTAATGATCACGAAAGTTCAAATTCCTGTAATTTCAGGCAGTAGTGAAGGAAGGCTATTGTGGTTACGATTTCCTTAGGCGAGATAATTTTATATGTATGTCCAATTCGCGGTACGTCTAATCTGGGAATAAGCTATTTCAGCGTTAGTCCAATTCACTTACCCAATTTGCAATTGATCCGATTGACATTAGACCCAAAGCTAGTATCCAAGGATTAGTGATGAAATTAACCTGGATTGATTAGTTTAGGCTTGTTACGATTCTCGCTCTTCTAAAGACAGGAATGGAAGTGATTTCTCCTTGACATTTTACTAGAAATCTACCTAGAACAACTTGCGCGCAAGAAGAACTTATGTTGCCGTTGCCTTCCACTACGCAGTCAGCGTGGCTGCTTTCTAGCCCGCAAATATACAGATTTTCCAGCGAAACGCTAAGTTATAGAGAGATTGTAACGGGTTCTGGTAGTCAAACGCAGAAAAGGTTCTATGCGTTTATTACCGAGTACTGTCTCACTTCCCTTGCACGAGTATGACCGACCAACAACACGACACTGGCCTGAACATTAAGGGCTGCAGTCTCCCACGCTGTTCCCTCCGGTAGTGTGCAGGGCAGGTTGCTCGAAGGGCTGCGCGTAGCGGCAGATCCTCGCAGGCCGTTGGCACAGCTGGCAGGTGCCGGCTGTGTGTGTGCGATGAGCGGTGGCAGGCCAGACTCTTCGGCAAAGGTGACGCCGAAGGCGATGCAGCAGGTGTAGCGGTCTAGGTAGAGTAGCCGGAGTCTTAACGTGAACCTGGAACCCGTAGCTGGGACCAGGATACACGTAGATACGACATAGGGTCAGTAGGTACGCTTAGTTATAGTAGGTAGGTAGTAGAAGCGACGTTAGAGTAGCGGTGCCGGCCTCTCTGTCGGCCCCTTTATATACCGGGCCCTCCATCAGGGTGAGAGTCCGTTTATGACCATATTTGGTCAGGCTTTGCGAGCGCGGACGATGGCTTTCTCTGATTGGCCGAGCGTATGGGCGGTACTGTGACGCAACGCGGTAAGTACCGGACATATGTTACAAGATAAAGACATATTTATTTCTGCATTTTGGTTGTTTACAACATTCATACAAGCAAGAACCCTATTCTGGATGATGCCAGCCTTTCCTAGCTAAATACTTCTTGAGAAGAAAGGCCGAAACAAAATCAGAGTGATTGCTTTTTTTTTCAATTTCCTTAATCTTTTCTTGAGCTTTTAAAGTCCAGCCAAAATCACTAAGAATAAGATCAAGGTTGCGATCCAAGACCTCCTTAGCTGAAATTTTAACTTACGCGAAAAAATATCAGTATTTTATCCTTTAATAATCACACTAATCCTAATACAACTACTATGTCGAGATCAAATAAAACAAGGCGATAAAACTTAATAAATATTTTTATTAATCAAAAATTTCATTCTTATATTACATACTTGACGAAAACTTCTTGGTACACACATAATGGAGAGTAACCTATTTTGTAAGAAATAAAGACGTGGTACAATTTAGGAGCCGGTACAATATAGGTTACTCTCTCCTAAATACATAAGTTTAATCCACGAACATTTTTTTAAAAGCACAAAATAAAATCAGTCATCAAATAATCATATGTTTAGATTTACTGGCCCTGTGAGACATATCATCGTGGAGCCTAAACTACTAGAACAAGAAACATAAAATCTGGAGGGTGAGATCTTTTCATGACAATATTATATACTAAAATACTCACTAAGAAAGGATTTATTTCATTTTCAATCCCTTTGTAAGTAAATCAGACGCTAGTATTAAGATAGAGGAGATAATTTTAAAAGTAATAACACATTCTTCTAGCAACAATTCTTTCACCAGGTCTTGGGTCGCAATAGAAGTAACATGGATTGAGAAGTGTACGCCTCTTATTTGTACATACTGGGAAATGTACCCGAGGGCATTCCCAACATGGCCTCGCTACGTAAAGGTTTGGAATGAAACGAACGTAATTTTTTGGAGGACCAGGACGTGCCGATATAGAAAGTTGTGCAGTTACTAGCAGATAGTGCGTAGACAATACCAGAATGACACCTGCAAAATAAAAAACAGACATAAACTAAATTCAAAGACTTTGCCAGCCCCTACATGAGCAGTGTGGAGGACGTTTACCTAACGCTTCCCGAAGAGACTCGTGCCCAGCAGTCGGCGTTGATATTACTACAGGACTGTTCATTAGAAGTTCATGTAGCTAGACTTACCGTAAGGGCCGGCACATATATAGCGAAGCATAGCATGCGAGCGGATATGCGCGAACGCACGCGTATAAGCGCGTAGTTACTTCGATCTACTCCGGAATTTTGTTGTGTTGATTGATTTGAGACATTATATTAATGAAGACAATAAATGAGTCTTCGCGACTGAAAGCAATGGGCGTGGTTACGCTCGCAGTCGCGAGTAATCGCTTCGACCCACTCAGGAATTTTATCAAGCCAATTGATTTGGGACATTATTTAAATAAGAAAAAAGACGATAGTAGTTTAATAGTGGAAAAATTCTCGCTGCGCTCCGACATATGAGCGCCGCCCCCTACTTAGGCTTAAACTTACCTTTTACTTAAGTTTTTATGCTGATTTTTAAGATATTTATGAATAAAAAAAGATTTTGACAGCAGCACCTCAACAGTATTAAGGAATTCTATAAGCTGGATACATGATGTCATTTTATATTCTATTCAAGAAGAACTTGAAACTCCACCCACATGAGAAACATTGATTCCTCTACTATATACCTTGTTTGTGAGTAAACTTTAGCAAAGTTAATTTTATCGAAATAAGATTTAGATTTCCAACAAAAAGTCATGACCGACTTTTTATTGATTGTCTTCTTTGAAACTATTGTAAAAAGTGTAGTTTAAGTATCCATTCAGAACTAAAAATACTTACTGAATAGACGATACATTTCTTCAACTTAAATTGTATCTATTATTTAGTTATTATATTTAGTATATGACGTCTGCCCGTAATATTTTTTATTTATTTAAAATAGGCAAATATCACCAGCTTCCTGTATTTCGTATAACTATTGGATTATGAATTGATTTTATTTATAGTCTTTCTCAGAAACAATTTGGAAAGAGCATGGAAGGCGATATTAATTCCGCGTATAAAAAGTATTTAACAGTCACGTTTCGGCGTAATGCGTGTATAGAGTTTACTTTTAATTGCAATTTTATGATTTTCAAACGTTAAATTGAATGCGGCTTAAATCAATATTTGCAGAAAATACTGACTTATTTTTGCCAAATAAAAAGTTAATATTCAGCCAAATCCGAATAGCCTCGAAAGCGGATCCCAGGTTGAAACTGGGATAACGCTAGGAGGATGATGACTGATTTCTTTTTCACATATAACACAAAAAAAACTTTATTGTACGCATAGAGCAATAGTAAAAGCGCTCACTTTGCAGTTTAGAACCGCCATTGTACTTCGATCCTTGCTCAAGACAATACTGTTCGATCAACTAATTGTTGTTTCGAGTCTGTCTACTTTACAAATATACATATGAATGTTTCTTAAGTAACGCGATACATGTCCCGCTCTGAATCGTCGCAGCGTTATCCCGGTTACAACCAAAACTTACACGCCTTGAAGCTCGAGGTCCGCTTACTGGTCTAAACAGATAATAATGACAGAATATCACCTTTGGTGTTTTTTTTTTTTTTTTGTTTTACGAAGTGGAAAATCCCTTCGGATCTCCGACTCTTGGGGGGAAATAAGAGCCGGAGTATGTGGTGTTTCCACTAAAAACCACCTCGACTTCCGCCATGTACCCGAGTTTCGGAGGGTGGGGCATCACCAAAGCACTTGTCGCCACGCTCCGACGGGTATTGGCCCGCCAGATGGTCAGGCGGGCCCAAAACAAAACCCCCTTGGCGATGGATTAAGGTGTTGGACTCCGCCGCCAAAACGCCCAGCGGCCGCAGAGGATAGGGAGGACGGCAACGCAACACCGCATCTCCTCTTCCTCTGCAGCCCCACCGCGACGCATCGAATGGTGCGCCCCCATTTGGTCGCGGGAGATAGGGCGCGCGGCAACGCAACACCGACACGCCTCTCCTCCCACGACCGCACCCGACTGCGAGGGACAGACAGAACTGTCCCCGGCACCCGCACCGTTGGACGCATCCTGCGCAGGCCCCTCCAAGCCCACGCGGAGCATCCCCTCCTGGATCCCTCTTAGCTTCACCGCGGGTGACCAATCCACGGTTACTGAGCCCCCCCACCACGACAAGGTGGAGATCCCTCGAGGGGGGGGACCTTTGGTGTTCCTCTATGTATACTTATGCATGTTTATCCATTGTCTAGTCTCCTACTATGTTCTGCTCAGTTTGGGACTAAACTGTTATGTGTGTATGTGGTAAACGAGTGGTAGATTATTTTTATCGTCATCATCATCATATCAGCCGAAAGACGTCCACTGCTAGACATAGGCCTCCCCCAAGGCTCTCCACTATTTATATTTTTTTATACTAGAGTCTAATATAGTAACAAATGAAATATTTGATTATCATCGTCATTAGCCTGCTGTGGGGCTGCTGGATATGGGCCTCTCTAATAGCGACTGTCAGCTTTTCGGGTCTACCCACAGCCACTTTGCGTCACTCTACTTAGCCAAAGAGCGCCTTAAAAAAAGAAAAGAAAATAAAAGAAATCTTTATTTTGCCACTAATGGCACACACCAAAAATATTTTAAGCAGAATAAACATCAAATAGAGAAAAAGATATAAAAAGTACAAAAAACGACATATTAAAAGAAAAAAAAACCTAAAATAAAACAAATTAAAAACATAAACAAGGAACAGTCTATGAATAAATTATTTAATATAGTGGTGGTGCCCGGATGACCAACCGAGAGCCGTCCGCCCGGTCCTCCATTGGTCGACAGAGCGGAAGGCCAAACAAAAACAAACAAACACAAAGTGATGTCAGAGAGGAGTGATAACAATCATAAAATGTATTTATTTATTCATTAATTAAATTTGGAAATAGAAGTAGAAGTGTGTGTCTCATTACTGCCAAAATTTGGACTACGCTCAGTACACGTTGCGGTTATTAAGCCGCAACACTGGTATTCTGCGCAATCCATTTTAGTGACGTCGGCGCACGAGTGTCTGTTTAAAACTTTATAAACTCCCTAAAATATACCTCGCTGTGTTCAATATACGAGTAGAAACGATTTATGAAACAAGAGGTGTCTAATGTGTAGTGTCAAATGAAGAATCTTTCGAGAAATAATATAGTTTAAAGCAAAGCGTCAGTGTGCTATATGTACCTACCCATACCGCCTTGCTGTAATGTTCTTTGCGCTTGCGGCTTGTTGAAATTATGACCAAATACGTCGTAAGCAAGTGGTAAGTGATTGTCAGAAATAATATAAAAAATAAATATAAGCTTATGTAAAGTGAAATTGAGCAGATAATCACAAATTAACCTGTTCTGTCGTAGGATCTGAAGACCATCCATGGTATATAAATATGATGAAGCCTTGCGCTACCTTTGCTAAGGCAGTTTCGAGCAACTCCAAACAAACTCTTCAGCATTATAATATCCACGATGACTGTCCATACTTCAGTAAGTAATACTTCAAATCACACACAATCTTTACTGTGACTTGGTGTGTGCGTCACTGTGCGTCTTCGTCTATAAATCCACTGGCAACCCACGTATGATTCGAACCCGATACCCGCTTCTTCATCTATTCTGCTTTTTGTGTGAGTGTGTGGCCAACTCTGGTGTTGCCGTTTTCAGACCGTCTGAAGGCCTCCGACATGGCCTAACCGGAAACGACAGCTTTACGTGCCCTCTGAAGCACAGTAGCGGTCTGATATAAATGCCACACGCGGTCACCCATCCGAATGGCGACCTGTGCACACATTGCTTAACTTTGCTGATCTACTACGAACGGCAAGCCAAGTTTCACTATGAGAGCTACGATAATCTCGATATTCTCTGCATAGCATATCCATAGATCAGTAAGTAATACTTCAAACCATACTCTAACTTGGTGTGTGCGTCACCGTGCGTCTTCGTCGATTAATTTACTGGCAACCCTCGATTTGTCTACGTCACTGGTGACGGGCGATACGTTACGCGCCACCGACTGATTCGCCTCTATTTATTATGTACTGTAGTTTTAGCATGACGCGTGACGCATGACGGTATGTTTTAGACAATCTGTATTGAGGATGTAGCGTAAGAATGAAATAAGAAGTTAGAATGAAGTATGAGAGGATTTTCCGAAATTTCTATTGTTAAATGTTGAAGCTTTTACTACGCACATACGTCTGTGCGTAGTAAAAGATAAACGAGTGTAATATAATTAAAATTTTTACAACATCATCGTCATCATCATCGGCCTGTATATAAAATGTCCCACTGCTGGGTACGAGGCTCTTCTCACTGTGAGAACATATATTTTTAATATCCTTATAACAGGTTTATGGTGTCTGCACTTCACGGATAAATCTTGTACAGCGGGGCCACAAAAGGCCCCGCACCTTTAGAAACATTTAAAATAACGGACTCCAAGAACACCAGGAGTCAAAACAACTATTTGTAGATCACACAAAGTGTTGTCCCATATGGTGATTGACTGTAAGGTAATATAAAATTAACCCTTATATTTGACTGCTGATTGGAGGTCTCGGGTTCGATTCCCGGGTTGGCCAAAAGTGTGTGTTACTGCGTTTTTCCGAATACTCAGTAGCAGCCCGGCGTCTGGTGATGTGCCCGGTAACGGCAATAGGCTCGCCCCCGATTACGGGGGACCTTAAATTTCATGGCGAAATGTGGGTGTACTATTTACACCTCTGCCTACCCCTTCGGAGATACAGGCGTGAGACTATAAAAAACAAAAAATAATAAAATAATAATAAATTTCGAAGTTTGGCCAAAAATGATGTATGTAGTCCACTACTGAGATAGACCTCTCCAAAGACACGCCACTGAGCACGGCTCTTTGTATCCAGCTGCAGAGCAGATTCTAGGTCCCTGAGTACACTAGAAACACAATTATTCGAAGCAAGAACTATAGTTTGCTAGCATAGTACACAATAAACATTGGCGTATTTGAAAATTGAGTTTACTTTACTAAAATGTAGGAATTTACCTTCTCCTTATATTTAATGTCGTATTATTGTCATACAATTTGCCGCAATAAAGAATGGTTCGTGCTAAAGAATTGGATAAGGAAAATTGTGGACGAAATTTTACCTCCAGCCTTTAGACGCTTCGTTGCTTCGGTTACTTGAATTATTGTGAAAATAAGCAAGGATAAATTATATTATACGGTCGCATTTCAAAATTAGCATTTTTGTGTTTACCTCATTATAACATTTTCTGTTTATTTCAGTTTTAAGCTAAAATATAGGTACAAGATTTCTTTTAGTCTTAGAAAGTACTTAAAAATAAAAAATAACACGAGCGAAGAACGTACCAAATTGATTTATTTAGTTGTATTATATACTAGCTGACCCGGCGAACGTTGTACCACCATATATGTATGTATTACATATAAATCTTCCTTTTGAATCATGCCATCTATTAAAAAAACGCATTAAAATCCGTTGCGTTGTTTTAAAGATTTGAGCATACATAGGAACAGACAGACAGAAGACAGACTTTGTTTTATACTATGTAGTGAAGTTCGGTTGTCTCGAGCGTTTTGTAAAAAGATTTTAACCACAACATTTGATAATCTTATAGTAGTAGCTATATAATATACAATTGAAACCATCTATTCTATCTGTATAGCGAATACAATGTCAGCCACAATACTGGTGACATCTTACGGACACAACGGAAATTAAAATCTGCATCGCGCAACTAAAGCTTTCGTGGGCGAATGCAATCCGACGACTCCATTCTCCTAGCATCGATAATCTAACCTGGTCAAAGGATCCTTCCTGTAGCTGAAAGAAAACCACACTTTAGAATGAAGAAAAGAAGAATGTAGAAAGTAATCATTTTATTATATACTTTTAATGCCATGAGCCATTCTTTGCCTGAGAGAGGATTCTTTTTCTTATTCAGAATTCGGTAATGATCCGATGTCGAGACAGCATGTTGGCTTTGTCAGATGAAGATTTTTTTTTTTTTATTCTTAAAAAGACAACTCCCGCATTAGGACTGAATCCTGTGTCGCGGTGGATTTTACAAACATACAACTAACGGACACAATGAACACACAGACCCGGAACAACAATTTATGAATCACATAAAGTGTTGTCCCGTGTGGGGATCGAACCCACAACACTTCGGTGCAGTGTCAAGCGGCGAGGCGGCCGCTTAAACCACTACGCCAACCATGCAGTCAGTCTTTTTTTTACAATAAAAAAAATCTTTACTCAGACGGACATAAAGCTAACGTAAGAACAAGGGATACTGACGTCTTACAATAGTCACAAGCCGTAACTACCTTGGTGGCCACCTTAGCCACTCTGGCAATCTTGGCCTATTCAAGTATCGCCATGTTCCTCCAGATTGGCCATGATCCGCTTGCTTTCCGCCTTCGTTCTTTGAAAATATTACCTAACTGGGTTCAACAGACCACAAACGGCAAATCAACTCAATCTATGAGTATAGTACTATATAGCATAGTTTTCTCAATAATTCGATTACAAGCTGGATGCACATTTCTGGTCAAATTCGACAACACAGTAATATCATCTAGCTATTGAGAGTACGTTCACAAAATCGGTTTTCACCTCTGATTTTCAGTGCTAAATGAGGCGTTGAGTGGTACTAACGGAATTAGCATCGGAGCTTGATTTTATGTCCATATGCCGAAGGGAATTTAATGTACCGCTTAATAGAATTGGATTTAGCTTCAAAGCTGCATAATAGAACGTAGGGTACATGCATATATAAATGGCTTACAATCTGTCCTAGCAATGGGTCCTTTTGCCATTTTTTTGCACAGAATTGCCCAACCCTTTATTGCTTTGTAAATTAACTTAATTGTAAATTAGGTGCTACCTTCTCTACTTGAAACTAAGCTTAGTTCATATGAACCGTTTGGTGAAAAGTCATTCAAATATGATTCTAAATAAAATTAGATATGAATACCAATTTAAGTTCCTTTGCATCGCGTCTATACTTTAGACATTCAATCGAAGACAATTTTTTTACGTACAGTAGAGGATTTTTCAGATTGTTTCTCGTCAGAAACCGCGAACACAGCATATTAACTATTATCATATCTATAAAACTAGGTACTTATCCTGACTAACTGCTACTCGTAGCTGTAGCTCGAGCTTTACGAAGCTAAGAACATGAAATTTAAGCAGCGCATTACTTTTATGACGTAGGCACCCACTGAGGAGAGATTTTTTAATAAACTTCTTACGATGAAGAATAAATAAAGGCGCCAAGTTGAAATAAAGGTGGCAAGTTTAAGGCGGCTGGATCCGCGGGTGGCTACTAGCAGAAAAAATCCACACAATAATAATCCTTACACTTTCGTCAATAACATGATCAGGCTGGATCGACCCGCTTAATAACTACCGCAATCCAATTAATGCAAACACGAAACAAATGAAAATAATTCTCGCTCGTACAGAATCCTCATTAATTCTTCGTAACGTTTCATTTCACAGTCAATATTTATCTCGCATGACTGTTTTTGCGATGGAAAATACTTTTATTAAGTATTGTTTGAGGATAAAATCGAATTGATTGTACTGGTCTGGTGTGTGGAGCGACATTGGCGTACAACTTCAAACATTTTATGTGAGAGTATTCGCTTCGATGGTTCCTGTTGAAACCCTTTACAAACGTCAATTATTTGTAAAAAAAATACATATATTCTGCCAAATCTGGGATTTGAGGTGAAAATTTTGGATGAAATCGGGATAGTGCAAGGACGATAAGGTCTATGCAAATATAAGGTACTCTGTCTGAATGGCAAGGTTACTACCGGTGGTATGACGTTGCCACTGGGAGGCGAGTGGACGCCATTAGTCACGCTTGTGCGGTGATTCCATACAAAACATTTTAAATATCATGTAAAAAGCTTGTCATCCACCACCGTGCTGTCACTAGTAGTCCGTTTACGCGGAGCCTAACGCTTGCATTATTAAGAAAAAAATATTATAATATAAATATTTATGACACAAAGCCTTTAACTCTTACGTGATTTCAACACGTCGAAATAAAACGCAAAAAAGATTCCACAAATCAAATCTCATTTTTACCTTCGATAGTTCGCCAAACTAAAATTGCCTAGTGGCTCCCCAATCGTAATCGGATTGGTTCTAATAATGACCTTATACCCCGAGGGCGTGAAGGTTTTGCTTGTGTTGTCTGTTGTCTTATTCTACATCGTGAATTATTCAGTTGGGCTTGTGACTAGAATGTTTTTGTTGACCCACTTGAAAGTTTCTTTGCAGCTGTTATAAATTTTGTGTTATTTTAGAGTTGAAGACTTACTTCGTGTATAGTAAGGAGTTATTCCGCGCTGTGTGTTTTATATGTTGTTACATAAATACGTATCATCATCATCAGCCTTTAACAATCCACTGCTGGACTAGGCCTCTCCTTTGAAAGGAGGAATTGGCCTACTATACCACGCTGGCCAAACGTGTTGGTATAGGTCTTGTATCAAGTTTTCCTTCTCTTACAGTGGTGTTTTCTGCATAATATGCTCCCTCAGTCGGCTCTTACGACACCCATGGGATGATATGGGGTGGTGACATTCGGTATTCTTAATCCGTCACCACACGGACAAACAAAAATCTCTAAAAACGTATAAAATAGATCAAATATGGACACGGATGTGGACGGCAAAAAAACATAATAGTGGAAATATTTCGTAAAAATAAATACTGCTTTCATCAGACAGCCTTGGGCAGTCCGCTGCTGGGCACAGGCCTCCAATAATCTGCTTTACAATAAAATATTGATTTTAATAAAAGGATTTGGCAAATGAGGCACACATGCAGGCTAAACGAGTTGATGTAAGATTTGATGTTAAGATTTCCGTCTCTTCCAAAACATACCTTAGTACACTCTAACGATACTAACTATCGGAATGAATTGGGATAGGGACACTTGTATTCCCAGTCCGTCATCGCACAAGAAATATTTTTTTACTAGGTACTGCCCGCGTATCAACAAATCTTTTTAATAGTAATCTGACAACCCCTTTTTAACCTCCTTAGCAGAGGACTAATAGAAATCCTTTCTGAGTGAGTTTTGACGACATAAACAGAACCCAACGCTTAAACTTTGTCTTTGTTGCTACAGTTATAAGTAAAAAATACCTAACTGATATTTGCCATGGTTTTCACCAATACCGAAGTATGATCTCTGTGGAAGGTGCACACTGGCGGGGCCGTGGCCGTGGGTAAGGTCTAGTTATAGACAAATTACATCTAGAACCAATTGCCAAGATCATCACTCATTCGGCTTACTTCATAATTTTATAACTAACAACTAGTCTAACAGTAGTAATACTTTGACCTAGTTAAATTAATATTCAACTGAGATTAACAAGGATTCCATTATTCAATTAGTATATTAAAATTCACGTATAAACCCTTTCTGTTATATATTTTCATATCAGATAAGCCGACGTTTGTCATATCACCCACATGAGTATTTTTGCCTCCAGATTTACGTTGAAAATTTGCTCCTGTCATCTGCTAAAGAGGAAATTTTGGGGAAGGTATTAAGTTATAAAGTTGATTAATGAGGGAAGGCTTCAGCGCAAATTCCAGGGACTAAGGATTTTTCTAGAAAACTAGGTGATTACGTCAACAGTGAACATGTTAGTAAACATTTTAATACAAAGTGTGTGTAAAGCACATGAGTAGATAAACGGAACAGAGACACAGCTTCATACAACAGCGCGAATCGGTTGCACTACTACGAGCACGCGGCTTATGTGTGCGTGACCACTGGCCACTTGTCGTGTACACGGCGAGAGTGGAAAGAACCGGTTTACGTAGGCACAGGCAGTTGACAATCTTAGGGTTATTACGACGCACGTTGTTTGTTTTGTACGTTGCAAGTTTTAATATTTGAATGTAAAAAAGTGTTGTTCTATTATTAATAATGTTTGTTTATTATACTGTGTGTATGAATAATACTAGATGAAATAATTAAATCATTATAAAGATTTTACAATGGTAACGTACAATTGGGTTTTTAATTAGGTATAACTCCTGATAATTTTGTCGCATTTGTTGAATTGCTCGAGCAAGTTTCGCGAATATTTCGATCTTGAAATAAATATTGTCAATGTTGGCAACGAAATACTTAACAACTCATTAGTTGTGACATTGTGTAAAAGCAATTAATGTTTACAAAACCAATGACTACCAGAAAGTGATCAGCCATCGATAGGGATTACAAAAAACAGGTGCATGCGATTTTCGACCGTATTGACTTAACTTAGAATTTATAATTTTAATAACGTATCAATGTCAGAAAGCAAGAAAATACCAAAAAAAAGGTCTGTCATGAATTGTCAATAAGGTCGAAAATCGCATGCACCTGTTTTTTGTAAGCCCTATCGATGGTTGATCATTTTATAGTCATTTGTTTTGTAGACGTTCATTTGTCTTACTCAATTTCTTTTTAAACTTATTTTAGATACCTATCCCCGTGGTAAAACTAGTGGCCATAATAGCTAAAGGAGATTCCTATGTTTATTAGCAAAATAGATCATATTACCAGAAAATATTCAACACTATTAGTGATATCGTTGGGAATGGCAAATAAATCACGTCGTCACGTCGTGTCCTTGGTAACAAATGTATATTTTTATTCCGTGCTTTTAAAAGTTTCAGGTGCATGCCTTTTTTGGTTCCACTCGCTATTTTATTTACAACTGTACTTCTGCCGTATAGCGAATCCGTCGAGTCCAAGAATCTGCCCAATCCACGAATCTGTCGAGTTGGGAATCTGCCAAATCACGAATCTGTCCAATCCAGAATCTGTCGTATACCGAACAAGCGATTTGTCTTAATCTTAACCGATTGTGACAACCCTACCAAAATAGGTAACAAATTTACAAGCTCTTAAGAAGCTGTCTCTCTGTTCGGTTTATTTACTCATGTGGTGTAAAGTATTTAAATATACCCGAATAAGAACAATCTCATTATTTTTAATAAGGCTTTACCCCGATTAATTCTTAGTGCGGGATCCCATTTTCAGAGGATCTTTAAAAAATATCGAACTCTGCATATCGGACCGACCGGGTCTCGAACCCACAATTCAGTGCAATATTAAGCACCATGATATCAGATTAAACTACTCTTAATAACTTTTACATCACATGTATTATATCTGTTTTGTCTGTTAAAGAAATAATTTTTTTTTTTATTTCTTCTACAACTTCATACAGACAAAAACTTCATTTTTAATGTGCTGTACTTGCAAAACCGCATGGTATTGGTAAAAAAACACAGAATGCTTAACGGCTGATAAATGATCAAAACGGATACAAATAAAATAATTCATTAGTTGAAATGAATTAATTCACTCTTGTCGGCCTGTTATGCATACTTTTGAATATGTTATGATTATAGTGTCAAATACCACCAACTTTTTACTAATACGATGCAGCTTCTCAAAGTATGTTTTTTTTGTTTTTTTTTTATAGACTCACGCCTGTACCCCCAAAGGGGTAGACAGAGGTGTAATATTACACCCACATTTGGCCATGTATTTTTAGGTCCCACGTAATACGGGGCGAGCCTATTGCCGTATCGGGCACATTACCAGAGTCCGTGCTGCTACTGAGAAATTCCTAACGGAAAAACCCAATAACACTTTGCCCGACCCGGAAATCGATCCCGAGACCTCCTAATCCCACGGGCACATTTATGCCGCGAGACCAACGAAGCAGTGAAGACCAACGAGGCATTTAAGTATGAATTGCCCAAAAAAAGCTAAATCATGTTAATTCTCGTTTCGATTATACTAAAATCATGCGATCATCTCTGTATTTCGAAAGTAAAAGGGCTGGTTTTCGCTGCTAACCAAAATAACGTGTCATCACTGGATTGATAACACTGTTTATATAAACTGTACTACACTGTTATAATATTTCGAGCCCCACTCCTCCGTGGCATTTCGAGCTTCAAAGGACAATTACTAAAATAGCCATCAGATAGTTCCTAACCTCTCATGTTTGAATGCTTGTAATAGACTCGACAATAGTGGGATTATCCCTAGCCCGAGTGGTCTTTATAAAGCGATGATATTACACTACCGAACTATTAATTTACCAAATTATTCGGTTAAAGTTTAGCGGGCTTAAGTAAACCGCGGCATTCGGGGTCATGCATCGGGCGTGATATCTCATTAAGTTACACATTAGCGTAACGCTTCGTGTTCAACGGAGATGAGATGTTGCGTAGCTGAACAGTGTGCAAAGGAAACAAATGTGCGGGCGAAGATAGAAAAACAAATTGACATTACAGGTTTTGAAAAATAAAAGAGTGTTACTTAGATACCGCCAAAACACCCAGCGGTCGCAGAGGATAGGGAGGACGGCAACCAGGCAGCACCCCATCTCCTCTTCCTCTGCGGCCCCACCGCGACGCAACAATGGTGCGCCCCCATTAAATCGCGGGAGGTAGGGCGCGCGGCAACGCAACACCGACACGCCTCTCCCCTCGCGACCGCGCCCGACTGCGAGGGACAGACAGAATTGTCCCCCGTACCCGCACCATTGGACGCATCCTGCGCAGGTCCCTCCAAGCCCACGCGAAGCGTCCCCTCCTAGGATCTACCTTAGCTTCACCGTGAGTGTCCAAGCCACGTTTACTGAGCCCCTCACCACAACAAGGTGGAGATCCCACTTTGGTAGAGGCCTACGTCTAGCCGTGGGTATCTGAAGGCTAACATGAAGATGACGATGAACAAATTTTTCGTAATATTTATCCATAGGTACTGACTCCCATTATAGACTGTCAAAGATCTTCATGACAGCCAGTACCGACGGCTTAACGTGCTCTCCGAGGCACGGGGCAAGCGATAACTTATAATTCAATACGCACATAACTCCGAAAAGTCATCGGTGCGCGCCGTGGAGTCCACGGCGCGAAACCCTCAGCATGGAATCCCATTATGCTGTACAGGAATAAATGTGGATTTCAGATCAGAGAAGTAAGTGGATGTAGTCTTATTAAACAGAAAAATAATATTCGTATTCGTGCATATTCAGATATTTGACAGCTTAGAACATTTCACACAATGTATATTAAAATTTTTAATCACGTTCACTGCTGACGTATCCACCTACTTTTCTAGATAAATTCTTACTGCCTGGAATTTGGGCTGAAGCCTTCCCTCATTGTCCCAAAATTTTCACTTTAGCAGATGACAGGAGCGAATTTTCAACGTAAATCCTGAGGCAAAAATACTGGTGTGGGTGATATGACTAACGTCGGCTTATCTGATATGAAAATATGAAACAGAAAGGCCTTATACGTGAATTTTAATATATTAATTGAATAATGGAATCCTTGTTAATCTTAGTAGAATATTAATTTAACGAGGTTGAAGTATTTTGGTAGACTGTTTGGCCAGTTAATCTAGTTGTTAATTATCAAATTATCATACATACATACGTAAACTCACGTCTGTTTCCTGGAGGGGTAGGCAGAGACTACGTACAAATTATCGACCAACCCGAATGTCGTGGATTGAATTCCCATGCAGGACAAGGCTTTGTGTGATGATCTTGGCGATTGGTTCTAGGTGTAATTTGTCTATAACTAGACTTTACCCACGGCTCCGCCAGTGTGCACCTTCCACAGAGATCATAGAAAACCATGGCAAATTTCAGTTGGGTAATTTTTACTTATAACTGTAGCAACAAAGACGAAATTTGAGCGTTGGGTTCTTTTATGTCGTCAAAACTCACTCAGAAAGGATTTCTATTAGTTCTCTGCTAAGGAGGTTAAAAAGGGGTTGAAATATTACTAGAAACAAGCTTTGTTGATATGGGGGCAATAGCTAGTAAAAGTTTATTTCTTGTGTGATGACGGACTGTCCCATTTCATTCCGAGAGTAACGTTAGAGTGTACTAAGGTATCTTTGGGAAGAGACGGACATCTTAACATCAAATCATACATCAACTCGTTTAGCCTTTCTACTCGTTTCGTTAGCAAAGGCAGCGATAGCCGAGTGGATATACCAACAGACTGCCATGCAGAGGGTATCGGGTTCGAATCCACGGCACGCACCAATGACTTTTCGGAGTTATGTGCGTATTGAATTGTTAATTATCGCTTGTCCCATGCCTCGGAGAGCACGTTAAGCCGTCGGTCCCGGTTGTCATGAAGATCGTTGACAGTCGTTACAGGGCGTCAGTGCCTTCTTAATAAACTGACACTAGTCTAAACCATGGAATATCGCTATCCCTTCGGGTTGCGGAGGTCAGACAGGCAGTCGCTCTGTGGAAAAGCTAATATTCAGCCAAATCCGGTTAGACTAGTTAAGCGGACCCCAGATTGAAACTGGGATAACGCTAAGAGAAAGGAGAAAGAAGAAGAACTCGTTTAGCCTGCGTGTGTACCTCATATGCCAAATCCAATATGTGTTATTGTAAAGCAGATTATTGGAACCTCTGCCCAGCAGCGGACTGCCTAAAGCTGTAGGTACGATGAAAGCGGTATTTATTTTTGGGAAATATTTCCACTACTATGTTTTTTGCCGTGCACATCCGTGTCCATATTTGTTCTTCTTATACATATTATTTATCTAACTAAGTATATTACATACAACGCGAAATAAGTCCTTACTATACACGAAGTGTTAACTCTAAAATAATACAAAATGTATAACAACTTCAAAGAAACTTTCAAGTGGGTCAACAAAAACATTCTAGTCACAAGACCGACTGAATAATTCACGATGTAGATTAAGACAACAGACAACACAAGTAAAACCTTCACGCCCTCGGGGTATAAGGTCATTATTTGAACCAATCCGATTACGCTTGGGGAGCCGCTAGGCAATTTTAGTTTGGAGAACTATCGAAGGTAAAAATGAGATTTGATTTGTGGAATCTTTATTGCGTTTTATTTCGACGTGTTGAAATCACGAAAGAGTTAAAGGCTTTGTGTCATGAATATTTATATTATGATGGTTTTTTCTTAATAATGAAAGCGTTAGGCTCCGCGTAAACGGACCACCAGTCACAGCTTACGGTGGTGGATGACAAGCTGTTTAGATGATTTTGAATACATTTTGTATGGAATTGCCACACTTGCATAACTACTGGCACTCCACGTGGCCACGTCATGCCATCGGTGGCGGCCACTCAATATTTAGATAAAATACCTCACATTGACTCAGACCTTCGGAGTGAGTTACACCAGCCGTGATCACGGTATGACTCACCACACTATGAGCAAGGTGTAGCGTTATAGTCCATCACGCTGGTCGGCAGCGGTCTGACGACCTTCAAAGTCATGTATTTCGAAGACGTTTATCGTTGACCTAACGGTAGCCTGGTTGCATCCAATACGTTCACCTAGGAGTTCAAGATCCACTTTCCATTCTAACTAGATTTGACAGAGTTTTAGTCTTTTGAGTACACTTTAAGGATCAAATAACGTCAAGCCTTGCTGCTACTTTTAAGTCATGATCGATACTTTATCTATAATTCAAAAAGATAGTAAATCTATTTTGCAATTAAAGAGATAGATATCAAAACTTGGCTGCCAGCGTGCTTTATGTTTAAGATACGACTAGCTTCATATTTACATTTTCAAATAATGTGTAAAGGATTTCAACAGGAACCATTGAAACAAATACTCTCACACAAAATGTTTGAAGTTATACGCCAATGTCCAAATACCAGACCGGTACAATCAATTCGATTTCCATCCTCAAATAATACTTAATAAAATTATTTTTCCACCGCAAAAACAGTTCACGAGAGATAATTTTGACTGTGAAGTGAAACGTTACGAAGAATTAATGAGGATGCTGTACGAGCGAGAATTATTTTCACTTGTTTCGTGTTTGCATTAATTGGATTGCGGTAGCTTTTAAGCGGATTGATCCAGCCTGATCATGTTATTGACGAAAGTTAATTCGCAATTAGCCACACGCGGATTCGGCCGCCTTAAATTTGCCGCCTTTATTTAAACTTCGTGGTCCAGAAGATAGCGTATGCGACTGTTGATCGGAGGTCCCGGGTTCGATTCCCGGGTCGGGCAAAAGTATTACTGGGTTTTTCCGAATACTCAGTAGCAGCCCGGAGTCTGGTGATGTACCCGGTAACGGCAATAAGCTCGCCCCATCTAACGTGGGACCTAAAAGTTCATGGTGAAATGTGGGTGTAATATTACACCTCTGCCTACCCCTTCGGGGATACAGGCGTGAGACCGTAAAAAAATACTTGGCGCCTTTATTTAATGTTCTTAGGCGGAGGCTTATTAATAATTTTTCTCAGTGGGTGACTACGTCATAAAAGTAATGAGTTGTCTAAATTTCATGTTTTTGCTTCGCAACGTTCGAGCTACAGGCGTTAGTCAGGTCAAGTACCTAATTTTTTAGATATGATAATAGTTACACTGTGTCCGCAGTTTCTGACGTGAATGAATCTGAACAATCCTTGTACATATAAAAATGTCTTCAATTGAATGTCTAAAGTATGGAAGCAAAGCAATGGAACTAGAATTGGTATAGATTTCTAATATGATTTAGAATCATAACTTAATGGTCAAACGGTTCATATGAGCTATGCTTAGTTTGATGTAGAGAAGGTAGCAACAAATTTACAATTAAGTTAATTTAAAAACCATTACCTACAGGGTTGGGCAATTCTATGCAAATAAACGGCAATAGTTATAGAGCCATTGCTAGGACAGATTGTAAGCATTTCATACAAGCATGTATGTTCTATTATTCAGCTCAAGCTAAATCTAATTCTATTAAGTGGTACATTAAATTTCCTTCGGCGTATGGACATACAATCAAGCTCCGATGCTAATTACGTTAGTACCACTCAACGCCGCATTTAGCACTGAATTCAGAGGTGATAACCGATTTTGTACAAACTTTTACTGGCAACACCGGCCGTGTAACAACTTATAAGTTTAGCTCTCGTCAAATAAATCTTATTATTTAAATTATCAGTGCAATATAATAGTGTAAAAACATTAAAAGTGCATAAAAGTGTGACACATAACCTCCAAGATTGAATCAGTGGCATAAAAACAACGCCAGGATAAAACTGTGAGTTAAATAAACATAATCACATCTACAGAGAACGTTATTCCTATTAGAAATCACTCACACTATGCATGTGTCAGCTGTTCAACAGCTATTCTATTTACTATATACGGACACTAACACATACAGAAAAACATTCGGTGAGATAAACGAATCGACTCATGATTTTGACAACTAGATTTCGAAAATGACAGTATGACAGTATATGACAACATTGACAAACAAGTGAATGTTACCAAGTAATTTACACGTTTAGTTATTGCACAAGAAGTATTCTACGTACGAAACCTACTCCAATAAAGAAACGATATTCTTTTGTTTGCTTCTATGAATGAACCCTACTCCAATAAAGAAACGATATTCTTGTGTTTGCTTCTATGAACGAACCCTACTCCAATAAAGTAAAGGTATTCATATTTTTCGTTTAAGACCAGTTAGAAATTAACCAATGATGAATCAAGACTTAGAAATTACTAATATAACCCAACGGAAACCTCGCAGGAGTATTTCTTTGAACGATCTACATATAATAGACACTGCACAACATGATCAGTCTGGTTTATTTGACACTACTATGATGAGCACACCCGATAGTCTACGTGATAGCTATGGCAATAATGATGACCTTAATGCTAAAATTACATCGTTAACCGCTCAGCTAATGAGTGCTCATGCCGAAATTGAGGACCTAAACAGTGAGAATATGCGCCTGAAAATTGACCTACAGACTGCATTCCAAACCATAAACACCTACAAAAAGATATGCTCTACCCCAGGTAAAAAAATATCTACATCTACATCAATACGAAAGGACAAAGCAGCAGCACACAAACCACAGAGCTCGATAGCGCCACGTACAAACCAAATAGCTTCCCTTGAAAACTCAACATCTCATCACGTACATCATGTAGAAACACAAACTGAAAATGTTACGACTATTACAAAGAATAATAAACAAACACAAACAAGTAGCAACATCCCTACTCCATCACTGCCTCAGACAATAGAGACTAAGTGGCAAACTACACCTATATCTATATCATCCTCGAATGTTAATTTTATTAATCATGACAACCCACCCAGTAAAATATACATACTGAGCGAGAATAAACATAACAAAATTCGCCAAATAGCGGCAAACTGTCTTAATGATTACTCTGAGATATGTCACTATATTACACCAAATAGTGGAATACAACGGATGCTCTTGAATGTGGAAGATAAGTTGAAAGATTTCACTCTCAACAACTTCCGCATTGTATTGATTGGAGAGACAGACTTTTTAACCACAAAGGACTACATCACACTCATACTAAATATTCACCTACTGTTGCAAAGAATAAAACATACCAACGTTATACTTTGTACACCTACATTCAAGTACTCAGACTCCACGAATATGTATAACTGGAGAATTCAAAACTTTAATAATCTTTTGTATCTAGACATTATAACACATGAACACGCATACTGCCTTGAATCAAACAAAAACTTAAAGTACAGCTACAGAATGTTTACCAGTACAGGGTTAGTGAACAACTATGGTATTTATACAATTTTACAGGACATTAGTGAACTTATATACTATATAAAACAGGCAGCACCAACTGATACACATAAACATGTAACTGTAAACACAGACACTGGTCTATACCATGACAAACCACTAGAACAAACGAGTAAACAGTGTGAAGACCATTTTTTTCTGCCATAAGCAAATATCGATATTGCATCAAAACATAGCTGGTCTTTTGAACAAAGCTGATGAATTGGCTGTTTGTCTCGAAGAACTTAGGAGTAAAAAAGAAGAAATCGATATAATTTGCATTTCCGAACACTTCATGATTGCCGGCACAGAACAGTTTTTATTACTGCCTAATTTTACAATCGAAGCATGCTTCAGTAGAAAAGCGAGCAAGAGAAGAGGAGTCTGTATTCTCGTGAAAAAAGGATACCGCTGCAAAGAATTGACAGGCATAGCGAGCCTCTCAATTGACGGAGTCTTTGAATGTTGTGCTGTCGAAGTAGAAACAGATAGGACTATTATTGTTTGTATCTATAGAGTACCAAAATCAAATAATTTTAATATGTTTTTTAGAGCGTTTTCAATCACCACTACAAAACTTGTTTAAAAATCGTAAAGAAAATGTCATAATTGCGGGTGATTTTATCATTGACTCCCTTAAAGCTAACAATATCTTTTTGGAACTAGAGTGTATCCTAATGAACTACAATCTAAAATTAGAACTCCGACGACCGACTAGACTTAAAAGCGGCACCTGTATTGATAATTTCGCACACAATCTAGGTAATAAATGCAAATCGGCTATAATTGAATTCGGTCTATCAGACCACACCTCGCAGATTCTCAAATTCCGCACAAACACTAGCTGTCTAATAAGCCATTGGTACATTAAACGACGTTATTATAGTAATGAAAACTTGATTAAATTTAAGAATTATATTCAAAGTCTCTCTTTTTCCGAAATCTACAACACAAATGATCCAAACATAGCCTACAATGCCTTTATAGACATGTTCAATTTAATATATGGTTCCTGCTTCCCCCTCAAACTAATAAAAATTCAAACGAAAAACAATACTAAGTGGATATCGCGCGGCATTAGGAAGTGCAGCAAAAATAAAAGAAAGTTGCTATGGTCCTTCAGACATAATAGCAATTTAGAAATCAAAAATAAACTTAAAAAATACTCCAAACTGTACCGAAAAATTATAAAACTAACACAACGTGCTCAAAACAGTTATAAAATTGCAACATCAACAAATAAATCGAAGGCTACCTGGGCAATTATAAATAAGGCAAAGTTCAATATACCTAAGAACTCAATTTTCTCAATTAAACATCATGACAAAACTATTACTAATCCAGTGGCTATTACAAACGCGTTCAACAAATTCTTCATTGATAAAATAGAACCGACATTAGACTCAATGCAAAAAAATACTGCCTGTCCAACCAACTCTTACAAGTCTATGTTTATGGCACCGAGAACGCCAAACGACATTCTTACCATTATTAGATCTTTAAGAAACTGTACCAGTGTTGGACACGATGGAATAACGACAAAAGTTGTCAAATATGTTGGTTTCCATATATGTGAACATCTTAGCTACATCCTAAACATGTGTATAACTGAGGGCATATATCCCGAAAATTTAAAAATTGCTATCTGCAAATCGATTTTTAAAAAGGGTGATAATCAGGATATGAATTGTTATAGACCAATTTCTCTTTTATCAGTTATATCTAAAATATTCGAAAAGTATATATATAATGAGATTTATAATTATTTAGAAGGAAAAAAACATTTTAACCAATTTCCAAAAAGGCTTTCGAAGGAATAGAACCATCAATATGGCTATCTTCGATTTTTTGAGGAATGTAATAACAAAAATGGACAACAAAATACCTGTCTGCTCTATATACTGCGACATGACTCAAGCTTTCGACTACGTTCATTCAATATCTCACTAAAGAAACTTGAGACATGTGGCATTAGAGGAAACATTGTAAAGATGTTGGAAACCTACCTCAAAGGTCGCCCTCAATACACCGAGATATCATCTATTAATATTTCTACCAAAAGAGAGGTTACATACGCGTCAGCTCCACTGCCAGTTAAATATGGTGTTCCCCAAGGGAGCGTTCTGGGTCCACTTCTGTTTATCATCTACATAAACGACCTCCCAAACGTAACAGAGCATACGATGGCCTTATTCGCAGACGACAGTACTGTGACTATTCATGCTACTGCTAATAAAGCAGACCATGCAAAGGAAATCAAAAACACGATCAGATCTATAATTACTTGGATGAATCATACCAATCTTAAAATCAATTTAGAAAAAACTAAAGCCATGTTCTTTAGTCGAAAAGTTCCAACTCCTGATATTACTGTATCTTATCAAGACAAAGAAATTGTTAAAGTAGATTACACAAAGTTTCTGGGCGTAACAATAGATAAAAATCTAAATTGGAAGTTACATACCGAACTCTTAAGCAAGAAAGTTAACTCTATGGTCTATGCCTTATATAAACTTGCTGCTATTTTGAATATTGAGTCTGTGTTAATGGCATACCACGGTATGGTTGATTCTATTTTAAGATATGGGATCTTATTTTGGGGTTATTCCACCAATAAAGAACTAATTTTCAAATCGCAAAAAAAATGTATTAAAGTTATATTCAAACTTAATACTGTAGATAGCTGTAGGCCTTATTTTATTAAATATAAAATTTTAACAGTTCCCTCGCTGTATATATATGAGGTAGCAGCGTTTGTTAAAACGAATCCCTGCCTATTCAATAAACTATCCGAGGTTAATCAGCGTAACCGTAGAGATAATGATCGCTTGTGTGTTGTGAAATCCCGAACCGCTTTAATGCATCATAGTATTTTCTGCATGGCGCCGATCATCTTAATATATAAAATCCTTGCGTTACTGACTGACTGACAGACACGCTACAGCCGAAACTATTGGGCGCAGGAAGCTGAAATTTGGCATGTATGTTCATTGGGGACCGTAAGGGTGCACTAAGAAGGGATTTCTCGAAATACCCACGGGATCGGTCAAAACAGATAAATTTAATAAAATGTGCAGGCGTAGCTGCTGGCGTCCTCTAGTCTATAATAAAGTCCCGAAACAGTTTAAGCAACTAAGCGTTAACGATTTCAAAACACGTCTTAAAAAATATCTTATTGACAAATGCTATTATAGTGTGTAATTCCTTTTTCAATCGCGGTCATTGAGGTAGTCTCTCAATGACCGCGATTGAAAAAGGAATTACGACTTTTCAATATTTGATACTTGATATTTACTCCCAGAATTTGTGACATTTTCATTTCTTACAGTACACTAACCGATGACTTATATATTATTATTATTAATTGTATTCTTGTGATTATTCAGTTGTATTATGATTATTAGTATTTTTGACATTACCTGTATTTGGAATAATTTAATCTGACATTTTTATTATCACTTAATAATAATATATACTTAGTTGTTTGGTTCATTTTCTGTTGGACAAAACTTAAAATTTGTTTAGCTGTCTGAATTATCCTTTTCACATGCTATTTTCTTTCCTTCTTGTATGACATTATTATATTAAAATTGTTTTATTTAAATTTCTGACAATACCTGTATTAAACATTTTAAATTATTTAAGCTGACATTTTGTAACATCACACAATAACTATGACTGTGTATATTAGCTCTCTAAACTATGCACGCTGTGTAAATTATAATTCTGTGGTCCTTAGTTGTTCCATTAATAATTTATGTCTTTATGTTTAAATTTTCATTAAAATGTGTGAAATATCTAGTTACACTTGAATTTATTATAATTTTAATTTATATTGTATATCAGTTTTATTTTTTTTTTTTAATTTTGTAACTATTTAATGTTCTAAATTTGTTCAAATTTGCCTAAAATTTCTTTATGAGTTAGCTTATTATCTGGATTTTGTACGCCGGCAACGGCAAAACATGTAGAACACACGACTACTTACCATCTTGCATGCAAGCTTTTGTAACTTGACTGTATACTCATGTTTTCACAAAATAAAATGTATCTTTGTCTTTGTCTTTGTCTTTGTCTTTGTCTTTGTCTTTGTCTTTGTCTTTGTCTTTGTCTTTGTCTTTGTCTTTGTCTTTGTCTTTGTCTTTGTCTTTGTCTTTGTCTTTGTCTTTGTCTTTGTCTTTGTCTTTGTCTTTGTCTTTGTCTTTGTCTTTGTCTTTGTCTTTGTCTTTGTCTTTGTCTTTGTCTTTGTCTTTGTCTTTGTCTTTGTCTTTGTCTTTGTCTTTGTCTTTGTCTTTGTCTTTGTCTTTGTCTTTGTCTTTGTCTTTGTCTTTGTCTTTGTCTTTGTCTTTGTCTTTGTCTTTGTCTTTGTCTTTGTCTTTGTCTTTGTCTTTGTCTTTGTCTTTGTCTTTGTCTTTGTCTTTGTCTTTGTCTTTGTCTTTGTCTTTGTCTTTGTCTTTGTCTTTGTCTTTGTCTTTGTCTTTGTCTTTGTCTTTGTCTTTGTCTTTGTCTTTGTCTTTGTCTTTGTCTTTGTCTTTGTCTTTGTCTTTGTCTTTGTCTTTGTCTTTGTCTTTGTCTTTGTCTTTGTCTTTGTCTTTGTCTTTGTCTTTGTCTTTGTCTTTGTCTTTGTCTTTGTCTTTGTCTTTGTCTTTGTCTTTGTCTTTGTCTTTGTCTTTGTCTTTGTCTTTGTCTTTGTCTTTGTCTTTGTCTTTGTCTTTGTCTTTGTCTTTGTCTTTGTCTTTGTCTTTGTCTTTGTCTTTGTCTTTGTCTTTGTCTTTGTCTTTGTCTTTGTCTTTGTCTTTGTCTTTGTCTTTGTCTTTGTCTTTGTCTTTGTCTTTGTCTTTGTCTTTGTCTTTGTCTTTGTCTTTGTCTTTGTCTTTGTCTTTGTCTTTGTCTTTGTCTTTGTCTTTGTCTTTGTCTTTGTCTTTGTCTTTGTCTTTGTCTTTGTCTTTGTCTTTGTCTTTGTCTTTGTCTTTGTCTTTGTCTTTGTCTTTGTCTTTGTCTTTGTCTTTGTCTTTGTCTTTGTCTTTGTCTTTGTCTTTGTCTTTGTCTTTGTCTTTGTCTTTGTCTTTGTCTTTGTCTTTGTCTTTGTCTTTGTCTTTGTCTTTGTCTTTGTCTTTGTCTTTGTCTTTGTCTTTGTCTTTGTCTTTGTCTTTGTCTTTGTCTTTGTCTTTGTCTTTGTCTTTGTCTTTGTCTTTGTCTTTGTCTTTGTCTTTGTCTTTGTCTTTGTCTTTGTCTTTGTCTTTGTCTTTGTCTTTGTCTTTGTCTTTGTCTTTGTCTTTGTCTTTGTCTTTGTCTTTGTCTTTGTCTTTGTCTTTGTCTTTGTCTTTGTCTTTGTCTTTGTCTTTGTCTTTGTCTTTGTCTTTGTCTTTGTCTTTGTCTTTGTCTTTGTCTTTGTCTTTGTCTTTGTCTTTGTCTTTGTCTTTGTCTTTGTCTTTGTCTTTGTCTTTGTCTTTGTCTTTGTCTTTGTCTTTGTCTTTGTCTTTGTCTTTGTCTTTGTCTTTGTCTTTGTCTTTGTCTTTGTCTTTGTCTTTGTCTTTGTCTTTGTCTTTGTCTTTGTCTTTGTCTTTGTCTTTGTCTTTGTCTTTGTCTTTGTCTTTGTCTTTGTCTTTGTCTTTGTCTTTGTCTTTGTCTTTGTCTTTGTCTTTGTCTTTGTCTTTGTCTTTGTCTTTGTCTTTGTCTTTGTCTTTGTCTTTGTCTTTGTCTTTGTCTTTGTCTTTGTCTTTGTCTTTGTCTTTGTCTTTGTCTTTGTCTTTGTCTTTGTCTTTGTCTTTGTCTTTGTCTTTGTCTTTGTCTTTGTCTTTGTCTTTGTCTTTGTCTTTGTCTTTGTCTTTGTCTTTGTCTTTGTCTTTGTCTTTGTCTTTGTCTTTGTCTTTGTCTTTGTCTTTGTCTTTGTCTTTGTCTTTGTCTTTGTCTTTGTCTTTGTCTTTGTCTTTGTCTTTGTCTTTGTCTTTGTCTTTGTCTTTGTCTTTGTCTTTGTCTTTGTCTTTGTCTTTGTCTTTGTCTTTGTCTTTGTCTTTGTCTTTGTCTTTGTCTTTGTCTTTGTCTTTGTCTTTGTCTTTGTCTTTGTCTTTGTCTTTGTCTTTGTCTTTGTCTTTGTCTTTGTCTTTGTCTTTGTCTTTGTCTTTGTCTTTGTCTTTGTCTTTGTCTTTGTCTTTGTCTTTGTCTTTGTCTTTGTCTTTGTCTTTGTCTTTGTCTTTGTCTTTGTCTTTGTCTTTGTCTTTGTCTTTGTCTTTGTCTTTGTCTTTGTCTTTGTCTTTGTCTTTGTCTTTGTCTTTGTCTTTGTCTTTGTCTTTGTCTTTGTCTTTGTCTTTGTCTTTGTCTTTGTCTTTGTCTTTGTCTTTGTCTTTGTCTTTGTCTTTGTCTTTGTCTTTGTCTTTGTCTTTGTCTTTGTCTTTGTCTTTGTCTTTGTCTTTGTCTTTGTCTTTGTCTTTGTCTTTGTCTTTGTCTTTGTCTTTGTCTTTGTCTTTGTCTTTGTCTTTGTCTTTGTCTTTGTCTTTGTCTTTGTCTTTGTCTTTGTCTTTGTCTTTGTCTTTGTCTTTGTCTTTGTCTTTGTCTTTGTCTTTGTCTTTGTCTTTGTCTTTGTCTTTGTCTTTGTCTTTGTCTTTGTCTTTGTCTTTGTCTTTGTCTTTGTCTTTGTCTTTGTCTTTGTCTTTGTCTTTGTCTTTGTCTTTGTCTTTGTCTTTGTCTTTGTCTTTGTCTTTGTCTTTGTCTTTGTCTTTGTCTTTGTCTTTGTCTTTGTCTTTGTCTTTGTCTTTGTCTTTGTCTTTGTCTTTGTCTTTGTCTTTGTCTTTGTCTTTGTCTTTGTCTTTGTCTTTGTCTTTGTCTTTGTCTTTGTCTTTGTCTTTGTCTTTGTCTTTGTCTTTGTCTTTGTCTTTGTCTTTGTCTTTGTCTTTGTCTTTGTCTTTGTCTTTGTCTTTGTCTTTGTCTTTGTCTTTGTCTTTGTCTTTGTCTTTGTCTTTGTCTTTGTCTTTGTCTTTGTCTTTGTCTTTGTCTTTGTCTTTGTCTTTGTCTTTGTCTTTGTCTTTGTCTTTGTCTTTGTCTTTGTCTTTGTCTTTGTCTTTGTCTTTGTCTTTGTCTTTGTCTTTGTCTTTGTCTTTGTCTTTGTCTTTGTCTTTGTCTTTGTCTTTGTCTTTGTCTTTGTCTTTGTCTTTGTCTTTGTCTTTGTCTTTGTCTTTGTCTTTGTCTTTGTCTTTGTCTTTGTCTTTGTCTTTGTCTTTGTCTTTGTCTTTGTCTTTGTCTTTGTCTTTGTCTTTGTCTTTGTCTTTGTCTTTGTCTTTGTCTTTGTCTTTGTCTTTGTCTTTGTCTTTGTCTTTGTCTTTGTCTTTGTCTTTGTCTTTGTCTTTGTCTTTGTCTTTGTCTTTGTCTTTGTCTTTGTCTTTGTCTTTGTCTTTGTCTTTGTCTTTGTCTTTGTCTTTGTCTTTGTCTTTGTCTTTGTCTTTGTCTTTGTCTTTGTCTTTGTCTTTGTCTTTGTCTTTGTCTTTGTCTTTGTCTTTGTCTTTGTCTTTGTCTTTGTCTTTGTCTTTGTCTTTGTCTTTGTCTTTGTCTTTGTCTTTGTCTTTGTCTTTGTCTTTGTCTTTGTCTTTGTCTTTGTCTTTGTCTTTGTCTTTGTCTTTGTCTTTGTCTTTGTCTTTGTCTTTGTCTTTGTCTTTGTCTTTGTCTTTGTCTTTGTCTTTGTCTTTGTCTTTGTCTTTGTCTTTGTCTTTGTCTTTGTCTTTGTCTTTGTCTTTGTCTTTGTCTTTGTCTTTGTCTTTGTCTTTGTCTTTGTCTTTGTCTTTGTCTTTGTCTTTGTCTTTGTCTTTGTCTTTGTCTTTGTCTTTGTCTTTGTCTTTGTCTTTGTCTTTGTCTTTGTCTTTGTCTTTGTCTTTGTCTTTGTCTTTGTCTTTGTCTTTGTCTTTGTCTTTGTCTTTGTCTTTGTCTTTGTCTTTGTCTTTGTCTTTGTCTTTGTCTTTGTCTTTGTCTTTGTCTTTGTCTTTGTCTTTGTCTTTGTCTTTGTCTTTGTCTTTGTCTTTGTCTTTGTCTTTGTCTTTGTCTTTGTCTTTGTCTTTGTCTTTGTCTTTGTCTTTGTCTTTGTCTTTGTCTTTGTCTTTGTCTTTGTCTTTGTCTTTGTCTTTGTCTTTGTCTTTGTCTTTGTCTTTGTCTTTGTCTTTGTCTTTGTCTTTGTCTTTGTCTTTGTCTTTGTCTTTGTCTTTGTCTTTGTCTTTGTCTTTGTCTTTGTCTTTGTCTTTGTCTTTGTCTTTGTCTTTGTCTTTGTCTTTGTCTTTGTCTTTGTCTTTGTCTTTGTCTTTGTCTTTGTCTTTGTCTTTGTCTTTGTCTTTGTCTTTGTCTTTGTCTTTGTCTTTGTCTTTGTCTTTGTCTTTGTCTTTGTCTTTGTCTTTGTCTTTGTCTTTGTCTTTGTCTTTGTCTTTGTCTTTGTCTTTGTCTTTGTCTTTGTCTTTGTCTTTGTCTTTGTCTTTGTCTTTGTCTTTGTCTTTGTCTTTGTCTTTGTCTTTGTCTTTGTCTTTGTCTTTGTCTTTGTCTTTGTCTTTGTCTTTGTCTTTGTCTTTGTCTTTGTCTTTGTCTTTGTCTTTGTCTTTGTCTTTGTCTTTGTCTTTGTCTTTGTCTTTGTCTTTGTCTTTGTCTTTGTCTTTGTCTTTGTCTTTGTCTTTGTCTTTGTCTTTGTCTTTGTCTTTGTCTTTGTCTTTGTCTTTGTCTTTGTCTTTGTCTTTGTCTTTGTCTTTGTCTTTGTCTTTGTCTTTGTCTTTGTCTTTGTCTTTGTCTTTGTCTTTGTCTTTGTCTTTGTCTTTGTCTTTGTCTTTGTCTTTGTCTTTGTCTTTGTCTTTGTCTTTGTCTTTGTCTTTGTCTTTGTCTTTGTCTTTGTCTTTGTCTTTGTCTTTGTCTTTGTCTTTGTCTTTGTCTTTGTCTTTGTCTTTGTCTTTGTCTTTGTCTTTGTCTTTGTCTTTGTCTTTGTCTTTGTCTTTGTCTTTGTCTTTGTCTTTGTCTTTGTCTTTGTCTTTGTCTTTGTCTTTGTCTTTGTCTTTGTCTTTGTCTTTGTCTTTGTCTTTGTCTTTGTCTTTGTCTTTGTCTTTGTCTTTGTCTTTGTCTTTGTCTTTGTCTTTGTCTTTGTCTTTGTCTTTGTCTTTGTCTTTGTCTTTGTCTTTGTCTTTGTCTTTGTCTTTGTCTTTGTCTTTGTCTTTGTCTTTGTCTTTGTCTTTGTCTTTGTCTTTGTCTTTGTCTTTGTCTTTGTCTTTGTCTTTGTCTTTGTCTTTGTCTTTGTCTTTGTCTTTGTCTTTGTCTTTGTCTTTGTCTTTGTCTTTGTCTTTGTCTTTGTCTTTGTCTTTGTCTTTGTCTTTGTCTTTGTCTTTGTCTTTGTCTTTGTCTTTGTCTTTGTCTTTGTCTTTGTCTTTGTCTTTGTCTTTGTCTTTGTCTTTGTCTTTGTCTTTGTCTTTATCTTTATCTTTATCTTTATCTTTATCTTTATCTTTATCTTTATCTTTGTAAACGTACTCTCAATAGCTCGATGATATTACTGCCTTGTCGAATTTGACCATAAATGTGCAGCCAGCTCGTAATGTAATTATTGAGATACCTGTATTATGATACTAGTATAGGATGCCCGCAGCTACGCTAGCACATTTAAATTAAATTTAATCCTACGGTCTTCCTCAAGGAACATACATGCCATTTTTTCAGCTGCCTGCGCCCAATAATTTGGCTGTAACTTGTATATAATATATTATTGTAAATATACAGATATAATTGTTTATATTCAACAACCTCGCTAGTAAATCTGAACTTAATACAACTAAATAAATCAATTCAGTATGTTTTTACGCTTCAGTATTTTATTGGCGATGCTAAGATTCTAACTAGCGCCTTTAGTGGCAAATTTGGAAGTTGTCCTGGTACGACACTCTGCAATGCGTCCGTATAACATAATTTATTCTTGCTTATTTTGAAAATAATTCAAGTAACCGAAGCAACGAAACGTCTAAAGGCTAGAGGTAAAATGTCACCCTCAATTTTCCTTATCCCATTCTTAGAGGTAGCATGAACCATTCTTTATTGCGGAAAATTGTATGACAATAATACGACATAAGGACAAAAATAAGGAGAAGGATTTTTTTTATAATTTAGAAAAGTGTCGTCACAATAATATTCTGAACACGAAAATTTATATTAAGCCAACTATGCTAGAAAATTACAGTTCTTGTATCGATCATTTTGTTTCTGGTGTAGGCACTCAGGGAGCTAGAAGCAGCTCTACAGCTGGATACGAAGTGCCGAAAATTGAGCTCATGGCGTGTCTTTGAAGAAGTTTATCGCAGTAGTGGACTACATACATAAATTTAGGGTTAATCTTTACATTCTCTTAAAGTCGATCACCATATTTTATACTTTGTGTGATCTACAAATAGTTGTTTTAATTCATGGTGTTCTTGAAATCCGTTTTAGGGTTCCGTACCTCACAAGGTAAAAAGGAACCCTTATAAGATCACTTGCTTGTCCGTCTGTCTGTCTGTCAGTCCGTATGTCACCACCGATTTTCTCGGGAATGGGTGGACCTAGCAATTTGAAATTTATACCAGATATTGAGGTCTATGGTTCCTATTAGGTGTGTAAAAATCAGGGTCCTGGGTCAACCCGATAAATAGATATGATATGATATATTTTTGCGAAAACTTGTAAGTGCCAAATTAACCTTAATTTTATTTTTTGGAATTTTTCCTTTACTTGTGCTGTAAGACCTTGGTTTTAACCAAAATTGACAATTCTAGGTCAACCGTAAGTACCCTAAAGGTTTTGGGTCGAAAACCTATATGGTAGTTCCTGTTGAACTAGAATCACGAAATTTGGCCAAAAGCAGTGTCTACTTTTTTTTTTATTGGTCCACTAAACTGGATATAACACAATACATTGTTCATACGTTTGCTTACATCTTGGAAAAAGGACTACAAGTGCTTATCCTTTTAGTAGCGGACACGACATGCAAAGATTTATAACACTCAAAGACTTTTAAAGTAATTTAAGAATATTACAAGATTGTACTAGATACATAAAAAATCTGATTTAAAGTGAAAAATAGGTACATTATTAGCAACACCATAATAGTATTATCAAACATATTTTACAGATTTCGTGCCTCTTAGCAACACTCTCTTAATAGTAATGACCGATGCGTTAAAAATGTCCAGATCTTTCCCAATATTATTATTATATTTGGCACAGATGCGATACATAGGTGATCGTTGACCGTAATTGGTACGGAATACAGGTAAATGAAAGGTTATCCTATTTTCGATACGACTTCCAGCACGTTGTACTAGCAGTTGAAGTTTGTTTAGGATTTCAGGATATTCAATAAAGCCCTTTGATATTTAAAAAAAAATATCATATCAGCTGCAGTGCGTCTACAGTCAAGCGAATTTAGATTAAAATGTACAAGCCGAGATTCATAAGAAGTAAGATTTTTGCATAGATTGTTTGAATAGGTTAGATGGTAAAGAAACTGTTTTTGAAGCCTCTCAATTCTGTTAATATGAACAGCGTATGAAGGGCTCCATACGCAACTACAGTATTCAAGTATGCTGCGTACGTAACAGTTAAACAGTAGAATCGGAATCTCTGGCTCTTTGAAAATTTTACATTGTCGCAGCACAAAACCTGCAAGATGAGCTCCCTTCTTAGTGATGTTATCAATGTATTCACGAAAATCTAATTTGTTATCAACTGTCTCTCCAAGATCTCGGATATTAAAAACTTCGCTTATAGGAATCCGGTCGATAAAATAGGTAGAAGTCGATAAAGTAGTAGTAGTCGTATTTCATATGGTAAAACTTTATGTGATAGCATTTACTTGTATTTAAGGACATTTTGTTAATTGAACACCAGTTAACAACGGTGTCGATATCTATCTTTAGTTGAGCTACATCTTCATTTGAACAAATGTTTCTATAAACCTTTAAGTCATCTGCGAACATTTTACACTTTGAAGTTATTGAAGTACAAATATCATTAACAAACACTAGAAAGAAAAGGGGACCTAGGTGAGATCCCTGGGGAACATCAGATGGCACAGCTCTAATATCGGATTTAAATCCGCGTACCACTACAAGTTATGATCGGTTGCGCAGGTAAGATTTGCTCCATCTCAATAAAGAACCACATATCCCAGCATGTCCCAGCTTTTTTAGCAGGATGTCATGTTCTACCACATCGAAGGCTTTTGAAAAGTCTGTATAAATCGCGTGTACTTCCTGTTTGTTGGCAAATGCTTCATGTATGTCAGTAACATAACCAACACGGTTGGAAGTCGTTGACCTACCTGGAAGAAAACCATGTTGCTGGGCGGCTATAAATGGTTTAAAATGGTGTAACAATCTCTTTTGTACCAAAGATTCAAAAAATGTACCCATAGCTGACAGGATCGAAATAGGTCTATAATTAGCAATGTTGCTATGGTCACCTTTTTTATGGATAGGCGTGATATGTGCGATTTTCCATTTCTCAGGGAAGCACCCGTTTGACAATGATTTATTAAATATTATAAATAACGGAGTACATAGTTGTTTAGCACACATTCTAAGAAACACAGGTGGTAGGGAATCTGGACCGGGACCCTTATTTGTGTTAAGCGTACTAAGTGACTTTAGAATTTCAGATTCAGTTATTTCAAATAGACCCAATGACCTGTGAAATGTAGATGTGTCTTATAGCACAAATAAAGGAAAATTACAAAAAAAAAAAGAGTGGAAAATTTAAGGGTGTCCCCATACATACATAGTAGACTCCAGTTATCTTTATCTTTATCTTTATCTTTATCTTTATCTTTATCTTTATCTTTATCTTTATCTTTATCTTTATCTTTATCTTTATCTTTATCTTTGTAAACGTACTCTCAATAGCTCGATGATATTACTGCCTTGTCGAATTTGACCATAAATGTGCAGCCAGCTCGTAATGTAATTATTGAGATACCTGTATTATGATACTAGTATAGGATGCCCGCAGCTACGCTAGCACATTTAAATTAAATTTAATCCTACGGTCTTCCTCAAGGAACATACATGCCATTTTTTCAGCTGCCTGCGCCCAATAATTTGGCTGTAACTTGTATATAATATATTATTGTAAATATACAGATATAATTGTTTATATTCAACAACCTCGCTAGTAAATCTGAACTTAATACAACTAAATAAATCAATTCAGTATGTTTTTACGCTTCAGTATTTTATTGGCGATGCTAAGATTCTAACTAGCGCCTTTAGTGGCAAATTTGGAAGTTGTCCTGGTACGACACTCTGCAATGCGTCCGTATAACATAATTTATTCTTGCTTATTTTGAAAATAATTCAAGTAACCGAAGCAACGAAACGTCTAAAGGCTAGAGGTAAAATGTCACCCTCAATTTTCCTTATCCCATTCTTAGAGGTAGCATGAACCATTCTTTATTGCGGAAAATTGTATGACAATAATACGACATAAGGACAAAAATAAGGAGAAGGATTTTTTTTATAATTTAGAAAAGTGTCGTCACAATAATATTCTGAACACGAAAATTTATATTAAGCCAACTATGCTAGAAAATTACAGTTCTTGTATCGATCATTTTGTTTCTGGTGTAGGCACTCAGGGAGCTAGAAGCAGCTCTACAGCTGGATACGAAGTGCCGAAAATTGAGCTCATGGCGTGTCTTTGAAGAAGTTTATCGCAGTAGTGGACTACATACATAAATTTAGGGTTAATCTTTACATTCTCTTAAAGTCGATCACCATATTTTATACTTTGTGTGATCTACAAATAGTTGTTTTAATTCATGGTGTTCTTGAAATCCGTTTTAGGGTTCCGTACCTCACAAGGTAAAAAGGAACCCTTATAAGATCACTTGCTTGTCCGTCTGTCTGTCTGTCAGTCCGTATGTCACCACCGATTTTCTCGGGAATGGGTGGACCTAGCAATTTGAAATTTATACCAGATATTGAGGTCTATGGTTCCTATTAGGTGTGTAAAAATCAGGGTCCTGGGTCAACCCGATAAATAGATATGATATGATATATTTTTGCGAAAACTTGTAAGTGCCAAATTAACCTTAATTTTATTTTTTGGAATTTTTCCTTTACTTGTGCTGTAAGACCTTGGTTTTAACCAAAATTGACAATTCTAGGTCAACCGTAAGTACCCTAAAGGTTTTGGGTCGAAAACCTATATGGTAGTTCCTGTTGAACTAGAATCACGAAATTTGGCCAAAAGCAGTGTCTACTTTTTTTTTTATTGGTCCACTAAACTGGATATAACACAATACATTGTTCATACGTTTGCTTACATCTTGGAAAAAGGACTACAAGTGCTTATCCTTTTAGTAGCGGACACGACATGCAAAGATTTATAACACTCAAAGACTTTTAAAGTAATTTAAGAATATTACAAGATTGTACTAGATACATAAAAAATCTGATTTAAAGTGAAAAATAGGTACATTATTAGCAACACCATAATAGTATTATCAAACATATTTTACAGATTTCGTGCCTCTTAGCAACACTCTCTTAATAGTAATGACCGATGCGTTAAAAATGTCCAGATCTTTCCCAATATTATTATTATATTTGGCACAGATGCGATACATAGGTGATCGTTGACCGTAATTGGTACGGAATACAGGTAAATGAAAGGTTATCCTATTTTCGATACGACTTCCAGCACGTTGTACTAGCAGTTGAAGTTTGTTTAGGATTTCAGGATATTCAATAAAGCCCTTTGATATTTAAAAAAAAAATATCATATCAGCTGCAGTGCGTCTACAGTCAAGCGAATTTAGATTAAAATGTACAAGCCGAGATTCATAAGAAGTAAGATTTTTGCATAGATTGTTTGAATAGGTTAGATGGTAAAGAAACTGTTTTTGAAGCCTCTCAATTCTGTTAATATGAACAGCGTATGAAGGGCTCCATACGCAACTACAGTATTCAAGTATGCTGCGTACGTAACAGTTAAACAGTAGAATCGGAATCTCTGGCTCTTTGAAAATTTTACATTGTCGCAGCACAAAACCTGCAAGATGAGCTCCCTTCTTAGTGATGTTATCAATGTATTCACGAAAATCTAATTTGTTATCAACTGTCTCTCCAAGATCTCGGATATTAAAAACTTCGCTTATAGGAATCCGGTCGATAAAATAGGTAGAAGTCGATAAAGTAGTAGTAGTCGTATTTCATATGGTAAAACTTTATGTGATAGCATTTACTTGTATTTAAGGACATTTTGTTAATTGAACACCAGTTAACAACGGTGTCGATATCTATCTTTAGTTGAGCTACATCTTCATTTGAACAAATGTTTCTATAAACCTTTAAGTCATCTGCGAACATTTTACACTTTGAAGTTATTGAAGTACAAATATCATTAACAAACACTAGAAAGAAAAGGGGACCTAGGTGAGATCCCTGGGGAACATCAGATGGCACAGCTCTAATATCGGATTTAAATCCGCGTACCACTACAAGTTATGATCGGTTGCGCAGGTAAGATTTGCTCCATCTCAATAAAGAACCACATATCCCAGCATGTCCCAGCTTTTTTAGCAGGATGTCATGTTCTACCACATCGAAGGCTTTTGAAAAGTCTGTATAAATCGCGTGTACTTCCTGTTTGTTGGCAAATGCTTCATGTATGTCAGTAACATAACCAACACGGTTGGAAGTCGTTGACCTACCTGGAAGAAAACCATGTTGCTGGGCGGCTATAAATGGTTTAAAATGGTGTAACAATCTCTTTTGTACCAAAGATTCAAAAAATGTACCCATAGCTGACAGGATCGAAATAGGTCTATAATTAGCAATGTTGCTATGGTCACCTTTTTTATGGATAGGCGTGATATGTGCGATTTTCCATTTCTCAGGGAAGCACCCGTTTGACAATGATTTATTAAATATTATAAATAACGGAGTACATAGTTGTTTAGCACACATTCTAAGAAACACAGGTGGTAGGGAATCTGGACCGGGACCCTTATTTGTGTTAAGCGTACTAAGTGACTTTAGAATTTCAGATTCAGTTATTTCAAATAGACCCAATGACCTGTGAAATGTAGATGTGTCTTATAGCACAAATAAAGGAAAATTACAAAAAAAAAAAGAGTGGAAAATTTAAGGGTGTCCCCATACATACATAGTAGACTCCAGTTATCTTTATCTTTATCTTTATCTTTATCTTTATCTTTATCTTTATCTTTATCTTTATCTTTATCTTTATCTTTATCTTTATCTTTATCTTTATCTTTATCTTTATCTTTATCTTTATCTTTATCTTTATCTTTATCTTTATCTTTATCTTTATCTTTATCTTTATCTTTATCTTTATCTTTATCTTTATCTTTGTAAACGTACTCTCAATAGCTCGATGATATTACTGCCTTGTCGAATTTGACCATAAATGTGCAGCCAGCTCGTAATGTAATTATTGAGATACCTGTATTATGATACTAGTATAGGATGCCCGCAGCTACGCTAGCACATTTAAATTAAATTTAATCCTACGGTCTTCCTCAAGGAACATACATGCCATTTTTTCAGCTGCCTGCGCCCAATAATTTGGCTGTAACTTGTATATAATATATTATTGTAAATATACAGATATAATTGTTTATATTCAACAACCTCGCTAGTAAATCTGAACTTAATACAACTAAATAAATCAATTCAGTATGTTTTTACGCTTCAGTATTTTATTGGCGATGCTAAGATTCTAACTAGCGCCTTTAGTGGCAAATTTGGAAGTTGTCCTGGTACGACACTCTGCAATGCGTCCGTATAACATAATTTATTCTTGCTTATTTTGAAAATAATTCAAGTAACCGAAGCAACGAAACGTCTAAAGGCTAGAGGTAAAATGTCACCCTCAATTTTCCTTATCCCATTCTTAGAGGTAGCATGAACCATTCTTTATTGCGGAAAATTGTATGACAATAATACGACATAAGGACAAAAATAAGGAGAAGGATTTTTTTTATAATTTAGAAAAGTGTCGTCACAATAATATTCTGAACACGAAAATTTATATTAAGCCAACTATGCTAGAAAATTACAGTTCTTGTATCGATCATTTTGTTTCTGGTGTAGGCACTCAGGGAGCTAGAAGCAGCTCTACAGCTGGATACGAAGTGCCGAAAATTGAGCTCATGGCGTGTCTTTGAAGAAGTTTATCGCAGTAGTGGACTACATACATAAATTTAGGGTTAATCTTTACATTCTCTTAAAGTCGATCACCATATTTTATACTTTGTGTGATCTACAAATAGTTGTTTTAATTCATGGTGTTCTTGAAATCCGTTTTAGGGTTCCGTACCTCACAAGGTAAAAAGGAACCCTTATAAGATCACTTGCTTGTCCGTCTGTCTGTCTGTCAGTCCGTATGTCACCACCGATTTTCTCGGGAATGGGTGGACCTAGCAATTTGAAATTTATACCAGATATTGAGGTCTATGGTTCCTATTAGGTGTGTAAAAATCAGGGTCCTGGGTCAACCCGATAAATAGATATGATATGATATATTTTTGCGAAAACTTGTAAGTGCCAAATTAACCTTAATTTTATTTTTTGGAATTTTTCCTTTACTTGTGCTGTAAGACCTTGGTTTTAACCAAAATTGACAATTCTAGGTCAACCGTAAGTACCCTAAAGGTTTTGGGTCGAAAACCTATATGGTAGTTCCTGTTGAACTAGAATCACGAAATTTGGCCAAAAGCAGTGTCTACTTTTTTTTTTATTGGTCCACTAAACTGGATATAACACAATACATTGTTCATACGTTTGCTTACATCTTGGAAAAAGGACTACAAGTGCTTATCCTTTTAGTAGCGGACACGACATGCAAAGATTTATAACACTCAAAGACTTTTAAAGTAATTTAAGAATATTACAAGATTGTACTAGATACATAAAAAATCTGATTTAAAGTGAAAAATAGGTACATTATTAGCAACACCATAATAGTATTATCAAACATATTTTACAGATTTCGTGCCTCTTAGCAACACTCTCTTAATAGTAATGACCGATGCGTTAAAAATGTCCAGATCTTTCCCAATATTATTATTATATTTGGCACAGATGCGATACATAGGTGATCGTTGACCGTAATTGGTACGGAATACAGGTAAATGAAAGGTTATCCTATTTTCGATACGACTTCCAGCACGTTGTACTAGCAGTTGAAGTTTGTTTAGGATTTCAGGATATTCAATAAAGCCCTTTGATATTTAAAAAAAAAATATCATATCAGCTGCAGTGCGTCTACAGTCAAGCGAATTTAGATTAAAATGTACAAGCCGAGATTCATAAGAAGTAAGATTTTTGCATAGATTGTTTGAATAGGTTAGATGGTAAAGAAACTGTTTTTGAAGCCTCTCAATTCTGTTAATATGAACAGCGTATGAAGGGCTCCATACGCAACTACAGTATTCAAGTATGCTGCGTACGTAACAGTTAAACAGTAGAATCGGAATCTCTGGCTCTTTGAAAATTTTACATTGTCGCAGCACAAAACCTGCAAGATGAGCTCCCTTCTTAGTGATGTTATCAATGTATTCACGAAAATCTAATTTGTTATCAACTGTCTCTCCAAGATCTCGGATATTAAAAACTTCGCTTATAGGAATCCGGTCGATAAAATAGGTAGAAGTCGATAAAGTAGTAGTAGTCGTATTTCATATGGTAAAACTTTATGTGATAGCATTTACTTGTATTTAAGGACATTTTGTTAATTGAACACCAGTTAACAACGGTGTCGATATCTATCTTTAGTTGAGCTACATCTTCATTTGAACAAATGTTTCTATAAACCTTTAAGTCATCTGCGAACATTTCACACTTTGAAGTTATTGAAGTACAAATATCATTAACAAACACTAGAAAGAAAAGGGGACCTAGGTGAGATCCCTGGGGAACATCAGATGGCACAGCTCTAATATCGGATTTAAATCCGCGTACCACTACAAGTTATGATCGGTTGCGCAGGTAAGATTTGCTCCATCTCAATAAAGAACCACATATCCCAGCATGTCCCAGCTTTTTTAGCAGGATGTCATGTTCTACCACATCGAAGGCTTTTGAAAAGTCTGTATAAATCGCGTGTACTTCCTGTTTGTTGGCAAATGCTTCATGTATGTCAGTAACATAACCAACACGGTTGGAAGTCGTTGACCTACCTGGAAGAAAACCATGTTGCTGGGCGGCTATAAATGGTTTAAAATGGTGTAACAATCTCTTTTGTACCAAAGATTCAAAAAATGTACCCATAGCTGACAGGATCGAAATAGGTCTATAATTAGCAATGTTGCTATGGTCACCTTTTTTATGGATAGGCGTGATATGTGCGATTTTCCATTTCTCAGGGAAGCACCCGTTTGACAATGATTTATTAAATATTATAAATAACGGAGTACATAGTTGTTTAGCACACATTCTAAGAAACACAGGTGGTAGGGAATCTGGACCGGGACCCTTATTTGTGTTAAGCGTACTAAGTGACTTTAGAATTTCAGATTCAGTTATTTCAAATAGACCCAATGACCTGTGAAATGTAGATGTGTCTTATAGCACAAATAAAGGAAAATTACAAAAAAAAAAAGAGTGGAAAATTTAAGGGTGTCCCCATACATACATAGTAGACTCCAGTTAAGATAGTCCTCTAAGTTGTATGGGCGCTCATACATATTTAGAGGACTAGCGTATTTAGCACCAACCTCAAATAAGGTAAAATGCGTACGGTGCGCGGGTCAGACTCAATTGCCCGAATTTAATTTAAATGTTTATAAAGGTGCGGGGCCTTTCGGGTCCCCGCTATACAAGATTTATTCGTGTAGTGTAGACAATATAAACCCGTTATAAAGATATTAAAAATATATATTCTCATAGTGAGAAGAGGCCCATAACCAGCATCGGGAAAGTTTATATACAGGCCGATGATGATGATGATGCTGTTGTAAAAATAATTTAATTATATTAAGTACATACCCATTTATCTTTTACTACGCACATACGTCTGCTTCAACACTTAGCAATACCAATTCAGGAAAATTTATTACAATACAGATTATCTAAAGCATACCGTCACGCGTCATGCTAAAACTACAGTACATAATAAATAGAGGCGAATCAGTCAGTGGCGCGTAAAGGATCGCCTGTCACCGGTGACGTAGACAAATCGAGGGTTGCCAGTAAATTAATCGACGAAGACGCATGGTGACGCACACACCAAGTCACAGTACGGTTTGAAGTATTACTTACATTATAACTTTAAATAGTGTGATTCAGGATCTTCAATGTTCGTAGTTCAGTCTATATCCGCTAGATGTCCCAGTGTATCTTTTAACTGCCGGATTTAAAATCCGATCTATCCATGGATTTTGATATTAGAGATCATGTTAGAGATGTATATTTGACACAAGCTCCATTTAAAATATGTCAAATATGTATCTCTAATCTCGACATCCATGGATACATCGTGTATTGGGACCGCCGGACGTTAGTTTACAAAATATAACGTTATTTATATGAAGCTACTGCTTATCGAGTGCTGTTTTCATCACACATTGCTGCGTTCTACTTACCTATATTATATAATACACACTACTTGGCTATTGCTATATATCTTCTTGGCTATGGCTATCTTAGCCTTAGATCACACTTACTTTGGCTAGGAGTTTGTATTGCTCATTAACATACTATATACCTACTCTTTGTACAAATAACTTACGCTCATAGATTATGTTCTTCTCCGACAAAAAGATAGTTTACAAATGTATCTCTGCCGGTATCGTTTGTAGAAATTTGAGTAGTTTCTTCATAGATTCGGTGAAAGAGACAAATTTTATGGAATAATGCCTATGCGTACGGCTAGCCCGCATCTAATGTGAGCATTCCTCTAGTACTTGAAGAATTGGATCATCACAAGAAGATTTTTTTACAAAACTCGTGCAAAGTGAGGGCAGTCTAATATCTAGTATGGCACCTGGTGTCTCTAAAACGGTAAGTGCGTTATCCCAAAAAAGTTAGATTTTCGGCTAGCTAGTCTATCAATATCATATTAGTTGGTCACACACCCACACAAAAAAGAAAAAACAAAACAAACATAAAAAAAATTGGGCAAGTGCGAGTCGGACTCGCGCACGAAGAGTTCCGTACCATCATTTATAGAAGAAAATCACGTTCGTTGTATGTATACTTAAATACTTTTTAAATTTCTACCTGTTTATTAAGATCGAGTAACAAATTGCTTAAAAGTTACGTTTGTTGTATGGGAGCCCCCCTTTATTATTATTTTTATTTATTTTGAAAGGTAATATTCTGTGAAAATTCAGAGCGCCTACCTGTTACAGTTAGTAATTTTAAGTAAAAATACGAAAAAAAACACGTTTTTTGTATAGGACCCCCCCTTAATATTTTATTTTTTTAATTTTTAGTATTTGTTGTTATAGCGGCAAGCGAAATACATAATTTGTGAAAATTTCAGATTTCTAGCTATCACGGTTTATGAGATACAGCCTGGTGACAGACAGACAGACGGACAGACAGACAGCGGAGGCTTAGTAATAGGGTCCCGTTTTTTACCTTTTAGGTACGGAACCCTAAAAGCTGTCAAAGGAATCACAAATCCTAATTAGCTATATCCGAAACCTAAGTACTCTTCATAAAACTGTTCTTCAAATAAAAATAACGAAAAATTTCATCTAATAAAGCTAGTTTTAATGTAATAAAGTTATATTAGCGTTCCACAAAGGGAATAATTAAAATCGTCTCATGTAATTATGGGCACATAAAAACATTTGACAATATTTCAGAGTCTTTATCTCTGGTAGTGTGAACGATCTTATTCGTATAACGCTGGATTGGCAACGTATAGTCAGCTAAGAGTTTGTTTCTCTTTTAAAACAATATTTTGAAAGTTCTAATCTCGACTAAAGCGTTTATTTGGCGTCACTGAAAGATGATAGAAAGATCGGGAAGACGCGATAAAATAAAAATATGTGGGAGTAGCTGCGGGCATCCGACAGTAAACAAATTAAACGAGCAAGTCAACAAAATTAAGCTTATATAATCGATTCTGCCAAAGGGGAAAGCATTTAAACGTTGTTCTTTTCCCTGCGCAGCCTTCAAACATACTTGAAGTTACAAACAAAATTAGATCAAAAGGAACAATATAGAAGAACCAATAGCTACAATAACAAGCAGGAAGTTATTCATCCAGCCATAATTCTATCATTAATGGGAAACCCTTCACATCCAGTTTAGCATGAATTTAAATGGAGGCTGAATATCAAAGCCTTGGAATCAGTGTCTTCCGATTGCACACGCGGTTGGCCTAGTCGAGCGTTAATGCGTCTCAGCAAACTGTTGGGCACAACGGTTGGGTAAACTCGCAGTTCGTAAATATCAACAAAGATTTTGGGTAGACAGCTTTTCAGTTAAGTGATGATGTGTGTGAACTCATTAGTTTTAGATTCACACTAATATTATGAACTATACTTCGCTCGCGGCTCTACCTGCGCGAATAATACATTTGCACCTACCTCAAGAATCACAATATATGTTGGTGAAAAGCATACAAAATCTGTTCGATAGTTTTTGAGTTCATACAGACTGAGGACGAAAATGGGACTTATAATAGGTATAGATGCAAAAGTGTGTATATTTGTCCTTCTATCATGCGGCAAAGCGAAATTTAGTTGGCATAACTTTTGTGGATACAAATAGTCAGGCTAGGCAGAGTGACATGGACTAGGTACTTTTTATTGTGATAATACATGTCACGAGTGCCTCCTTCGTAAAAGCCACGGGAGAAGTTAGTGTAGTAATGATAATATATGCATAAATGTGTTTTCCCTTCTATTTACGAATGTGTTCTGAGCATTTAGGTTGCAAAAATAGACTGGTTCTTTAGGGACCATACATATATTTGGCCTACATGCCGAGATGTTAGTGTATTTCATAAAATTTAAAGAGAGACGTAGCATTTCTTGGTAATGTAATAAATACAGGAAGGTACTTGTTTATTATGAGTAAAACGACTACGAATCTGATGAATGACTGACAGGATTCGTTTAGTTGCATTATTACTGCAGACAAGTTTGCCCGCGACTTGGAGTGTTAATGCAAATAACTGCTACGATTAGTCTCAATCGCACATATATTTCAAAAAGGACTTAATTTCCTGATTTCCTTACATATTGAGCTAGTTTACAGAAGTTACATAAGTACCACTTCTACTTTTCTATGCCCTTGAAATGACATGACATGAATGTATGCAAAATTTCAAGACTATTGGTTGTGAGTTTGATACATGAAAGTAAAAATACAACTCGCATTTTTTTTTTATAAATAGTAGACATAAGAACTGTAACACACGCTTGCTATCTCTAATATTATGTATGTTTTTATGCAAATTCAGGTCATTAAGTACGACGAATGCTTATGCGAATCCCTACCCTCCGACACACGGGTACATGAGGAACACGGGTTGGTTTTTAGTCAGTAAGAGTCTGACAGTCCCCTTCGTCCTTCCACCGGGGCGGAGGGACTCCATGAGGATTTTCCAACCCGACACCAAAAAAAAAAAAAGATCATTAAGTATAAAAATAATAAGCTCCTTTGCGATACTATATTTACAGCAGTCGGTTATTGTGAATACTCTCAGTGCGATGTTTTGCATACAAAATACATGAGCATGTGCAATGTGGTTAGAGTCTGGATATCAACGCTCGCAATCGAAGTCTTCAGAATACTGGAGCAAATATTGAGATAAGAATAGTTTCTACTCTATTATATATATGTTCATAAAGTTTTACATTATTTTGATAATTATAGCTCTTTTCGTCAATGAGAATAATTAAAAATCTATTTATATCTACCAAGATCTCTTGACTGAAAGGTTAATGAAAGCAGTACATGTGCGACATTTTTAAGCGTTTTATCCTTGTAATTGTGATTAGAGACTAGTGATTGAAATTAAAATAAAGCTTTATAAATGTTTAAACTGAACTCTCAATGTGATACTTGTTAGTCTTTACAGTGATAATCTTAATTACGTCGTCTCATCCTCCGCTCCTTAATAGGAGTGTGTGTGACTTTTGCAAGGCCTACTCACTATAACTACCGCGGTAACCACCGTAGTTCAAAAGCGGCAGAGCCACGTGAATCGCTGTTTGTATACTTTGCTGTGAACTCTCCATTGCCGTTATGCATCGACAAGTGTTATGAGTTTGTTTCTAAGACGGGATAATTATTTTTTGTGTGATCCACAAATAATAGTTCAAATATGGCTGATTAAGTCCACTGTTCGTATCTTTGTAAATTGTATATTTATTTCTAGTGTGGGTTTGCTTGGTGGTCTAGGTATTTATTTAACCCCCCAGTCAACTATTTGATCATGCCTAGAAAAAAAACAAGCGTAGGTTTATAAATATGAATTGCTCAGTAGAAGTTCGGTATCTGAGAATTTAGAAACCTCCACCCCACGTACTCGTTGATTCCAAGGATTTCTAACAATATCTGTCCATATATTTTCTCATGTTTATTTGTTTTCTCTCTGTGATCAAGTTGTTCAGTAAATAAATTATCGTCTTGTAAGTATGTGAAGGACATGGCAGATCAAGTTCATATATAGGAACATCTCTCAAAGTATGATGCTTGATATTGGCCCACGCTTTATGAGGTACTTATGAAATCATATTTTAGATTTTTTTGACATTGAGTTCTAAGGTCTCGAAAAAATTCGTTTTCATAGCAAAAAAATCTGTAATCGCTTCATTGTAACACCGCTGTCGAATGCGGCATGTCTTTTGCGTATATATGATATTGCACAGTTATAAGATAAGCATTTCTTTAAAAAATAATAATTTTGGTTTGGTGTCAAATATAAGATTCTAAATGCAAGCAGCCCTTAGTTTTAGTTGGCACCTAAGAAGTATAGAAATGCAAAATTAAATCGATTTAGGTTGGGCAACTAAAAAGCGCTCCTCTCAGCTTACTTGTCCTATCAAACATTCAACCGTGTAAGGTATCTGAAGCGACGTTAATTGCGATAGTTATTTAAGCTTATACAAGAATACATCACGCGAACACTGCAAATGTTCAATAGCACGGCTATTACTAGATGAAGGTCAGAATATGAAAACTACATACATTCATACATAGACTCACGCCTGTTTCCCGGAGGGGTAGGCTGAGACTACGGAACGCCATTTGCAACGATCCTGACATACCTCTCTTGCTTCATTCACTCCCATCTAGTTTCTCATGCATGCTCTTCTGTTTAGGGTACTTCTGACCAGTCCTTTTTTTAGGATGTCTCCAATCTGGTCAGAGAACATCCGCCTAAGTCTTCCCCTTCGTCCTGTCCCATTCACACTTGCCTTAAATATCTTCTTTGTTAGTATTTCGTCATCCATCCTCTCCATGTGCCCAAACCATCTTAACATGCCTTTCTCGATGCTTGTCACTACATCTTCTTTTACCCCACACCACTCTCGTAACACACAATTCTTTACTCTGTCGGTCAAAGACACACCACACATACTTCTCAGTGCTCTCATTTCTACAGCATTAATTCTATTTTCAAGTCTCTTCTGCCATACCCAACTTTCACTACCATACATAAGGGTAGGCACTAACACCCCTCTATGCACAGCCAAACGTGCCTTTTTGGACACGTTTTGACTGTTCATAAACGCCTTCAGAGCTCCATTCACACTATTACCTGCATTAACTCTTCTTTCAATATCTTCTTCATTCTTACCATCTCTTGTAAACAACGTACCTAAGTAAACAAACTCATTCACTTGTTCCACTCGCTGTCCATCGATCAAAACATTACAAGCCGTAACGCATTCCTCCTTTTCAAGAACCATAACTTTCGTTTTACTTACATTCACTTTCATTCCTTTCCTCTCTAACGCACCATGCATGATTGCTACCATCTCCTGCAACTCCTCCGCTAAAGATGCAAGTATTACCTGATCATCAGCTTAAAGGAGGCATTTGACGAGTAACCCATTCATCCTTAATCCGCAGTCACTATGTTTTAAATCTTGCAAACAACTGTCCATGAAGAGGTAAACGGCGACGCTACACATAGCACCTTTCTCAATGGTAAACCAGTCAGTGTATGCTCCGTTTATCCTCACACAAGCTCTAGAATCTTCATAAAGGGATTTCAGAGCTCGAATGAGGCTGCTGTCCACCCCATTCATTGACTGCACCGACCACATTTCATGTGGTATTGGTGTATGAAAACTACAGTTACAATAATTACAATACAATGTAAACAAAGGTTTTAAACGGATTCCACAAAAGGTATGTTTACCTCAACGTTCATGGGAATCAAACACTGTAACAAAAGTGAAACAAAAACGGAACAAAATCAACACAAAGTTAGGTGAAGTTAAAGTGTGTTTACGTACCTGTATGTGTACGTTCCGGTAACAGTTCTAAGAATAACTGGTATATTCATACATGTTTTATAACGCTTTTGTGTTGCACAAGGGTAAGCTGTATTATAACTCCTTGTAGCGCACATAGCGTGACTTGACTTGTCGTTCGTAATAGGTCGGCGAGGTTAAGCAACCCTTGCACAATTTACTACCTAGATGGGTGACCAAATGTGACATTAAATTGCAACATTACCGAGATTTGGTTGCCACGTAAAGCTGCCGCTCCCGCTTCGTATCTCAGGTCAAGAACCCTTACGCCATTTCGGCCTTTGGATGGTCTAAAAATACCTAAGTTGAGCCTTATTTTGGTGTTTTCGTGTGGGTGTGAGCCACACTCTCATTAAAAAAACAATGCAACACTTTAATAGGTGTAACGGTATCCTTTTTCTTGTCTTTGTGGTCGAAAAACCTAGCACTTAGCTCATCTCTCTCTCTCTACCCCTCAAAGATAATAAATTCAAAATAAAATTGAGCATCGTTTAGTCGTACTCCATCCATCAGAAGTATGTGAACCCTAGCAGGCTTTTAATCCCTCCATAAGGCAATCGCTGCTTTATTAAAATTAAATATTCAACATACTAGTAAATATACTAGTATCCTTGGATAGCATACAATTTTCATTGAAAGCCATAAGACCGTTACAGCGTGTTATAAGCCCACACTGAAAAATATGCATTCACAGCATTAGTTTGTTTCGGAACTGGATGCAATGCTTAGTAATGGAATATATATTTACCTTGATTACATTTTTCGACGCAATTTAATTGCATAAATCCAAATACAGTGTTTTATGTTTCTAAAGAGTTATGTAAAGACAATTCTTATTTTATTAGGTACTTTTTTCAACCAGTGTAATAGCCAGTTAATGGCTCAATTCAAGGCGTTTAGTATCCATTGTATGTAAAATTCTCTTTCGCAACGCAGTTTTTAGGACCCAAATGGTAAAAGAAAAATACAAACGGTGAGGTTTTGCCTAGATATTTTTACGGGATAGAACCTTTGAACCTCGAACTGTAATTATTTCTTTCTTACTGCTCAATTACTGTTGTAAGTGAAATTAATTATAATTTTTCGTAAATTTAAATGTTCAAGTTTAGCTAGATTAAAGAAAAGGTGCCTTAATAGATTTGTCGTTACAACTCTGCTAAAATATTTTTTGTAAATTCGTGCTATTGAACGAAAGAAGGCAAATTATTTTAACCATCCCGGAACTTACAGCCGTCCGTCTGTACAGCCTTTCGCAGTGCAGACGGATTGGTTTAGTGTTTGATGTCGAGGTTTTCGAATCTTCGCAAAGATATTATTTGCTTCACCTACTTTCCTTAGTCACCTTTTACAACACTGACGGAATAAAATAGTTTAGTGATATTTTGTACTTTCAATCCTTCACCACATGGATCCCGTAACTTCACGAGTGTCTAAACACGAAATCTTCAATAACCATCATTTCATTCTTTGTAATACACTGATGAGAATATGTAGAAATAATTCTTCAACGGATATAATAAAACAAATTTAGGAAATGCGTCAACCATCTTTAATTATCATGGATCGTAGTCCTGTGTCAGCTACTTCATATATTGACACAAGCGACGCAAAAGCTGGGACCATTTCTAGTTAATGTTATTAATGAGAAATTTTCTTTACTTGCTGTGACATTCTCCAGCAAAATGATAATTTTCGTACCAAGTGTAATAACTTGAAATAAATTTGGTGGTTTTCGTAGGTTTTAGCGCTTCGAACCACACAAAGGTTATGAAACGGAATGCTATTGCACTTCTATTATCAGAATCAATTTTTATTTTTTACAAATTAAATCTACGATCCTCCTAGATGTTACACAATATGATAGGTCAGCTGTAAGAAGTTATTGAAAAACATCTTCCTTCCATTTTTTTTCATTCATGAAATTCGTTTAAAAATAATTAGATAATATTCGAGTCTATTTATTACGGGCATCGGTAACACAAATAGCCAACATTTATTATAATTTTGGTAATACATATTGTAGTATTTGCTATCACAGCAAATATAACCACTACACGAATCGATGTAACACTGGCTCACCACTACACATAGATCCGTGGAAAGCACGTCCAGCGCGCACCGCGTCTATCTAGTGACTGACTGTTCGTAGTGACAGTGATAGCCACAGACTATACAGATATACTAGTAGTGACCAAGACCTAAGGTGCCAAGTGACGCTACGTCATCTACTGGTGTACATGAGACAATCTATTGTATCTATTGCATAGATACAAACACTACATCTCTTCCCTTTTAACATTATTTATTTATCATTATAATGTATGTATATTTCATTGTCAAATAATTTATACGTCATTGCCTTATCTTTCTTATGCCTAAACCTTATACGCAAAACACACGCCAGGACGTGGAGTTGCGGAGACAGCCCAGGCTACCATACCATAAATAGATGCTGTCCCCTTCTGTTTGTTTTGGCCTTACCGCTCTTCTCTTGCGGTCTCCGTATTCTTTTCCTTTTTCCTTTTGCACTTTCGGTCTCATTATCCGTCTTGTCTCTTAAAATAGATTTCATAGTCTTTTTTCCGTCTTACTGTCTTGCTTATATATTTCAACATTGGGTTTTTATCCATGTTCATTCTCTTGAAAAATACTTCTGACGATTTTCCTGTTACTGTGTGGGAGGTGGGGTTGTACTTCAGTCAGTATTAAAAAATTTAGTGTATCTTTCATACCGTCGTTTTACTGTCTTTGGTTCAATGCTCTCTTCATTTGTGACCAATATCCTACTGTGTTAAAATTTTAATATCACCGTCATGACAAAACTTTCAACTCCTCGCCAACGAACCGCCGCGAATCAGACGAACAGCCATCAGTAGTGACGATAGTGGGCAGCCCGGCCGACCGATGACTTCTCTCAGAATTTTTATAATTTGCGAACTCGTTATAGTTCTCGTAATCTTGATTTCTTTACAGCGGTTGTAACTTCACTATACACACAACAAGAATATAATCGTTATTTGGCAATAGGCCCACTAGATCGATCGCAATATCAAAGTTGTCGTCCATTTATAGGTGCTAGAGAACTTGGTAAGCTAACTTGAGTGCATCCTTTGCAATTCTTCATCGCCAATTCAACGTCCCCATCGATCCTAGGCCACCAGATCCCACGGGATCCCACGCACGAAGGCGACCACACTTGGATGCCTCGACTATCTGGTGAACATAATTAAGTCTCTTCTGATGATGGACTGGATTTGGCGATCTAATCTTTACATAATCTCGATACTGGTCTGAGTTTTTTTCTTTTTTTTTTCGCTAAAGCCGTCTTACCACACGAGTACAAGGATTTGATTTGGGCACAGCAAAAGCCTCTTTTTCTGTCTGGCTATATTTTCTTTCACATTGAGTGTCCAATTTCCGTATGCTATATTTCATATTCTTGGTCCTTTATTATCAACTTAAGCTAATACCGCTCCCAGTCCTATAGGACTTGCGTCTGCTTTTACCCACGTCTTGTCTTTAATGTCGCAATATCCCAATGTGTCTATTTCCAACAGCATTATATTTTCATTCATTCTCATTCATTCCGATCTTCTCTTCAGTATTCTTCTATATTTGCCTCCAGTCCTTGGCATTCCAAATCCATTTCATTTTTTTTCAGCGGCCTGACTCTTTCCGGTATCAGTTCGTGACCCAAAAGTGCGTTGTCTGTGCTTTATGAATACATTTCTTTTTATTTAATAAAACATTGTTTTATTTATCCGCTTGACCGCTAGCGCCAATTCGCCGAATTCGCCGCCGCTCGCCAGATGGGCGCGCTAACATAAACATTTATTGTTGATAAGTCGGTAACATGAGTAAGTTGAAGTGATGTTTTTCTTCAACCTTATAAATGACTCTTTCAAGTCGTATTAATTTTTTGTTGATATTTACTTTCTAATTTATTATACTAAGCAGCGAACATTGACTATCGTTGAAAAAAACACTTTGTGTATTTTAAACAGGATTATTTTAAAAAGTAAATCGATGGCATACATATTTTATGAGTTTTCACTGTAGAGGGATTCTATCTACACCGAATTAAATAAAAAACATGTATCATAGTATAAAAATATTTAATTACACGCATACGATAAGCACGTAATCACGGAGCGCGCGAAACAAAGATTGGCATTTGACATTATTTTTTCGTTCCGGGTTAACGATTTTAAGACTCGCTGCGTATTTTTAGCATGTTCAATGATTTGAATAGAACAGAGAAAAAGAATTTAAAACATTACGAAATAAACAGTAAATTCAGACCGAGTACAGCGCTGTAACCAAAAAGGGAAAATAGTCACTTGTGCGCGGTCTACGGCATTTCGAAAAAGGGAGAATAGTCACTTGTGCGCGGTCAAGCGGTTATGCACCTCCATTACTCCAGAAAGCCGCACATCGTGCTCTCCTTGGTGGCACTAACGCATTTACTCCTACAGCAAGACTGGAACTCTCCGATAGGGTGGCATAGCTGGTTTGACCGATGTATCAAAAGATATCTATCTCACCTTTTATAGCTACGTCGTCGTTCATGTCAAATTATACTACACTTCCCATTTCCCAGCGAACGCCTCCATTGACTCTTGCCACAGTCACCTGATCCTTCCGGACTTCGGGCTTCCATTTTTTGTTGGATTTCTTTAGTTTTGCAAAATCTTTGGTAGCAGCCGCACTCCCCGTAGCCGTTACACTCCCTCGAACTTTGCTGGTCATGGAAGGCTCCGGGACACATGCGCTGATATGCCACATCCTGCACACCTTGGTCTCCTTTTCTCTTCACTCAACTTGCTCTCTTGTTTCACCCACCTAGCACCATTAGTGCTTCGGTTTCTCATTGCATTAATTTCATTTGTCTTACTTTGTCTTTTTGTTCGTATCAGTTCCGTTGGCAATCCACACCCTCCAAGGTGTTGGCCATAGTGATAACCTTGTCCAATGCCATCTCATCCATTGTCAACACTTTTCTTATGTCCGATGGCATGGATTTATCCAATATTTGGTCCATTATGTGGTCATCAGGTTCTTCGAACATATACTTCCGAGCTCGATCCGTCAGCTCAACAAGATACTTCTTGAAACGTTCCCCTTCATTTTGCCGAATAAGCCGGAAACCGCGCCGGTCAAAAGTCATGTTTTGTTTAGGTGAGAGGTACCATAAAGTTTCTTAATATTTACTTCAGAAATACTCACATCCTGTACAGCTTCCCGCTAGCTCCTGGTAACGGTACAATATTTCTTGCAGTCCGCCTCTTCTTAGTAATATCAGCACAGCTCTCATTTTAGCTGAGGTGACGATGCCAGCGGCCTCAAGATAAATTCGAAGGGGTCACTTCCATTTTTCCACTGTAAGCCGACTGATTTACCGTCTCCAATTTAATGGAATTCACAATTCCAATTTATTGGAATTTCGTAGTCCGTTTCCAATTGAATGGAAGACCACCTGCAATCAAATGAAAGACCACCTGCAATCGAATGGAAGACCACTTCCAATCGAATGGAAGACCACTACCAATCGAATGGAAGACCACTTCCAATCGAATATAAGACCACTTCCAATCGAATGGAAGAACACTTCCAATCGAATGGAAGACCACTTCCAATCGAATGGAAGAACACTTCCAATTCAATGGATGTTTGTCGAATCAAATAAAATCAAATCATTTTTTATTTGTTTTACATATATTATGTTTACAATAGTTGGTTATAAACAAATATAATAGTACGCTATGTTTTGTCACTTAGACATACAAACATTAGGCAGATACTTACCAATTTAATTAAACAAGAAAATAATCAATATAAAGTGTCAATTTAAATACATATTAAGATAATTAGAATCACCAATTTCAATTTAAATGGTCGAGTGGAATTCGCAATTCTCGAGACTTAGATCGTAGGCACCTCGATTCCTTCATTGGTATAAGGATTGTATTGACACTCGTAGTAACGTTATAATTCCATCGATACCATCACTAAGCAGATCAGCTTCTACCCACGGCCTCGCTCACCCATCGCTTAAGAAGGTAGCCTATGGCCCACTGTGCTGCACAAGCCACTGCTACACACTGCAATACCTTATCAAAATGCCTCTTTTTATGAAAGAGTAACAACTGTTTCTGACTCGGTTACATAAAACAACAATATGCAGATCCCGATTTGAACAGGTTTAACAAATCAAATCACACAAGTATCTGTATCTACGTTCAAATCTACTTATCGATATTCATGTTTGATTCACTCCTTTATTTAACACGATCTGAGGATTTATCAACATTCTATTGAAATTAATTCTGGCAAACCAGATCTTGAGTGATCATTCAAAACACTTTCCATATTCGTATATAATACGTCATTTCACAACCCCATTATAAGGATGTGTCGACTATATAATGACTTAGTACCTAAACCCAGTTCCAAATTAGATATATTCAACAATAAATTAACTTTTAAGAACGATATTCAACATATTATGTCTCATGAGTAATGACTACTAACACTTGTAGTTACATAAACGTTACGTTTGTTACACAATAAGTTTATTTCTTTCTTTTTATTATTTTAATTTTTTCTCTCTTATTTTTACAGATCATGATGTATACGCATATTTAGGCACCTAGTTCAGTTTATAATAGGGTATTTGACTAAAAAAATTGAATTAGTCCGTCAGTTAGATTATCGAAAAATATTGGATACGTATTTTTTGTTTTATCAAATCAGTAAAAAAATACGAAGTTAGAACGCATCAAAGATGGAGAAATGCATAAGAGTGGGGGCTTGTAACGTCACTTGCCAGTAAAAAGTGTACTGGCAAGTGACGTCACACGAGTTTTCGGCAAAGTTTTTCGTCTTAATTTTTTGTTTACGTGACTAAAGAAAAAATACGTGTCCAATATTTTTTGGAAATCTATCTGACGGAGTAGTTAGTTTTTTTTGTCAAATTCCCTATTGCATATGTTTGCCACAATTGTACTAGATTGTCAGTTGTGATTAAATAAATAAATTCCTTCGATATTCACCACGAATAAGCCCATCATTAGTCAAATTAAAATTAGTAACAACCCACGAAAATTCCAAACGCCATTCGTATACGTATCCTACTCTAATACTAGAAAGACTTTCTAAGTCAAAGTGAAGTAAATAATTATGTACTTTAAGGCTACTATTTTAATGCAGTTGCCATGTACTTTTCTTACTCTAAGATAAGTACATTAAATTAGCAGAACACTGATTCCGAGTCAATTCAAAATACATAATATATTATCTCACTTCGTTCAAAGCATAGTTTTCATGTCATATAAAATACGAGAATTGTCCCTCCGGTTACATGTTTAAAAGGTAAAGTCATACACGCCTATTTAAGAAATAAAAGGTCAATCGTAGCTATTTAGTACAAGCTTACACTCTATGAACATAGTACGTACGATTCGATTAGTCCAATAACTTTAGCGCCGCTACCCTGCGAAGGACAGTCTAGATCGGGTTTATAAATTTGTTCTATGTTTAGCGGAGAACCAACCGAAGCTACGAGTAGATGTTGGTTCTAAAACCAATATTACAACTATACTAGAAGATTGACTAGTACGTTTCACTCAAACGCACTTGCTTTTATTGGAATAATGCAAGTCAGACTGTACGCTCAGTTTTGTTTTTATTACGAGAGATATTATTGCGAGACCAGAGGATATTTTTGTCCCTCTAGGTAGCCAAGCATAATATGTTCACAAGGGTTGTGATCGCAAGTCACCCTCACATGATTAACTTAAAAAGAAATAAAAACAATCGCTTTCTTTTTAAACCAAGTATCGAACCTGGAACGTCCGTTCGATATTTACGCTATAGCTAGATCACAGTTGTATTCAGACAACCATATGCTAACATAATATGCAAAAGTCGTGATTAAATCGTTCAATGCTACCCGCCATTTTTTGTTTTTTCTTCTTTAGCTATTGAAAAGAAGCTTATTCATGATATTTTGTCATGGGAAATGCAACACCGGCACCGTAGGGGTCAAACGGTTCACAGTAAACACCTGTTCCAACCACAATAGAAAACAAGTAGGCCCAACAAGTACCTACACTAATAATTACATGCATTATTTCACTATATCGCCGTGTGGTTGACGGCATAGAATACAAGTGTCACCACCCCTATCTTCCCGTGGGTGTCGTAAGAGGCGATTATGGGATAACACGATGCAAATACCATATTTGCGTAGAGACGGAAAACTCGACATCAAACCCTCTACGACTGCCTCGTTGGTCTCGTGCCATAAATGTGCGCGTGGGATCGGGAGGTCCTGGGTTCGATTCCTGGGTCGGGCAGTGTTATTGGGTTTTTCTGTCACGAAATTCTCAGTAGCAGCACGAAGTCTGGAAATGTGCCCGGTACGGCAATAGGCTCGCCCCCTATTACGTGGGACTATAGTATATCTGGCGAAAAGTGGGTGTAGAAATACACCTCTGCCTACCCCTTCGGGGATAAAAGGCGTGACGATATGTATGTATGTATGTATGTATTAATTATGTAAAAGTCAAGTAAGGTATTTGAATAAACAATGGCTTTGTTTATATAGTTCTTTGCCAATTCATACTACCCTTGGCGATTTGGCTATACTGAATTGAATAACTCATAGGAATTATTTTGTGTTAACAACGCCCTTTATCGTAACACAGGTCAATTTCACTATAAAACTATTATAAATTTAAATTAAACATAACGTAATATGTTTCAACGACATCTAAGCAGCGTATACCTTGCGCATACAACTCAAAAACATTCGCACTTTCCTTCCTTTTTTAAATAATATATTTGTTTCACTGACCTGTATTTATCCTCGTCGCCATTTGTAGTATTTGCTATCACAGCAAATATAACCACTACACGAATCGATGTAACACTGGCTCACCACTACACACAGATCCAAGGAAAGCACGTCCAGCGCGCACCGCGTCTATCTAGTGACTGACTGTTCGTAGTGACAGTGATAGCCACAGACTATACAGATATACTAGTAGTGACAGGTGCCAAGTGACGCTACTTCCTCTACTGGTGTACATGAGACAATGTATTGTATCTATTGCATAGATACAAACACTTCACATATATAGAAAACAATTACAATAATACTATTTTAATTTGAAACGTAAACACTAAAGACTTTGCTACTTAATAATAGCCACAAAGTCACTAATAGCTGGTTAGCAACAAAGAGAGCCAATTCACATTAAAAATGTACTCACTTTCGACCTTGAAATTAACGCAAAGTAATCCTTTTGAATAGCAAAAAATAATCATTAGTCATTTTGACCGAAACTCTTCCCACCGCTAGTTAGTTAAAACTCGCTACATTAATCTACGTTCAAATCAGCTGTCATAAGTTAGGAAAAGTTCCTAAAGCAAAAATTTTTTACGTAAATCCGATACAGGTATATAATTATGAAGGTGGTTTTAAATTTTATTTCGATATTTTTTGTTCTAGCTTAGGCTATTCAAGCTAGATATGAACCGTTATTGTGAACACGGTAATTAAATTTTGTATAATTTCATTTTATGATTAACCTACGCGCAATTTAATTCACCACCCTTGCCCAAAACTGTACAGGGCAACTTAGATTATATTGTGTCCGCATGCGGGCTTGCTGCTGTATACATAAATTCCTAACAAAAATAACGTTGTGCTGCACTGTGTTACTTGTGCGTCTTTAAGCTCACGTGTACAAATCCATGTACCTACGCTTAGGCACGCAGCAGTAAAATTTCTAGTGGTAAAGAATACAAGAGGGAGAGTTCAGAGGCACGTTCTTTCCCACCATACAAAACTCAAAATAACGTATGATGCTGCTTTACGCCAATACCATGAGATTTAAAGTATTGCTAAACATACCTTGGCGAAGTATGGATGGGATAGCCGTGAACGCCATCTGGCTAGCTGTTTAGTGGGTAGTCAGAAAGTAATAAATACTCTATTTAGACAGCCTAACGTGTAAAATTGTTGGAACAAATATTTTAATTTTAGACGCGAATGAAAATTCATTGCATCTAGACATCTTTTACATTAAGATAGCCATTGCGTGGATAAAAAGTTGCAAAAGTAACAATTCTAGCCTATTCAATCGGCTATACCTCGGGGCACTTTAATGGCTTTGCCTTTATAAAATTATGTGTTGAAGATTCTAACTATGAAATGAATTATTGAGATTACATAAACAAAGCCTCAAAAATATCAAAACAATTATTTTGAACGAACTATAAATTAAACTAAACAATTTGGAACAACAATTAACTCGCTATCACCGATAAATTTGAACAACCAAAACATTGTAATAACATCTGATTATACAAGTATTGGTATTACAAAGTGAAGAAAGCCTACGGCTTTATATCTTTAGTAGCGAAAACAGAGTAAATGCTCGTAAAAATTATGATTATCGGTTTTAAGCGTTTTCCTGATAACAATAATAAATAGACTATTGTTACAATATCAAGCCTAGAGTAGACAATTTTATAGCATACTTATATTAACCACTTTATCAAACACATTTGTACCGTCATCATCATCATCAGCCTACCATATACCATTGCTGGATATAGGCCTTTCCAATGGCTCGCCATTGAGCCCGATTTTCGGCTTTTCAAGTCCAGCCGCTGCTAGCCCTTTGTATCATACCTATATTTAACACTAGACCAAACGCACACAAGTTTACATATTAAATATGAAGTGATAGATTAAAAATAGAAAGTGTCACTACACAATTTCATGCCGTGGCTGTAGAAAGAGGCCACTAAGAAAAATATAAATATAGTAACCTTTGGTAAGAGACGGTAAACATGACATTAAACTCATTTTAACAACTCGTCTGGCCAGCGTGGTACAAAGGCCAAACGAGATGGCCTACGTCCAGCAGTGGACTGCGATAGTCTTTTTTATTGGATGATTCTGTTGACAATAAGCATCTGATCCTTGCGACCTGGCAAAATATACTCCGAAGTTATGTGGCACATGTACTGTTGTTGGTTGCTGAGGCATGATGTTTTTCAATTTACCAATAGTTACTATTTCAATTCTTAAAAACAACTCTTTGAGTATAATTACATTGTGTTTCTTGGAAGCCGCATTGTCCCTTTCTTTCAAGTTTAGAAAACAATGAGTAAGGTAAATACACACTCCCCCCCCCCCCCGTGGGATCTCCACCTTGTCGTGGTGGGGGGGCTCAGTAACCGTGGATTGGTTACCCGCGGTGAAGCTAAGAGGGATCCAGGAGGGGACGCTCCGCGTGGGCTTGACGGGGCCTGCTCAGGATGCGTCCAACGGTGCGGGTGCGGGGGACAGTTCTGTCTGTCCCTCGCAGTCAGGCGTGGTCGCGGGAGGAGAGGCGTGTCGGTGTTGCGTTGCCGCGCGCCCTATCTCCCGCGACCAAATTGGGGCGCACCATTCGATGCGTCGCGGTGGGGTCGCAGAGGAAGAGGAGATGCGGTGTTGCGTTGCCGTTCTCCCTAACCTCTGCGGCCGCTTGGTGTTTTGAGGGCGGAGCCCAACACCCTCATCCGCCGCCAAGGGGGTTTTGTTCGGGGCCCGCTGGACCATCTGGCGGGCCAATACCCGTCGGGGGGTTGCGACGTATGCTTGGGCGAAACCCAACTCTCCGACACACGGGTACATGAGGCACACGGGTTGGTTTTTAGTCAGTAAGAGTCTGACAGTCCCCTTCGCCCATCCCCCAGGGTGGAGGGACTCCATGAGGATTTTCCAACCCGACACCAAAAAAAAAAAAGGTAAATACACACTTGAGAATTTTTATATTACAACATAACTTCATACGAATGGAACAATACAGAGAAACTTTCAGTTTATACGAATAAAATAATATTTTCGTATAGTACTATTTTATTCTTTAGGTTCAGATGCGAAAGCTTAACACTGCTTTCAACGTAATGTGGTAAGCAGAGACGAAGTGTGTTGTTATTTTACTTGTAATATTTCTTTTTATTGTGGTGCTTGTTTAACTAGCTGTCCTGTTAAGCGAAAAGGACCAGAGGTGTATCAGTACAACCATAAGAAATGCGTGCACACGTTCCGTTGTGTACTTTTGCGTCGAGAAGCAAGACCATGCAGTAAGGCAACAGTCATCATCATCAGCCCTGTATATAAACTATACCACTGCGAGATACGGGCCTCTTCTCACTATGAGAAAGGCATAGTCCGCCACGCTGTGGCCAAGTGCGGATGGCTAGGCTACACATGTCCCTACAGGATTTCTCACGATGTTTTCCTTTAGCGTTTAGCAAGCAATAATTAACAATTTAATACGCACATAACTACGAACCCAAGACTCTCTGAGTAGCAGTCTATCGTTCTCTCGACTAGGCTATCGCTGCTTTCACAAAGGTAACAGTATTTTCGCATATTGGCTTTTGTATGGACATAATCGATATTTCATCGCATAGTTTGCATCCATCGGTTTGTCATACGGCAACAGCCTGATTGTAGTCTATCTTATACGGTATCGCTCTGTGAAAACGCCCCCAGCGTTCGTAGCATAAACTACTGTTTTCCCAAATGAGTAGTACCGTAACATGACAGTGAATAAGTTATGTACTCGCTATTGTACAAACAGTAAGATGTCTCGTTGTCTAATAATGGCTTAAAGCGTGTTGCTACTTCAGTTTGTTTACTTATGTACCGGAGGCGACGCCAGATTCGCCAAGGAATTTTATACTAAATGAAATGCAGTGAGTTCGAGTCGCACTTGATTTAATATTAAGGCTTAGACATAAATAATGGCAATTTCTGCTGTGCGTGAATTACCTGACTTACAACAATGTTTCTATAAATCAAGTGCGAGTCGAAATCGTTCATGAAGGAAGCCGTAATAGAGGGATTCACTTAACATACCCGTTAACTTCACCTAACCAAATATCTTTATTACTTTTTCGACACCAAAAATAACTTTGTTTTCCATATGGTTAGTACATAGTAGTGGATGACTGGTATAGTGTGCCATCGCTAAAGGCGATGATGATTGTGATTGTGTTCGTGCTACTCTGGGAGTAGTGGATGACTGGTATAGTGTGCCATCGCTAAAGGCGATGATGATTGTGATTGTTTTCCTGCTACTCTGGGAGTAGTGGATGACTGGTATAGTGTGCCATCGCTAAAGGCGATGATGATTGTGATTGTGTTCCTGCTACTCTGGGAGTAGTGGATGGCTGGTATAGTGTGCAATCGCTAAAGGCGATGATGATTGTGATTGTGTTCCCGCTACTCTGGGAGTAGCTGATGACTGATATAGTGTGCCATCGCCAGAGGCGATGATGATTATTTTATGTTGTGTCCCTGCTACTTTAAAATGTAGTGGATGATTGTGATTGTAAGTACTATGTCAATGAAACTGAGTGTCCATTCTATTTGTTTTGTGACTTTTACAGTGACAGTCTGTTATTATTCTTAGAAATTTGCGGTATCGCACCTTGTGATTAATTGTACATGCTCTTACTCTAAACAAATATGGATTGAAGTTATTGTGCTGAAATTCGAGATTTCTTTTACTCGAATCATCATGAATGTGGAACAATGTTGGTCAGGCATGGCCGAGCAGAACAGTGTCTACTTCTGTGACTTTGCTCTTGCAGATAAGTCACTTGCGGACAAGTGACCAGCAGGATGGCAATGTCGGAGCAAGGTGTCAGTTGGACAGATAAAATACGTTTACGGAAGTTGATTTGGTTAATTGTTAGTAAGGAAACGCCAGGTTTACTACCTGGGTAAACTCCTGGATGGCGTGACTAACACGTAATAGTGTGTTAGTATTATTTTAAATTGGCAACACAGACGGTTGACAGCAAGCGAGCGGTTATGACGTAAAGTGTGAGGACGCACCGTTGAGGCACTTTAGAACGAAGCGCCGAAGGGAACGGTAGTCACGCCATTCTAGGGGATCACCGCGTTTTCTATCCATCTACATCGGGTTAATTAATAGTGTATTCGTTTGACTTTTGCTTAAAATCAATAAAGGAACGTATCAACTACCGTGTCGAGTTATTATTTCCACGGCTGTGGCCACACAAAATGGAAGACGACCACGATTCTGGTGAAATGTATGAGGACCCGCTGTCATATGATATATCTTTAAGCTCCACCACAGCACGGCTCAGGCGCAAAATGTCTCTTTCGCAAAATGTCCCCTGGTCGTAAAACGTCTCTTTCGCAGAATGTCGCGCCAGGGACTTAAAGTAAAATTAAGTGTGTCTCATTCATTATTTCCGAGCTGTGTGGTTAGGTGCGACGAACTAAATAAATAGGTTATGTTAGTTTCTCTTTTGACGCTTAACCCAAAAATAGGAGCCCTGCGAAGCAGGACTCCGTCAACTTAGGCCACATTCTTCACACTAGTTTAATAAACTGAAGTTGACGGATTTTACCTATTTTCGGATTAAGGGTCAAAAGAGAACCTAACATAACCTATTTAGTTACTGGAATTACAGTCAGACCCATGGGCGTCACCAAGACGTCTTTTTGTTTTGAAAATAGAAATTTTACTCTAAGTCTCTGGCCGCTGTGGGCTCAGGCGCAAAATGTCTCTTTCGCAAAATGTCCCCTGGTCGTAAAACGGCTCTTTCGCAGAATGTCTCTCGTAAAATGTCTCTTTCGCAGAATGTCTCTTTAGCAGAATGTCACTTTCGCAGAATGTCGCGCCAGGGACTTAGAGTAAAATTAAGTGTGTCTCATTCATTATTTCCGAGCTGTGTGGTTAAGTGCGACGAACTAAATAAATAGGTTATGTTAGTTTCTCTTTTGACGCTTAACCCAAAAACAGGAGCCCTGCGAAGCAGGACTCCGTCAACTTAGGCCACATTCTTCACACTAGTTTAATAAACTGAAGTTGACGGATTTTACCTATTTTCGGATTAAGGGTCAAAAGAGAACCTAACATAACCTATTTAGTTACTGGAATTACAGTCGGACCCATGGGCGTCACCAAGACATCTTTTTGTTTTGAAAATATAAATTTTACTCTAATTCCCTGGCGCGACATTCTGCGAAAGAGACATTCTGCGAAAGAGACATTCTGCGAAAGAGACATTTTGCGAAAGAGACATTCTGCGAAAGAGACGTTTTACGACCAGGGGACATTTTGCGAAAGAGACATTTTGCGCCTGAGCCCACAGCACATATTGCTGATTGGTAAACATTAAGCAACTGCTACAAGTGCATTTGATTCGGTATAAAATTCCTTGGCGAATCTAGCGCCGCCTCCCGTACTATTAGTTCACGAGTAAGTTGTTTGTAGGTGTGTTGCTTATATAGTTGTAGGTTTGGTATCTTGTACTAGCGCTTAGTACAATTAGACATACTCGTTTTCTATGGATTAAAAAGTTAGGTAGTGACAATTTCAATTTGGCATAATGTATGTTCTTTGGAGACCGTAGAGGTGTGAGTTCCAGAAACACGCACGGGATTGGGCAGAAACGGTTGAATAAAACACAATGTTCGAACGTTGCTACGAGCATTGTCTAGTGCAAGTTTGCAGCCCAGGGTCTATGAACATGCTGTTCTTTTCTTTAACACGTGGCTTAGAAATATATTATCGCTATGTAAGATGGTGTACAAACTTAATTGGCATCGATTTAATCCATGACCTAGGCTGATGATAACTGAACGGGGGCAAGTCACCACATGTGTCGACGTTGAACCCCAGACGTAAACAAATCAATGTACTGTGTTAATCTACCGAAAGTCGCCGATGGTTAATTTACTGGCTGAGGTTTAATTAGGTATCTAGTTTATCATTAAATTTATCATCTCTCTCTTTTCTCTTTCTCACATCCACTCGAGCGAATCTAGAACAGCGCAAGTTCATAATACATTTAACCCCCACAAACAAATGTTCTATTAGACAGTCGTAAATCGCGTATGTACTCATGTGCACAGTACTAATTTATGGGCGAGTTTCGAACTGCTATGATTTGGCACAGGAGACGTGGCCTTCAGTGCCAAAGGTCGAACTAGTAGGCTGTGTTACGAATGATTTATCGCTTTACTAATATTTAAGAGGAATACGTATATTATTTTAAATATAGCTTATGAGAATGTTGTTTTGCACGGGGTTTCTGTGTTTTCTATGAATATAACTTTCATTGACTTTAGTTGGTAATGGGCTACATTCGCTTTAACCTTTAAAGCGAATATACTAACTCTTTCATATATCGCGGCCGATTTTTGTCGCATGCGGTTGTTGAAGATTATATACAGTAATGTGCACGCAAGGAGCAATGTGCACGCCTGCGATCAGCCGCAGACCGACAAGTTACCCAATGTAAACAGCAGAGTATTTTCATTTGTTTGCAAAAATCCAAAAACGCACGATTAACCAAGAAAAGGTCATTGGGCATATCTGACCCGCTTTGCGAACAGTGGCGGACATTAACCAAAATAGTTTTAAACGAAGGGGAATAATATGACCTTTCATTGCATTTAATTGTTTGATTAAAAATCGTCGGAGAAAAATGTACAGAAGCCTTTAAAAACGAAAACAAACGGATTCAAAGGTTTTTATTTCATCTTATAAAGGCATAAAAATAATATCGAAATGAGCTAATGTTTAGAGATATGTTATACGCTGTCTCATTCACAAATTGAACAGGATTTTTTTCGCACAATAAATAGCTGCGCCCATATCGCTAGCATTGTTTATTATCTGTCTTGGGCCATACACTAGGAAGCAACAGACGCACTCGCTGCTTTTTTAAATGATTTTATGATTGCTTTGGATCAAATTTAATAAAAATATTTTAATGAATTAGCATTTTATCTTTCTTACCTATATCAATTAATTAGCGGACGCCCGCGACTTCGTCGGCCTCATTCAGCGATCCCGCGGAAATATCGGGATAAAAAAGTAGCCTATAACCTTTCTCATGAATGTGGCTATCACACACAAAAAGATTTTTGCATATCGGATCATACATAGGTAACACTTGATTTTTTTGGGATCCGTAGCTCACATTAATGCGACTAATGCCATAGTAAATGAGAGCCATAGATGAATACACTCTGCTATATTTCGTTTGTGCCCGCCATGGGTATGGTTTCCATACTAAGGTGCCCTAGCCTTTGCCTAAGTTTTTATCGTTATGGCAAACTTTGCTCGACTATGACGGCTATTCATAGGACTAATGTGAATGTTAGCATCTTGTGACATTTTATTTAGTTAAATATTGTTTTTTCGGTAATATTAATTATCGAAATTATGAAGTAGCGTCAGCAGCAGAGACCAATTATACTGCCCCGATTCCAGCCTGAGACCATCTGGTCTCGGGTTGGAATCCAAAGCGCTCACCAATGACTTTTCGAAGTTAAGTGAGTATTAGGTCCACCTAACATTGGGCGTCAGCGTTCCTGGCCAGCGCACGCTGGGCGTACGCTCGGCGTTCACTCTGTAGTACAATGTGAACGCCGGGCGCACACCAAACCTACGGTGAACGTACGCTCGAGGAACGCTCATGATCAATGTGAGGGAGGCCTTAAATTGTTAATTATCGCTTGCTTAACGGGGAAGGAAAACATTGTGAGGAAACCTGCATCTCTGAGAGTTCTTCATAACGTTTTCGAAAGACATGTGAAGTCTGACAACCTGCACTTGGCAGCATGGTGGATTAGGCCTTACCCTTCTCATAGTGAGAAGAGGCCCCTACCCAGCAGTGGGACGGCATATACTATACAAGACTGATGATGTGTGTGTGATGTGGAAATAATATGTTATGCATTAAGTACACAGTCAATAAACCCCTTTCACGTACTGTGGCTGGTTCTTTACTGTTGGTAGTTGATAGAAGTATATGAACGAAAAGGAACTTGCGTGAGATGAACGCTCATGACGTGACTTAACTTATCGTGTATAATAAATCGACAAAGTGAATTGAATAGATAGAGAAGGTGACAGAAGTCACCAGTTGGATGGGTGACCACTTGTGAGACATTTATATCAGAGTGTGCTTCGGTCCTCCGAAGCACACTCTGATATACATGTCTCACCACAGAACCAAGAGCGAAGGGTCTACGACTCCTGTCGTAGACCCTTCGCTCTTGGTTCTTATCTCAGGATAATCGTCTTTGGGTCATGTCTGTCTCACTCATGTTTTCTATAAATTATAAAAGCTATCTCAGACACGATTAAGAAATAATTAAAGACCTTTTGCAGCTGGTACTTGTTGTTCAATCAAAGTAACAAATAAACTAATACTGCTGTATCTAAATTTCAATCGAACGAATGTAGAATCCAAAAAACTACCTTAATTTTGAATTGAATTATGATTTTTATTTTAAGATAGTCTTAAAATAAAAATTATAATTCTAATAAAAGTAGAACTTAAAAGCTATCATACAAAGACAACCAAAGTATACATTTAGCAATAGTAACTTGAAGTCACGAATCACTTCCAGTCGCCATTCGAATACTATGTAAGAATAGGCGCGGCGCCAGGCACTGTTCAAATTACCTCCATATTCAACGTAAATATAGCAATTTTGTACAACACAGATATTAGCCAGGCGTAGGCATATAGTTTACAATGCTTATCTTTGGATTCGTTTATTCGGCTTTGATTGTTGGTGTTTAATATAATGTACGTATTAGATTAAATACTGAGATGGATTAAATGGTATTATTATTCTTCAGTATTACGTCCTCATCTGATTGACTTTATATATTTGGACATAAACAAAATACAAAATGTGATAATGTGATGAACATTCTTGAAGTGAAAAAGTAAATATAAATTAGACATAGAATCAATAGAAAGAAAACAAAAACATATGACAGGTATTAAACCAATACATCAATCATCTTCACTTGTAATCATTTTATATTTGTTAAGACCCACGTGACACATAATTTGTGCCTAGCGCGGGAGTTGTCCATTAAAAAAACCTAATTACAACTGTTTGCCTTTCCTTTAAATGCACTGAAAATCACTCAATAGATTTTAATTTATATTGTAGAGATCATGGTATCTCGAGCACAAGACAATATAAACGCTTATTCCAACGAACCGGCTAATTATAATATTCAGTAGGCGTAGTTTCCACGTAGGCAGCGAAAGTTCTAAACTCGTGACATAGTTCTGCAGTGGAACACCGTCAACATAATACGAAGCCAGTGCTTAGAACACTTTGCTGACGAACACGATGAGTTTATTGTCTTTTTTTTTTGGAACAAATGTGTTAAAGGCGGTCAGTGTACTTGGACTTCGACCGGTGTATACTCGCTTAATGGCGATGTATGGCTGCAGACTATCAATACTAACATAAGAAGGAATTTAGATGAGATGTTGGTTTCATTAAGGAGTTGCTATATGGAACGTCATAATGTTGATTTTGGCTGTTTGATCTGCCTCCGCAGTGTTCTATTGTCGTCCAAGTATTTAATTTAATACTATTATAATAGCTTTGTTAGCTATTATGTAAGAGTGAATCTTGGAAACAGAATCAAAGCCACTTTTTTCTGACCTCAAGACTTCTCACAATTTATAAATTTTGCTCTTCAAATAAATTTTAATGACAATAGGATTGTTTCCAACTAGTCAAATCAAACACTTTTAATGAAATGTCAAAAACGACCTTTGCTACGGCATTTGTATGAAAAAAGACTTAGTGACGTCATAGTTTCTTGCTGTCAAGTAGTAGAATACTTGTTATCATTAAATTGTCGAGGAAAATGTTAAATAAAGTTTTAACATTAATTGATGAATGAAACTTGCAGGAAACTTCCCTATTTATGACAATAGTAGACCTGGTTCTGATATACATATTTGGTAGTAAGTAGAGCTTTGCTGATTTTAGCATATAGTTAAGCGGCTAGACAGGGGAAGTACTACTCCTTTACAGAAAATTGACGTAAAGTAACAGTACCTATACTGTCGCGTTCTGATTTCATCAGGCGATCTGTCTGCTCTTTTGCTGCCTATTACATAAAAGAAAAACATACAGGATACAGAACAGAGCCGTGTAGGACGTAGCAGAGCCATTAATATATGAGGAGTTTCTTTGAAAATATCCCATAATAACAAAATTGCTAATCCATAAAAAATGCACATCATACATTTACATCCTTATATAACAAAAAAATATTCTTGGCAAAATCTTTGGCTTAAAATAATTGCCTAATAATATCTCTGCGATTATTACATAAAAAACCTGTCGGTTGGGGTTCGATAATGACATTATTAAAATCAGCGCAATTAACTGGCCGAAGCTTCGATGATGCCCATTGAGAGTTCCAGTTTGCCGATTAGCGACCATTCCAATCAAATGTACCAATTTATTAGAGATAAATGGTATTTCAGTACGTAGATTTTTTGTTGTTTTTGGTGATTATAGAATGTGTTTTCCGACTTTTGGCCAGGTAATGTTTATAGATCAGCTTCAAGATATTTTATTTTATTTATTTTTATTTATTTATTACTTTATGCACAATATACAGTTACAGTACATAAGGTGGACTTAATACCTTAAGGCATTATCTACCAGTCGGACCTTTTGGTGGTGCAGAGACAAGCAAGGTAGGTGCATTATATATAGAGATAATTATCACAGATATATCAAATGTAATATAAGTAAATTGAATATTATACTATAAATAAAATTATAAATATATTATATTATAAATTAAATGAGTATTTACATATATAATAATACATATTGCATAAACTACACACATACCCCATAAATGCATACAAAATATATAATTATAATATATTATATAACTAGAACTGATAAAAACAATGTGCAGATTCCTTCAATCTCTCAGAAAGGAGTTCTCGAACTTTCAATTTGAATGCGAACCGGTTAGTAGACATTTTGATTTCAGGAGGGAGCCTATTCCATAGCAAGATGGCTTGAACAACGAAGGAAGAGCCTACAAAGTCTGAAGTATGAGTGGGATACTGAAGAAGAATATTGTGAAAGGTGCGAAGGTCTTTCGCATGTGTAGAAGATAGAGATTGAAAGTAAGAAATCAAGTATGAAGGGGGAGAAGGGGATTTAAGTAAAGAAAAGAGTGTAGTGAGAGCACGCAAACTCCGGCGTTGACGAATGGGTAACCATTTAAGTTCGGAACGAAAAGTAGATACGTGATCATACTTGCGAAGATTTAAGATGAATCGAATGCAGTTATTGAGAAGGCGGTCATACTTATTGAGATATTCTGCATTCAGGTCATAATAACACATATCACCATAGTCGATTAAAGGAAATATTAAGGCCGGCACAAGCATTGTCTTGGTCCTGGAAGGGAGAAAATTTTTGAGGCGGTATAAAGCTCGAAGGGTACCGGTGACTCTCTGACTGACGTCAGTGACCTGGGCCTGCCAGTCAAGAGTGGAATCTATGTGTAGTCCTAGATCTTTAACTGTTGTACTGAATGGAATTTTCAGTCCGTTAAACATGATTGGTGGCAAAGTTGAAAGATCTAATCTGGGTATCATGCGTTTACTACCTACAATCATGGCCTGACATTTAGTAGGATTGACGTCAAGACCAAAGTCGTTGCACCATGTCAGAATCGCCGAAAGTTCTTTATTTACATCCGCTATCGCCATTGACACATCTTCCACTCTCGCCTGGGAGTAAAGCTGCAAATCGTCGGCATAAAGATGGTACGCACATCGAAGGTTAGGTGTCAGGAAGTTTATAAAAACTGAAAACAATAACGGAGAAAGTATGCCACCTTGAGGAACACCAGAGTTTATGTCACGCCAACTCGATGAACAATCATCACTGTGGACCAACTGCTGGCGCTCCTGAAGATACGACGAGAACCATTCCAGAGAACCAGGTGAGATCATTAGATGGGAGAGGATCGATATAAGGATATCGTGACTGACGGTATTAAAGGCGTTCGAAAAGTCGACCAAGGCCAATACTGTGACCTTAGTGTTCTCCAAGCCCGCCCTAATATCGCCAGTCACTTTAAGGAGAGCGGAGGTAGTGCTATGTCCTGGTCTGACGCCAGATTGATATGGACTAAGTAGGTTGTTTTGATACACAAAACTGGAGAGTTGCTTATTGACACAGGACTCTAGCACCTTGGATAAGAAGGGAAGTATGGAAATAGGACGGAAATTTTTAGGGAGAGAAGGATTTGTAATTTTGGGAAGTGGGATGACAAAAGCTTTGCGCAATAAGGAAGGGAAGGTTCCATTGGTTATTGAAAAGTTAATAATGTGGGAAATCGGAAGGATGAGGTGATCAAGGATAGGAGTGATCATACGGCGACTGATGCCGTCACATCCAACAGAGTTGGACTTAATGGATAGGATTATCTTCTTGATCTCATCTGGTGTAACTGGAGAAAAAGTTAAAGGATTTATGTCCGGGCAGGGGAGGCCTGCCACGTAATCCACAGTGCGACACCTGGTTTGGAGATTCAATTGAGTAGAAGTGGAGAAATGTTGGTTTAAATCCTCCAAACCAACCGTCACCCGCGAATCAGTGTGTCCCTGTTTGCCAATACCTAGAGTTCCAAGGAACTTCCAGATATTGGCCGGGGTAGGAGAATTAATATTGTCATGAATATGGCGGCGTTTTGCGTTGCGTACCATCTGATTACAACGATTCCTTGCTGCCTTGAAAAGACTCCAGTTTTCATCAGACCGGTCTCTTTTGAACAGCCTTTGATATTATTGCTCTTAAAATAAAATATGAACGACACATCGTAAAAGAGTAATTACTTAAAGTAGTAGGAGCATAATTATATTGCACATGTTCATATTATTCAAAGTAAACCAATAAATAACAAAAAATTAGATTAATTTGAAATTAATGAACTAAATGTTTTCTCTAAGAATTAACAAATACAGTGACGGTAAAAGGATATTGATTCCAGCGTGAATGACGGCTTCAACAAAAATTGTGCAGCACTGCTATAAGATCACAGTGTAAAACAAAATGATTAGAATATTGAGAATATACTTCCGAGCCTTGATTTCTTATTTAATAATTGACTCGTACCTTGGTGTAAACTCCTGAGCTGCAGATTGTAGTTTCGACATTCAACCAATCTTTGTTTGACCATCATATACCATTACATACTTAAAGGGATAGTTTTATTCATCATCATCGTGGCCATCATTATCCTCTTTGTGCTTCCGGAGAGAAGACAACATTTTCATGTAACTGTCATCGAATTTTTTATAGATAGTTCAACTCGGTTGTGCACGCAGCCCTATGTGTGGGTAAACCTTGTACATATACAGTGACTTTGTGTGCGTGACAAGAGGTACAGTCGGGTACAAATACAAATACAGTTATTTACGGGTTATATACGGGTTTAAAAAAAACAGTTATTTTGTAATTTAATGTTTATTTATTGAACATTATTCTGAATCACTACTTGAAAAATCAAATGATGAATTTTCGGATTCGCTGCTCTCACCAAGGTTAATTATGATTTCTGACTCCATGTCAAAATGTCTATAGTATTCTTCTTCTTTCTTTTGTACATGTCGACAATTATTACCCCTTCATCAATTTGACAAAAGCGTTCATTTATGAGTTTCAAATTCCCCACACATTTTCTATGGGGTTTAGTTCAGGATGATATGGTGGCAATCGAAGAACTTTTATGCCATATGGCTGTAGTATGTCGTCAATCTTGTAACAGATAAATTTTTCTTTATTTTTTTTAATCAAATCATGCAGTTCAATTTTTTTCATATCTTGATTAAAAGCTATATTTTTTCTGTCAGCCATCTCTGCATTTCAATTTTTTTGGAATTAGAATTTGGGGCTCAGTCATTTTGAACGTTATGGTATGCGGGATTATCAAGCACAACCACAGGTTTAGGTGGAAGATTCAGTACTTGACGTTCTTTTAGCCACTTTTCATAGTTTTCTGCGTTCATGTTAGAGTGGTCATCACCAGAAACACTATTTGCTTTGTATGTCAATAGTGCGTTAGATACGAAACCTTGTTCTGAACTGGTTCATGCACAATGATAATTCTTTGTCCTTTCGACAGGTTTCTCTTTAAAGGTGGTCCATCTTAATTACCCCATCCTTTGTTTTGCACATGATTAGTTAAGATGTAGCTCTGTATCTGTATATACGATACACCGACTTTCTTGACGGTATCTGAGTAAATTTTTTAGGTAGGAAAATCGTAGTTTTTGGATGTCATGCCGCTCCATAATAACACGTCTGTTATCCACAGTTTTTCGCCATTTGTATCCCAACTTTAACAAAGCTGTACGCAGAGTCGAAATACTTCCATCATAGTTAAGTTTATCTTGAAATATTCTTTTCAACTTTAGCAAGGTAGGTAACTCGCGATGTTCTAAATGGTAATTTTGAATAGTCGAACGTATAACATCAACGTTAAAGTTGTCTAATTCTATCTTCTCAAAACGTTTTTTACGGTCTTTATGCGGAGATTTAAATTTAGAGTCAGATTCTTTTCTTTCAGCCAATATATTAGTAATTGTTCTCTCTGATACCCCCACTGCCATTGCTATTCTTTTCCGTACGCTATTTAAATGTTCACTTAATTTCGATATTAAAATTGGACTTGCACTGCAAACTGGATCACTTACTGGTTCCAATATATATCGCGCATCTATTTTCAGAAATTGGTATACCTTAGCAATGGTTTCTCGAGTCTAAAACAATAATACGTAAACGTCAACAAGGATAATTTTTTTCGTATATAGAATCATAGTAAATATGAATTACATCTAAATTTAAAATAAAAAAATATTTACCTGACTCCTTAAACATTTTCTCGTAAGAAAAAGCGATGAGAACACGTCTTGCTCGGACGACGACTGCCGCGTCACTGCTACACGAATGAAAGTTGTATATTTAAGTTGTTTGTTTCTTTCTATGTATAATATGTATGTATTTACAAAAAAAAAGTATATATGTATGTTTATCCATTATATAGTACCCATAGTACAAGCTCTGCTTAGTTTGGGACTAGATGGTGATGTGTGTAAGTGGTAGAATATTATTATATAATTATTATTATATTTACAAGACCACGCACACATAGGGCCGCGCGCACAACTGAGTTGAACTATCTGTAATACCTTAAAACACAGTTTGAGCTCTCTAACCAGACTTCCCGCAGAGACGAAATCAGATCTTCAGACACTTCAGATCACACTGATGGTTTTACATACTTTTGGACGTACGGTATAGTATGACGTTTTGTGATCACTCATCCATCTATAAAAAGCTTTACCTCATAAACCAATTGATTCATACGCTCGCCTCTTCGCCAAAGGCGCCACTTTGCGGTCCAAGCAATAATATTTAACCGAAAGCCGTTTATACGCCTGAACATTAAAGTCAAGTTGGGACTTGACGTAGCAAAATGCTGTGTTGAACAAATTTCAGCATTATTAACAATTAACGCCCAACTGTGTGAACATGCACAGACTAACTGCACTGAGTCAGTTTGCGAATTCCCAAATTGTCAAAGCACAATAGTAGTATCTTAATGCTGTAAAGCCGAATATTGAATCATCTTAAGGAGTTTCAACATAATTTCATTGTATACTCGTAGCAGTATTATCGAAGTTCAAACAAGAGGGTATTCTATTTGTACGCAACCCAAAAGATGGGCACAGAAACGCATCAAAAGAACCGTTCTATTTCAACAAACTCTCTCTCTCTCCCACTCTCTCCTAAGCCTTAATATTGAACAGAATGTTACTTTTCTTAAAAGTCAACTTATGTAATAGAAATATAACATGTGTCACGGGTTACTTAGCCAAAGTTTAATGAAGGACATAAAAGATACCCCTAAAGTGTCCAGGTGTCTTTTATGAAAACGTAAATTTGTAAATCTCACAAATTGTCGCCTCGTATGGTGATCGAACCCAAACGCTTAAACCACTACGCCATACGTGCATTACTTATCCACAGAGATTTGGTTGAAAATTACTTTAACCACTACTGATGAACACTTAACTAGACTTTGCCCGCGTTTCTACCCACGTAAATTATAGACCTAAATCTTCCTAATCACTCTATCTATGAGTGAAAACCATGCTCATACAGACAGGACTGCTGGGAAACTTAATTCTATAATATGTAGAGATCTATATGAGAGAGTTGTCTTTAAAATATAAAAACAATGAAACCACAACCTGCAATCAACTACCCAGTCATTGTACCATCCACACAATGATTCCACCAATTCCTAGACTCTAGAACTAATATAATTGCAGTCCAAACCATCAATAAGTCCAAACCGTCATCACTAGGCCGTTCTCAAGTCATAACGCGCTATGTCCAAGGTACATAGCGCGTTGCCCCGGCAAAATTTAAATAGGAAGTTTGTATTGCACGGGTAACTCAGCCCATTAGATTAAAGTGGACCAAGCCCTTTATAATGACTGTGGAAAATATTTTTAATTCCGTCCGCCACGTGACCTTACTTTTTGTGCGATGGACTATTTCGAGATCGGTGTTCGATTTCAGGTTTCAATATTCATAATAGTACTTGGCTTTTCTGTATTTTACTTTGGGAATGAGTTACATTGGATTGCTCCAGGTATATTATTGTTAATCATCATTTGTATTTCTTAACTTGACGCATTTACGTTTTTATACGTTATATCGCTATACCTAGGCAGTTATAGCACCTAGCTATACTCCTAATATATTCACATAACCGTCACATGGTTATTTCCGCCCGCATCAGTAGGTAAACTTTTATGTAGCTACCTACATATTAAATTATTAATCCTGGAACTATCATAGTTGTCTTATAAATCTCATATTTCAAGCAACTTTTAGTTCCTCAGCTCTAAAGTGTTGCCTACTTAGCCTACTTAGGTAAAATAATAGATACATTAGATATTCTTATTTTGTTTCGGTCTCATTAGCTTATACTTACGTAAGCATGTCACAACAAAAGAAGTCACGCGTGTCGGAAGACAAAGAGATGACAATCTTAGAAGCAAAACGCAATATTTTATTTGAGCGCATTCAAAACATCTATGAATGCTCAAAAACCGCATCTATGTCTGACAGTAATAGCGAAGCATTTCTCAGTTATTGTATGACAGTAGATAGTATTCGAACAGATTTTCACAAGTTGTTAGACGATTATAACGCAAGATTACTTTCTATCAATCCTGATGAAAATCCGAACTATCAGGCGTATACCTCATTCGAAGATCTTTATTGTATTATTAAGCGTATACAATCGCAATTGGAGGGTAAATGTTCAGCAGAGCCCGTTGCCCGCAAACCGAGATTACCGCCAATCGAGATTATGTCGTTTGACGGAGATATACGAAATTGGCCGTTATTCTATGCGAGTTTTAAGTCTACAGTGTACGAAAATGGTTCTCTGACAGATGCTGACAGGTTGTACTATTTAATAGGTAAACTGTCACCGAAGGCACAGTCCGTATTTGCAGGTGTCACACCCAGTGCTGAGAATTATCAGGTCATATTTCAGTCACTACTTGACAAATATCAGGACACGCGCGTCCTAGCGTCTACATACTTTGACCAAGCTTTAAATCTCAAACTGTCCGGCAACGCGTCTGTCTCGAATTTCCAGCTGTTTATTGATAACTTCGTAACCGCGGTTAATTCTCTTAGGAATCTAAAATTAGAAGATCTTTCCGACTTTATGTTGCTTCAACTCGCTTTAAAAAAGTTTGACGCTGATACAATTCGCGCATTCGAGATGACGGCACGCAATAATAAAATACCTACACTAGATAGTTTTATTTCGTTCATAAAAGATCAGTGTCGAATATTTCATAATACGCACTCTGGTTCACCTGGCCCGTCTAACACTAACAGCAACAAACAAAGGTTGAATAAATCGCGAAATAGTAATAATAACTCGGTCCCTAATCCACTATCTTACGTAACATGTTCGGAATCTAATAGTTATAATTGGTGCTAAAACTGTGTGTAAGATAAAGCACTAATTAGCTATGCTATGCTATGCTATGCTATGCTATGCTATGCTATGCTATGCTATGCTATGCTATGCTATGCTATGCTATGCTATGCTATGCTATGCTATGCTATGCTACGCCATGCTATGCTACGCTACGCTATGCTACGCTATGCTATGCTATGCTATGCTATGCTACGCTATGCTATGCTAAGCTACGCTACGCTACACTATACTATACTACACATCCGCTTTGTATATAGATGACATTGCCTGTAATGTCATACCCGCTCCGCTAGAAATTTCGCTTTGTGAAGAGTTTATTCAGCTTTTCAAGCGAGGCCAAACTGATCTTGTCAAATGGACAAGCAACTCTAAGGAGGTTCTCGCACGCATACCAGATTCTCATAAAGCTTCTCCAGACATTGAGTTTGAGAAGTCTATACCGCATAAGGTTCTCGGTTTACGCTGGGACAAATCCTGCGATAGTTTTCGGTTTGACGTCTCACCGCCAGATGATAAGTGCGCCAAGCGCACTATGCTGTCCACAGTGGCTCGACTATGGGACATAATGGGTTTGTGGCTCTCACAAGTTTGTACGCCAAGCTCTTGATCAAGGAGCTTTGGCTATCAAAGTGTGAGTGGGATGAAACACCCCTTGACCATATTGTCGCCGCTTGGGGCCAGTTTTGTATTGAGCTTGCCGCGCTCAGTCATATTACTATTCCGCGTCATCTTGGGTTGGTAGATGGATGTACCGTCAACTTAATAGGTTTCGCTGACGCCAGCGAGCGTGCTTACGGCGGAGTCGTATATCTGCAAGTCCGCATTGGTTCTAACTACTCGGTGCAGTTAGTTTGTGCCAAGTCTAAGGTCTCGCCTGTTAAAACCATTTCGGTTGCGAGACTGGAGTTGTGCGCGGCCCTTCTGCTGTCTCAGTTGCTCCGCAAGGTTCAAGACACAGTTTTGCCCCACTACTCTATTAATAAATATACGCATTTTCCGACTCCAAAGTAGTGCTCGCTTGGATTCATTCTTCTCCTCATCGCTGGCAGACTTTGTCGCCAACCGCGTTAGTAAATTGATTGAACTTGTTCCCGCTACTTGTTTCAATCACGTCGCGGGTTATCGTACTCGTCTTCAGGAAGAACTCTCCATAGATCATATTGACTGGAAGTTTATTCCACCAGCATCACCACATTTCGGTGGATGTTGGGCAAGCATGGTCAAAGTAATTAAAGCGCATCTCTTCAAAGTTATAGGTCAACAGATCCTCTCTTACGAAGAGCCTTTAACTGTCCTTGCACAAGTCGAGGCAATGATCAACTCGCGTCCGCTTCCAACTCAGTGAGATCTAGCCTGAAGTTGGACCTACCTCTTAGTTTAAGTATTTAGTTAGTAGTTTTCGCTATTATTGCGTTTGTAGTTTTCGCTAAAGTTAATTTAGATTAATTTTATTGTCATATCGCTGTCTTAGCCTATTGATGGGTTATGCGGTAGTACACCCAACATAGCTAAGTTCAATTCTATTTTTCTTAAAGGCAACCCTTTAGGGCCGGGGGGATATGGTAGCGCCATCTACCTTCCTATCCATAACTAATCGCATCAACATCAATCGTTTCACGTACAAGTGCGAGCGATACTGTATTTCCGTCCCTCTCTTTCCCACTCCCTGGAAGAGGCACTGCCTTTCGCCTGATTCGTCGCCGCGATCGTCGACGCGAGTGACAGTCCAGAACATTCCGCTCACTGAGAACGTGTCCGCTATATCGTACCGCGCCGCACCGCCGTATAAGTTATTACCGCATATATAAACCGCTCGCAAGTGGGAGTGACGGTGAAGTGAAGTGAAAACAAGCAGCTGCATCACGAAAACACCAGGAGACTGTCCTTCTGAGAAGAAGATTGCCGTATAAGGTGAGTGCCCTCCATCCTTTTTTTTTTTTTTTGGTTTCGGGTTGGAAAATCCTCATGGAGTCCCTCCGCCCCGGGGGAAGGACGAAGGGGACTGTCAGACTCTTACTGACTAAAAACCAACCCGTGTTCCTCATGTACCCGTGTGTCGGAGGGTAGGGATTCGCATAAGCATTCATCGCTACCCCCCGACGGGTATTGGCCCGCCAGATGGTCAGGCGGGCCCCACACAAAACCCCCTTGGCGGCGGATTAAGGTGTTGTGCTCCGCCGCCAAAACACTCAGCGGCTGCAGAGGATAGGGAGGACGGCAACGCAACACCGCATCTCCTCTTCCTCTGCGGCCCCACCGCGACGCATCGAATGGTGCGCCCCCATTTGGTAGCGGGAGATAGGGCGCGCGGCAGCGCAACACCGACACGCCTCTCCTCCCGCGACCGCACCCGACTGCGAGGGACAGACAGAACTGTCCCCCGCACCCGCACCGTTGGACGCATCCTGCGCAGGCCTCGTCAAGCCCACGCGGAGCGTCCCCTCCTGGATCCCTCTTAGCTTCACCGCGGGGTTCCAAGCCACGGTTACTGAGCCCCCCCACCACGACAAGGTGGAGATCCCGCGGGGGCGAATGCCCTCCATCCTTGAAATATCCTATACCCACTCACAATCACCTCTTCCCGTATCCATCTCCTAGGCGGCTAAGAACCCGCTATCCTTTGTATACAGTCCATTTCCCTCCCAAGTCGCCTAGAACCTACCTACGGTTTCGGTGTATCGCCGAACCATTTTTTGGTTTAGCCGTGTGGTTGACGGCATAGAATACAAGTGTCACCACCCCCTATCTTCCCGTGTCGTAAGAGGCGACTAAGGGATCACACGATGCAAATACCATCTTTGCGTAGAGACGGAAAACTCGACATCAAACCCTATACGACTGCCTCGTTGGTCTCGCGGCATAAATGTGCGCGTGGGATCGGAAGGTCCCGGGTTCGATTCCTGGGTCGGGCAGTGTTATTGGGTTTTTCTGTCACGAAATTATCAGTAGCAGCACGGAGTCTGGAATGTGCCCGGTACGACAATAGGCTCGCCCCTTATTACGTGGGACTAAAGTATATCTGGCGAAAAGTGGGTGTAGAAATACACCTCTGCCTACCCCTTCGGGGATAAAAGGCGTGACGTTATGTATGTATGTATGTAACTTGACGCATAAAAAAGCATGTCGCGAGATTGACGTGTCTGTGTGTGTGTGTTTGTTAGTAACTGCTAAATGAACGGACCAATATGATGCTGTTCTTTGTTGGAAAAGCTATTGACTTTATTGGAAAAATTTTAGGCGATAATTTACGAACATCTCTGCCTGGAACCGACTGGGCTACTTCAGAATCTTATAGTTTCAAGTAATGTTCTAATTCTAAAATAGAGTTAAATCAACAGCTAGGATTCATTATACTATCATTGAAGTTCTATATCAGAAAAGTGAACTCAATGGTGACAAAACAAAGCAGAACTACTTTTGGTATTACAATTGCAAGCCGGAATCTCTTTGTTTTAGTTACTTCATCTACATGCTGAAAACATTTACTAACTCCGCAGTAATGTGGCAAAATGAAATAGTTCACCAGGATAATATTCTTTCGTCTTGCTTACTGCATAATGCGTCTTTTAATTTTTAGTTTAAGTTTAATTACATAGAAATCTTGCGAGATTTTAATATAACTGTGAATGAAAAATTAAGCGCAGTTCATTTTAATTGATGATTACTCACTGTATTCTAGAAGCAGCTTAGCTGGTAGCCGAGCCTTGCTGATTTCAACATGAATGTGCCGGCTCGACCAGAAAAGTACTACCCTCTCACAAAAAGCCGACGTAAAAACCTATGTCTTTTGTTTGGTAAGTGAAGGTGGCCCCATACCCTATTCCTTCTACCTCATGATATTCCTCCTCCTATCTCTTTCCCAGCCCAAAGGGTGGCAATGGGCGGCGGTAATCGCTTCCCATCAGGCGATCCGTCTGCTCGTTTGCCGCCTAATATATAAAAAAAGGTTTTCTTTGAGTCTATAATTGTAAATACTACTATCACCGTCATTAATTGGGCCCTAGTAATTCTCGTGTAGGCTCTAGCTGTTTTTCTTTAGCAGAACATACTAGAGTCTACTCATGCTCACTACGATTGTAAGTTGCTGTAAACAAATTCAAATTCAAATTCAAATTCAAAATCGTTTATTCATTTGGGTCACAATGTGACGCTTATGAACGTCAAAATAATAAATTTATAAAATAATTACTTAAAGACTCTACATTTACATTTACTGCCACGTTCGCAAAGCAATAGGTAGAACCATGAGAAAGAACGGGCAATAAAACTCACGGTCACTCTTTTTCTTCGCCAGGTTTTGCATAATACACATAATTTACATTTTGTAAGGTGCTGCAACTGTTACACCTTCTATATCACTTGTATATATTTACTGTACATAATAATACTCAAGCATAATACTTTTGATGTTCATTTGGTTAGTCTCCTCAGAATAGACATGGTGAAACAGGAGCATCCACTTACATTATATACGAGGGTCAAACTGAAAGTTCTTAGAACTGGCCACTTATAAACAATATAATAAAAAAAATATTCTAAAATTTGAAAATAGAACTCTTTGCCAATATTACTGAGTATATATTTCATTCATTTGTCATTTGTTTTACGATTTGGCGGCAAATTGAAAATTGTCTGTGTCACGTCAACATGAATTTAACACGAGAAAATTTTCGTGCAATGATTTTTTATGACTTTCGATGTCATTTAAGTCAACAAGAAAGTTATGATAGACTACGTTTGGCCTTTCACGATGAAGCCCCATCTCGTGCGACTGTTTACAACTGGTTTAATGAGTTTAAACGTGGTCGCACTAATCTCACTGATGATGTACGTGAGGGACGGCCTTCTACGGCGACGACTGAAAATAACATCTGTGTTGTGCGGCGTATGATAGAGACTGACAAAAGAGTGACCTATCAGCAGATTCGGACAAGCTTAGGCATCGGTATGAGTCAAGTGCACAAAATCCTCCACGAACATTTAGCGGTCAGGAAGCTTTGCGCCCGGTGGATACCTCATAATTTGACTAAGGCTCAAAAACTCCATCGTGTGGATTGGTGCCGTAAAATGATTGAAAGATTTAACGGAGGTGACTCAAATGCTGTGTTCGACATACTAACAGGTGACGAAAGCTGTATTTACTGTTATGATCCTGAAACCAAAAGACAATCTGCTCAGTGGGTGTTTCCTTTCGAGGAGTTGCCAACTAAAGTGAAGAGAGATCGAAGTGCGGGAAAAAAAATGGTGGCCTCGTTCTTTGGAAGGATAGGTCATTTCGCAACAATTGTGTTAGAGGATCAAAAAACAGTTTCTGCAGAATGGTACACTACCAATTGTTTGCCACTTGTCTTGGAAAAAGTTCGAGAGAAACGACCTCGCAGTAGGATCCTCCTTCACCACGACAACGCCTCGTCGCACACCGCCAAGCGAACGATCGACTATTTGGCGACGTCAAACGTTGAATTACTGGGTCACCCGCCGTATAGCCCCGACCTCGCGCCTTGTGATTTTTATTTATTTCCAAAAATTAAAGAAAAACTTAAAGGAAAGCGGTTTATGAATGCTGAAGAAGCGGTGGCTGCGTATCGCGATGCCATCGAAGAGACCCCTAAGGACGAGTGGGCAAAGTGCTTTTCCCAGTGGTTCCATCGCATGCAGCGGTGTATTGACGTCAATGGACAATATTTTGAAAAGATATAATAAAACTAATAACTGGCTAATGTAATCAGTTTTTGATTTTCTAAGAACTTTCAGTTTGACCCTCGTATACCTAACAATGCAGGCAATCCGCGAAAGTGATCAGACCCATGATGGAAATGATGCAGTTAAATATTAAAATCTAATACCAGCCCGCAAGACCGTCATCGACCAGTCATCGCAAGTAGCACCCGTTCACGAGTATGACGCATATGCCAGCCATCATCCCTCTCGCCATATTAGAGGGACAGGGATGACCCGACACACGACGCCACCACAAGAAATGACATTTTAGTGAGCATGACGATAACGGTATACGAACCGGCAGTAAGAAACAATCTATTGGTATACTGACCATGACCGCCAATTACCTCCATTTTCCAGATTGTTATTATGAACATAAATATAAATCAGTGGACCGCGTGAAGGAATGCAAATGTAGAAAGAATTTTGTGAAGGTGACAAGTGAACAACGATATGATCAGGAATAAATAATGTTAAACTACATTCAACAAATCGTAATAATATCCAAATCCTGCAAAAATCATGTGATCACGAGGCACCTCCACTTAACATGTTACTAATTAAGAAGAGAGTATTTTACACAGTCATAAAAATAACAATAATGGTGAATTTAAAAAAAAAAGCAACTAGACCCATGATGTCTTGTCATCTAGAAATTCTTTAATAGTGTAATAACCTCTTTTTAAAAGAAAATTCCTAGTAGTAGTTTTAAATTTGTGCAGAGGTAAATTCATTATTTCCAGAGGTAATTTGTTGAAGAATTGTATACCGAGTCCCGCAAATGAGTTATGAACTTTATGTAGACGGTAGTTAGTGCCCACTAGTTTATGCTTATTCCTTGTGTTCACTGTGTGCACGTCACTATTTTTACGGTAAAGAGTTAAGTTTTTCTTAACGTACATTAAATTAGCAAATATACACTGCGATGCAACTGTAAATATTTCTACTTCTTTAAATTTATCTCGTAAAGAATCTCTAGCACCTAACTTATATATTGCACGTATGGCCCTCTACAAAAATTGTCTGAATATCGGCCGCCGTACCCCATAATAGTATCCCGTAAGACATTACACTGTGAAAGTAACTAAAGTAAACTAGTCTAGCAGTATCTACGTCTGTGAATTGGCGAACTTTCCTAACTGCAAATGCTGCAAAACTAAGTTTGACTGCCAGACAGGATATTTGGGCACCCCACTGAAGCTTACAATCTAAAGTTAAACCTAAAAAACAGTTGAATCAACTAGGTTAATTGTTTCGTTATTTAAAACTATATTAGTAAGAACATTTTTGACATTCGGCAAAGTGAATTTCACACATTTTGTTTTGCCAGAGTTGAGTAGCAAATTATTTGTCGTGAACCAATGTAGTACTTACGCAAGAGAATTATTTACGCTGTCAATGTTACTTGTATTACGATCAACTTTAAAAATAAGTGAAGTATCGTCAGCAAAAAGAACAATATCACATAGATTTCTAACAAAGAATGGCAAGTCATTAATATATATTAAAAAAAGAAACGGACCAAGAATAGAGCCCTGCGGAACGCCCATTCCCACTGGCAAACCTTGAGACCTACTTCCACTAACATCTACATACTGAACTCTATCTCTAAGGTAACTGGCAACAAGATTGAGTGCGCTATCTCGAATACCATAATGGTTGAGTTTACGTAAAAGTGTATCATGTTCAACACAATCAAAAGCCTTTGACAAGTCGCAAAAAACAACAATGGCATCCTTCGAATTTTCCCAAGCGTTAAAGATATGTTTTAATAGAGTTACACCGGCATCAACGGTGGAGCGACCCTTAGTGAAGCCATACTGCTCACTGTGCAATAAATTATTTGTGAGAAAGTGGCTCTCTAACTGATGCAAAATAACCTTTTCAAAAATTTTACTGATTGCAGGCAAGATAGAAATTGGCCGAAAGTTACTAGGGTCGCTCTTGGATCCTTTTTTGAAAAGTGGTATCACCTTGCTGTGTTTCATTAAATCAGGAAATACCCCTTTATCCACGCATCTATTAAATATTGCAGCTAAATATGGAGCTATGCTAAAAATGATTTGGCGAACAAGACTAACTGAAATACCCCATAAGTCAATAGATTTCTTAATATTGATGGTCTTGAATGTCTTGAGGATGTCATTGGTGTCAATGTATTTAAAATTAAACAGCACATCACACTCATTCACATTGCCCCTAACTAACATCTCTGCTTTGCTTGGGCATGAGTCTAAACACTTGGTTGTTTTCACTGGTATGTTTATGAAGAAGTTGTTAAAAGCCTGAGCAACATCAATTTTCTTTGTAACTATTTCTCCATTACATTTTAATTCATAGCTATTATCTACTAACTTAGCTCGACCAGTCTCACTGTTAATAATGTTCCAAGTTGTTTTTATTTTGTTCTTGGATTCTTTAATTTTATTACTTATAAATATAGACTTAGCTGAAGCACATGCTCTCTTAAAAACTTTTGAGTAATTTCTTACATATTCAATAAATGAAGGATTAAAATTGTATTGCTTCATACCATACAGATCATATAACCTAGATCTACTTTTGTATATTCCTACTGTTGCCCAATCACAAAATTTAACTTTAGAGCTCTTGGCAAATGTCTTCTGCTTAAAAATTTTATTGTACTCATTTTTAATAACATCAAATAACCACTTATATAATTCATCTGGATCATCGTGAGTTAAGTCAATGCTGGCGATCTTAGCAGCAACATCATCACTAAAGCGATTAAGGCGAGCAGAGGTCATAGGCCTACATGTGATTTTTTGTACTGTAGGGGTTGTATTAGTTGGAATTACAACCTTTTGTCCACAGTGATCCGATGTCAAGTCACTCAAAACAGCTTTACTTAAGTACAAACAATTGCAAAAAATATTATCTAAGCATGTAGAAGAATGTGAGGTAGTTCTGGATGGTTCAGAAAATAAAACATTCAAATTAAATGACATAAATAAACTAACTAACCTAGTACAAGTTGGTGATTGTTCTAACAAGTTAACATTAAAATCACCACATACGATTATTGACTTCCTGCTGGAACTTAAGTGTTTTAAGACGTCCTCCATGATGCTTTCAAATTGGCTAAAGTCACTTTGCGGTGGTCGGTATACACAGACTATGACGTGTTGCTCAAGTTCAACACAAGATATCTCAGCGGTGCGCTCGATAGAAAGTTCGGCTATGTCCTTTCGTTCTTTACATTTAATACTATTACAAACATATATGAGAGAGCCACCACGAATAGCGTTCTTTCTTACGAATGCACTAATCACTGTATAAAATTCATTATTGAATATTAATTGGTCACCTCTTAACCAATGTTCCGTAATGCATAATACATGCAACTTATGTTTCTTTAAAAATAAATCTATCTCTAATTCTTTGCTAGATAGGCCTTGTATGTTTTGATGAGCTAAGTTTAAAACACATGAATGCCTATCTGTTGTCTCATCTAGTAGTTTAAACTAATAGATTTGTCAATACTACTATTGGTATAACTATTATGTACCAAATTCCTAAGTACTCTAGAAGTACTGCGTTCACTATGTAAATTAAATGCTAATAATTTAGCAAGTTGTCGCCTATATATAAAAGAGAGATACATAGTATCTTTTGTTAAAAATAAATTACTAATAAAAATATTAGAGTCAAAAAATAAAATATGGTCACTATGACTACAAGTGCTATTATATAATAATAGATTCAATTTACCTATCTGGTTATTTTCTTTATAAGATAAGTTATTGGAATATGGTAATGCACAGACAATAAAGTTGCACCCCACTTTAGAACTTTGTTCTATCATAATATCTGATAAAGCTAATATTTCTTTCTTGGTAACTAGTAGGCTATCCCCATATAAAATTATAACTGTAGAATGTTTATTTAGTCTAGCATACTTTAATTTATTAATTAACATAGACATTCCTTGTCCTGGTGAACAAATATTTTGTATTGACCGATCAGTATAACTATTAATCAGGCTACCCATACCAATTCCTAATTGGTCAGAAAAAATTAAAACATTGTTATCTAAAACCTTATTATTTTCATTATGTAACAATGTGTCAGAACCATGACATGTTTTCGAAGGATATTTATCTTGAAAGTCACTATATAACTTGGTTGTACAATTAGGTGAAGCCTCTAACTTATGATTTGAACAATTTAAACAGTTACCGTTGTTGGTCATAGAGAGCAGTTGTTTTAGATTTTCTCTACCAACTCTGCTAATTTCATCATATTTCAATATATATTCCTGTGTTTCACTTTGATGATCTATTATCAATTTGTTGAGCTGTGCATTTAATTATGTGATTTGTGTTTGCAGCTCACATGTGTGTTGTTCATATTGTAAACGGCTACAGGCTAATTGCTCACTACTATCCTTAAGCTTAGAAACTAATAACTCACTCTCTTTAACTAAGTCATGGTTAATTTGTGTTAAATCTACAATTTTCTTTGACCTCTTATAGCCTAACTCAAGTCGCTTTATTAATTTATTTAATTTTGTCAATTTCCTAAATTTACCATTTGACACCTTATATGTAAAGTTACAATTACATTTTACAGATTTAAAAATATTTGCCTTTCCACCAATGACTTCAGAGAACAGGTCCTGGTTTGCTGCGCTGCTTAGTGACTGAATGGTATTCTCCAAGGTTGTTATTTTGGATTGAGCTTCACTCAAGCTTGTTTCCAACTCCATGATGCGACTGAGCTGCCTCATATATGTATCATCGCAGCTACTATATGATCTGACTTCTTCCTGCAGTCTGTCCCGCTGGTCCAGAATGTCCATATGTTCTATGTGGAGTTCCGTCAATTGTGCTTTCAGTTGTGAGACTTTGTCATTAACATACTTAATTTCCTCTTCACTGTCAATTCGTTCCTTCAACAGTTGACTATGATCTTCCTTATATTTCTTGAGTTCCAATAGTGCAATCTTCAACTTGTGCTCCGTTTCCTTTGCCAAAGCCTTACGGGTCATCAAAGTGTGTGTAGACATATTTTGTACCCAAATTACCTTAAAAGAAGAAAAATAAAACAGCTGAATTATTTGAAAAATATTATAGGCTATGGGGAAAGGGATGTTAATACATAAATATAACAAATACTCAGAAAAAGTTGAAAGACAGAAATATTTTAAGAAAGTACAGTGATGTAGGTATGTTAAAAAAAATAATAAGAAAAGTTATACAAATTGAACAGAAAAAGAATAACAAAGGAACTAAAAAGGTAATTTGATTATTAGATACCTATATTACTTATAATATCTTAGTTTCTTGGACAATCTTAAGTACACTAGGTAAGATAGCTGTAGGCTGTAGCTATTATTATACTAGGTACTAATTATATTCAAATAAATCAACTGGAAATTGATGCATATACACTTAAAATAATAATTGTGAAGTGTGATTAGTGTAGTGGGTGTTTGTATGGGGCATTTGTTCAGTCCTCGATTTTGCTTCCACTTTTGTCAAGCAAAAGGAGACAGAAACTGTGCCAGTGTGTGATGGACGAAGCTCACGTTATGTGAGCCGAGTAAATATGTGATGAGGAGTGTAAGTTAATAAGTAAAATACTCCCCGGGTTTCAGGATGATGATTTGAAATCCGTTCGTTGACACTGGGTAGTTGATCTGTCCGCCAAGAACTGTCGGCAGCGAGGTTTCAATCCTTTTCAAACACCAAACTCAATGTCTTTCACACTTCTTTTGGCATAAATACAACTTTAGTGAAACATAAACGTTTAATATTGATTTAAACTTTATTAAAAATTTTAAAAGCACGGAGCTACGTAATTTTACGTCTGACGTTTTCAGTGTTGCCAGCAAGTCAAAACGTCAGCAAACCCTGAATTACACCTTTAAATACAATGACTTAGACGCACCAATGCTCATTAAATGACATTGTAACTACTCTATTATACCTAAGTTGAAATGTTACACTCTCAAGTTACAACAGAGTTCCACGAACCGGGGCCGAATGATTTCAACCATCAGAAGTTAATTAAAATTATTATCTATTAACCGATGTACCATGTGCACTGAGGCTGAAAGGTCAATAACCTCACTATATTGTGTATATTGTGTTTACTGTCAATCGCATGCATTTATGAGTTTGCACGTTTAGAGGGCGTGAAAATGTCATCGATTACATAGAATATTCACATTTCATTAAGTTAGTTCAAATTGATTTATTTCAAGTTTGGTAGTGTATGTCTCTAAATATTACTAATATATTTGTACTCAATACAGATGCATTTTTGGGATAAATTTTGTGATGTGTTTTGCTTTTATTTTTACGGTAGAAACCCAAATAAGGGGTCCATTCTCCACTTTTTTCTGCAGGTAGAGCATGTGTGACTCTGCCCTACAGGTTTTCGGGGCCTAGTCACTAAAATCATCGCAGCGTCCGTCGTCGTCCATACTTTTTCGCGACAACGCCAAAATCGCCCATCTGCTGACGGACCACGTCATTCTCTTTTCACTATTATGGTGGGTGCACTTGAATACGGCGCCGGTGCTTCCTCTTCTTAATGACAGATGACTAGCAGTCGAGTTCACTCGCCGTCCGGAAACGCAAACTATTCTAATCTATTGTATTATTGAATTTTGTTTTCAAGTAAGTGGGGCATTAACTAACCCAAATAATACGTAATTTTTTTTTCCTATTGTATCTGATAGTCGGCAAACGAACAGGCCGATCGTCTGATGGCAAACGATTGCTGCCACCCATGGACATCAGCAACACCAAAGAAGTCACAAGTGCATTGCTTCTATTTGGGATGGGAAAAGAAATTGATGCAAGTTAATATCCCTACAAAAAGAAAAACTGATAGTACCAATATAAAATATACTTTTATTATGAAGAAAATTTTATGCTTTAAAAATGGATACAATTGCCAAGATGTACAATCGTAATATTTATGCCCCTATTTATAGCATCACATTCTAACCTACAAGGGTTATAATAAGACTTGTTATTGGATCCACATACAGGATCATACACTCGGGAACAGTCACATTCTCTGACCCCTTGTACTGTTGTCATCTCGCCTGGCGTTGTAGTGGCCATTGCAGAAGTAGGCGGAAGGGTACTGAAATACAGAAAATTTGTTATCTGATTGGACGATAATATTGAGAGCAGTGATAGCCGTCGGCCAGGGTCTCAGGTTCGAATCCACGGCGCACACCAATGACTTTTCGGAGTTATGCGCGTATTAAATTGTTCATTATTGCTTGTCCCGTACCTCAAAGAGCACGTTAAGCCGTCGGGCCCGACTGTCATGAAGATCTTTGACATTCGTTATAGGGCATCAGTACCTCTATATAAACTGACACAAGTCTAAACCATGGAATATCGCTATCCCTTCGGGTTATTGAGGTCAGACAGGCAGTCGCTCTGTGAAAAAGCTAATATTCAGCCAAATCGGGTTAGACTAGTAAGTAGACCTCTAGTTGAAACTGGGATAACGCTAGGAGGATAATGATTGGCCGTATTTTGATCATAAATGTAGAAAAAATATTGTGTGCTAGAGGATGCTTGCAACTACGACCGCACTTTTTTATTGAACCGTTTCTGTCCGATACCGTGGGAATATCGGAAAATCTCTTTTTATTGCAGCCTTACAAGAACCAAGATACATATATGTGGAATTTCAGCTTCTTGTGCTAAATGGTTTAGTAGCTGCGCGTTGTCTTTTAGTCAGTCAGAAACGCAAGAGTATTATATACACTGATTGATGATTGATTCATCAGAATTTGGTAGTCCACTCCTGGACAAATGCCTGTCCCAATTTGAGTCAATTATATTGTGAGTCAATAGGAGCAATAGTTCTATCATACCACGCTGACCATCAAGCCATTTAATATCGTATACATACTTTAGCTTGCGGAGGTTAGACGGCAGTCACTCTGTGGAAATTCCGATTAGAGTAGAAAGTGGGCTCAAAAGTCTTAAATGTACTTGGAATAACGCTAAGAAAATTATGCTGATTTATTCGAATATAAAGGTGAAATACCGTTACAACGTTGGTACATGCTCGGCATAAGTGGTATACACTTATGGTCACGGGATGATTCATCTCCTGTTAACCTGTATTCAGTTTTGAGACCCGTCATATAAGTTCATTCTAAATTCGCCTGTAAAGTAGACTAGGTCAATGGCTTAACTTGACTTTGCAGGCCCAGATGCACCGCCAACTGCCTGATTCTCATAGTCCTAACGTTATCCCGCTTGCATCCAAGACCTTTGTCCTATAGAGGATGAAAAATAAAGAAAGTAAGAAAGAAAAACTATTTATTTGTCACAGACACAGAAAAAGTATAACATAAAAAATCGCATAGCCTTTAGTCTGTGACCAACGACAACTCAGCTTACTAGACACCTAATGTTTTCATTTCTATAAACAAACAATTCTGTCAAAGCGGTGAGGTATGCGGAGCGAAGGGGGCTACAAAAATGCATTCTTATTAGCCGGTTCAAATTTGCGGTACGTCATAATTCATAACTAGGATTAGGATTCGTCTTATGTAAGACGTATAAGTCTAACGTGTTTTCAGAAAGTGTTCGCCTTACGTCTGCCGTCTAGTAGGCTGGGTTGTCGTTGTCTGTGACAGATAAGTACACACTCAGCTAAATTGCTGAATTTTGGTAGTTTCCACAATACAACGCTGGTATTCTGTGTACACGTCTAATGCTTATTAGTCTAATCAGATATGACGGACTATAAGTATTTTCTCAGAGCAACTGCCGTCTGAACTTCGCAACTCAGAGGGATACCGATATTCCATGGCTTATACTAGAGTCAGTAGATTCAAGGGGTCCTTATTGTATCTGCATAACTCTGACTTCTATTATGGAAAATTATTTTCTCAACAGCAAATATCTTTAGAACTTTGTACAGTCCGATTGTAGAACCTAAGACGTTTTAATCTGCATTAATTTACAATGGATACACAGCGTCTATTTTCCTAATCAAATCTGAATGTGGTATAATTTACTGAAGCAGGGATAATTACGAATGAAAATTGTTGCGCTGTGAGTTGCGGTCTGGTATACCGCACCTACTGTGTAAGAATCTGATAGTTTTGCGGTGTGATCAATTTATGCACAGACAGAAATAAAGCAATGATTGAAAATTCTTTCTATGGTATAGTTATTTTGCATACATATTTTCAAACTGTCATGAACTGTGCACATTATAGGATTAATCTTAGTAATCTTGCAAGGTTTTCAAATTCGGCAAAGAGTGTTTGACAGTTACTATTTAATTTGATATAATATAGCAATGGTGGCAACTGTTAAATTCCAGTACACCTTTAACATAAATGAAACTACGTACATACAGTGAGCGTGAGACTCATTTCTTTTACCCACTTTTTTAGGCATGAGTCCGAGAATCGTGGGCAACTTCACAAATATTCAAGCAACGGACACATAGAAAACTCAGAATCGAAACGACAACTTATAGCGTACAAAAGTGTTGTCTTATATGGGAGTTGACTCATGGCACTCAGTGCAGAGCTAAATAGCGAGGAAACCGCTCAAGCCACTACGCTATTGGTGCAGTCAAATCCATTTCACAATAAACTAATTTTAAGATTTAGCTGCAGCGATAGCAAATTACTTTTCGAAGTCATGTGCGTATAAAATCTAACTATCGCTTGCTCAACGGTGAAGGAAACATCGTGAGGAAACCTGTAAGGTCTGAGAATAATAAGTATCTATAATGTTCTCGACAGACATGTGAACTGCCTACCCGCATTTGGCCAGCGTGGTGGAAAATGGCCTTACCCTTCTCATAGTGAGAAGAGGCTCGTGCCCAGCAGTGGAACAGTATAATATACAGGGCCGATGATGAAATGTTAAGAATTATTCATACTCACTCATCATCTTGTCTACGCCCACCTCTTGATATACTAACTAGTTCTTCATACAATGTCGTTTCTGGCTCTGACGTAGTCATTCCATATATTGAGTTCCCTTCGTGTGACATTGCATAAATTGCAATGGCTATTGCTGTATCTGTAAAACGTGTGTAAAATCAATTGGACGTAGTATAAAACTTACAATATCAAACGCTATAAACGTTGTTAATTTGTGGTATTATGGAGCAAACATTCTCTTCGTGCCATATCTATGAAAGGCAAAGCGTGCTGCTTCTGTGTAAATAAACAGAATTATAAAATTCTGAACTATGGAATAATAACAAATATGCATGACATTCGACGTGCATGTCATGCATTTTATTATAACTCTTTATTTCAAGAAATAACTTGAACGATATATATTTTATTTTTTAAGTAAAGTGGTCGCCTAAGATAACTTTCGTTATATTTCGAGCTCAACTGAGAGTATTTTAAAAGCATTATCTATACAGCTTTCAAATACTAGAAAGGGTCATAAATCAATACCAACACTCCGTCAAAGTCTTCGCAAAACATTGCAGAACCATATAAATAATACCTGTGTCTGCGATCGATAGACATGTATCTCATTTTCGAACAATGACAGAGATGCGGTGAGGTCGGGCCATGCGGTCTGTGGTATCTCATGACTAACGGATGACGGACGTGCCCCACATATTTACTGTGGTTGACACGGTTCAGTCCCAATTCTAGTTCAAACTTTACACCGAAGCTTCCTTTGATGTAGCGTAGAGAATGACATGAGAATCCAATTATTTTCACGTGAAATTTAAATCTGAATATGATAAAAGTAATTGATGAAATGCAACAGTTTCGCCTCCAAATTTTAAAGCAAAATAGTTTAAAAGTTATGCACAAGCTACTTATTTTACGCTTCTAAAAATACATATTTTAGTATCAGTATGATATAAATTCATGGTAATTATTTGTTTATATGAACTACTAAACTCTCAATAGTAGGTACAAAAATGTTTACACAAACTTACGCGAACAAAATACTAGCCAAAACCTTGCCATAGCTCTTCGCGGCTATTTCAATTCCCAGCCAATCAACAATCAGTATTCAATCATATTTTTCTTGTAATTGCAATCAATGTTAGATATTCCAATTTTTGAACGGTTTATAAAATTTAAAGACTTAATTTAAGACGTTTATGGTTACAATCTAAAATTGAGATTGATTTTAACAATGAATGGCTTTTTTTATTAATACTCACAAAAATGTTTTCCTCTTGATTTTTTCATTGCAAAAACTTCATGCTCGTGAGGCAATAATTCGACAAAGAGCAAACCGTAAGTTACACGATGAACTCGCGACACAACATTCCACTTCATTTAACGTGTTCCAATTTGTTTGACGAAATATTATGAATGCCACAGAAAGACTGCCATCTTACTGCCACAATTGATAGGTATGGCGATATTCCATGACCAGTGACAGAATCTAAAGGTTACTTAATTCCCCATATGAATATAAATAAATGGTTAATTATCGCTTGCTAAGCGGTAGAGGTAAACATCGTGAGGAAACCTGCAAGTCTAAGAGTTTTGTTTTATGTTCTTGAAAAGTACGTACGGCCAGCGTGGTTGACTATGGCCTTACTCTTCTCATTGTGAGAAGAAGCTCGTGCTTAGCAGTGGGACAGTATATATACAGGGTCAATGATGATTATGATATCCCATACAGAAAGTCAAAGATCTTCATAACATCTGCATGACGCACAACCGAGACCGACGGCTTCACGTTCTCTCTGTGGCACGGGGCAAGTGATACTTTACTATTTAATCCGCACATGACTTCAAATAGTCAGATGTGCACGCCGTCAGTTTGAACTCGGTACCCTCTTCACGACAATCTATTTTTATCCTCACTTGGCTATAATATAAAACAATCTACATTTTATATGCTATCCGCATTAAAACAATCGTGATTTTTCTGACATTGACAGCTCGAGTGTTTTTGAAGTGCTGCTGTAAATAAATAAATGAGATCTTATAGAAAACTGTCCAAGTTTCACCTACATCAAATAAATATTTCAGCATATTCTTAATAACTTTAAATGTCACGAGCCTGGTTCATGTCTAAAACAAATATTTGATTCCACCTACAATTCTCTTTAGTTGATATTTTGACTTTAAGGCCAAGAATTGGTATTTTTCAGAAATACACATTATTCGTCAGTCTGTAAGTATTGTACTTGTATCCAAATAATCCATGTGATATTTTAAAAAGCTTAGCACAAGTGAGTAGGTTCTGCTAGATACCTCTTAGATAATTCATCTCGGAGTAAGTCTAGTAAATAATCATTTTCCTGAGTACTAAAAACAACCCAAAATTGTCCATTCACCTAACAATATACCTACTTAAGTAAAATAAAATATAACAAAAAAATATGATATGGATGTCATCACTGCCATTGTGGTATTGAATAAAGCATGGTGACCTAAATAATACATTTTAATATAACCGTAGCTGCCGCCGCTTGTCGACAGCCGGAGAAATTTTATCTTTCTGTTCAACTTGTTGAAGAAACAGAATACACATAATATTGTAATGAACATGTAATTTGGAATGTTATTTATTTCTGTTACATTTCAAATAGACTGGTCTTGAAAATAAAGTGGGCCAAAACGTTCTGTGGGTGAAAAGTAATTGGTCGAAACATTCTGTTGGTAAAACATTCACTGATGTAAAGTTCTGTTGGCGAAACATTCATGGTTGAAAAGTTCGTTGGATGAAAAGTTCATTTTTTAAAGATTATGTCGATCAATGGTTCATTGGTCAAACGAATGATGGTAAATCGTTGTACACTCGAGCGACTTACCTATAAACAACGGTCGTAAATGACACCTAGACTCGGCACAAACCATTATGGATTGGGCAATCATTTAGGGATTTCGTTTCGTGGAGCCCTTTATTTTTATGCAATCCCTAAAAGTATCATCATCATCATCATCATATCAGCCAAACGACGTCCACTGCTGGACATAGGCCTCCCCCAAAATAAACTAAAAGTATACTCAAATAATATTACAAAATGTAAAAATGTTACATATTGCTTACATATGCTTTTATTTCATAAAATATTTTTTCTTGAGACCTTGGTCCTACAAATTACAATGACTATCAAGCGTTTTCTAATATATGATTACAGAAATAAGCTATACTGACCATTGCTTTCAAATTCACTTCGTCATTACTGTGTCTATAAAACAAAAATAAATTGCATAAGCTTAAATAATATTTATAGCGTAGAAACACTCCATCAATAAAAAGTACCAAGTTGTAATATTCTAATAGTATATAAACCATTAAGTACAATCATTTTCGAGAAACACACCACCAAAACAAAAATAAACTACAAATACATTTTACTCTAATACTCCGTACAACTTATAAAATGTCAGCATTTTACAACTCTAGAAACCCCACGGGGATACATGAAACAACGTTATTTTTACCAGAGTTTAGAAATAACAGCCAGCCAGCAATTATCCTGTGATATTTTAAACTCACTCCGCTTAAATTGCGGTTTTCAAATTAAAAGTATGGGTCTAATTTAATTAATTTCACCCCTCATAAAATATTATGGTAAACATGGTTTGTTATTAATGAATACATTTAATTTCCTTGTTTAATTATTCGTAAAACTCTCTATATTAAAGCTGCTTCAGTATCATATAAAAAGCATATTAATTGTTAAATTTTACTTTACTATTTAAACCACTTCTTAAACTATTTTTTCTGGTGAAAAATAAACATTTATTGAATTTTTATCAACACTTTCTCCGATGTAATACTTAATTTCACCAACCTTAGTATATTATCGTACCGGATGCCCGCTACTACGCCGGAAAATTTGGCATGTATGTTCCGTGGGGAGCTTAGGGGGACACTAAGAAGGGAATTTTCATGAGATCATAAATAAACGGTTAAATTAAAATAAAATATGCGGGTGTAACTGCGGCCATTCTATAGTTTTATATATACAAATAGCAATAAGTTTTATAAACATTGTGATGACCATCTGTGTATTAATCCTAGCCTAAGTGTTTTTGATTAATAAGTTACCAAGTTAACGACCATAAATTCTTCTTGATATGGCGCTAAGCTACTGAGATGATACAAAACATAGCTTAAAAATATTTATCACATAAGTGAAATACCAGTCTCCCTCTTACAGGGCACAATACAATACAATCATATGTTTAATTTGTACCAAATTGCGACATTATAAGAGTAACTTCCCCAAAATGGCGCACACTAGGTGACACTTCGGTTACATCTGGAACAAATTTGGAACAGACGATGCAAAATATATATCGTACTAACAAACTGGAAATGTGAATGTGATGGTAAAAATCAATGTACCTATCTGTGCTTTTCGTTAAAAAGGTAATTCCATTGGCAGTCCACATGGTAGATTGGTCTGTATGCTCTCATCATCATCATCATCAGCCTGCCGTAGTCCACCGCTGGATATAGGCCTCTCCACCGGCACGCTACTGAGCCCGATTTTCGGCTCTTTGTGTCCAGCCGCTGCCAGCCACTTTGCGTATAGCCACCTAGCCAGAGGGCTGCGTATGCTCTGCTTGTTACCATATACCATACACCTACAAATATCTGGAAAAAATAGGTATTTAGATATCTATTTACCTATATAGTTGATTGAATCAGGCGTTACTTGGCGGAACTCCATTGTGACCTAATGGAAGGAAAGAGGAACCCACCACGCACCCTCGAATTGACCACCCCAACTATTGCAATAGAAAAAGGTTGACAATATCGAACTCCTCTAAAAGGATAAGGGATATAGGAATGGTATGGGTTCCAGGAAGATACCTGACTTGCAGTATCCCGCTGTATGCGCCGACTATTCTTCGACACGTGTTTCGCCTCTGCACGAGGCATCCTCAGGAACGATGGGCAACGACTGAGCGCTTTCCAACCGTGGGCATGTATTATAAACGATTGTACTTTCTAATCCCCTCCCTCCGTTGCTCGACTGATGTGAGTCATTATGACGGTGTGCGAATATATTCAGCAATGGGGAACCGTTAAAGTTGGTTTGATCGTTCAGTAATGTATGCTTGTCCCGCTTTAAAATCTCTAATTGTTCCAATACGCACATTCTAATACCCTTTTCACAAGTGTGTATGACGTCAAATGAATGTCCGCTATTTAAGGTATGACCCGATTCAAGTAAATGTTCGGCAAAATGAGACTTTTCCGGCTGGTTGTTTCTAAACGCCGCTAAATGTTCTTTATATCTCAGCTCAAAACTTCGACCCGTCTGTCCTTTGTACTTATTTTGGCATTGGTCGCATGTTAAGCAGTAAATACCGGACTTTTTGTTCTTGCATACTTTATCTTTACCATTGCAAAGAAATTTTAACGTTTTGTATGGTTTATAGGCTGATTTGATACCGTTTCTCCCCAGTATACGCGCCATACGATCAGTTATGCTTCCAAAATAGGTAAGAACAGCGGTATTATTTATAGGTTCTTTTATAGAGGGATATAAAAGTGACTTGGACATTCTAAGTTGTTTTCCTCTAATCATCTTGTCAATTAGGCGTTTACTATACCCGTTGGATTGAGCTATATGATAAATAATATTTAATTCTCTGTTATATGATTCTATATTCAGTGGTACATTTAATAATCTATGAATCATACTGTGAAATGCTGCCATTTTGAGTTGCGATGGATGACAGGACGATGCTGGTATTGTACTATCTGTATACGTCGGTTTACGATAAATTTCAAATGAGTGTGAGGTACCCTCCCTTTTGATAGTCAAATCTAAGAAGTTTATTGAGCTGTTTTGTTCTATCTCCAATTCGAACTTAATTTTGGGGTGTATACTATTAATTCTTGTAAGAAAACAGTGAAGCTGACGTTCTGTGCCCTTCCAAGCCAGCAAAATATCGTCCACGAATCTATAATAATATAAGATGTTCGGTTCTTTTACCAAATGCTCGTGTTCGTAGTTATTCATAAAGATATCTGCTAACAACGGACTAAGCGGTGAACCCATGGCCAAACCCTCCTTCTGTAAGTAGTACTCGTTGTTGAATTGAAAATAATTTTGTTTACTGCATAACTCGGTTAATTTCAAAATATTCTGAATCTGTTCTGGGTGTATTCTATTTCTTCCCAGCAGATTTTTAATTATAACTAAACATTCTTTATACGAGACATTTGTAAATAAGCTTTTTACATCCAAAGACACGAGTTTTGTGTTTCTAGGTAGACAGATGTGTTTTATTTTGCTAATCAAATCATAACTATTTTTCAGGCTGTATTTTGCGGTGAATGACGTCTTCTCTTTAATCAATCCGTTTAAATATTTCGCTAATTTATAAGCTGGAGCGTTGACATATGAGATGACTGGACGGATGAGCAACACCACTTGTAATCATCAATTTCATCCCAGAATAAAGAATCTTTCGAACACCATTTTCACACGTGACGAGAACTCACTTTTGGAGAAGGGATTAAAGTATAGTATTCCTCAAAAAGTTACGCAATATTCTTTGGAAACATTGGCGGTGGATGCAGAAATAGCTATTACCAGAAATAAAAAAGATAACATAGTCAAGAGTTTAGCTGCCCATCAGTTAAAAACATACGAATCGACTAATTTCATTAACTGCGAATTAAAAATATATAAATCCATCCAAAATAAAATTCAACAAAATGATTTGGTGGTAAATAAGGCGGATAAAGGCAACACCGTAGTAATTATGTCTAGATCGCAGTATAATAGCAAAGTACAAGATGTAATACACACCGAAGATTTCCAGCGTCTGCCCTACGATCCTACCAAACGATTTCATGCAGAATTAAAACTCAGTATCAAGTCAAGTACTTACCTTTTTCCACAAAACTGCTATTTAGCGAAAAGTCTTATACCGATGAACCCTCAGTGTCCGCTGTTGTATGGTTTACCAAAATTACATAAAGATCAGGTGCCCATCCGTCCAGTGCGCGTGGAATTGGGAGGTCTCGGGTTCGATTCCCGGGTGGGGCAAAGTGTTATTGGGTTTTCCGTTAGGAAATTCTAAGTAACAGCACGGAGTCTGGTAATGTGCCCGGTGCGTCAATAGGCTCGCCCTCTATTACGTGGGACGTAAAAAATTATGTCGAAATGTGGGTGCAATATTACACCTCTCATCAATATTACATCTCATTCGGGGATACAAGCGTGAGTCTATAAAAAAAACAAAAACTAGTCGACAGAGTGACTGCTGCTACGCAACTGAAAGGTTATGCGATTTCCATGGCTTAGACCAGAGTCAAGCGTCAATTCAAGTACATTTAAGTGTATTTACTCCCCATTGCAACTGTTAAAGATCTTCATGACAGCCAGTACCGACGGCTTCAGTTGCTCTCTGAGGCACGGTGTAAGCGATAATTAACAATTAAATATAGGCTTGATCTTCCTATACTGTATGCATTTGACCTGTCATTTGTTATGTCATAAAGCTGCTCTGCATTTGGGTTAACACCCAAATACAGAGCAGGGTTTGGGTCTGTTTTGAATGTGTATTATATTTAAGTGACAAAATATTAACTTCTAGTGCGTAGTGAAGAATACATGGTCGCATTTTTCATCGATTTAAAAACATCCATCACTTTACCCAAAGAATCATCATCCCAGTTTTAATCTGGGGTCCGTTTACTAGTCTAACCGGATTTGACTGAATAATTAGCTTTTCCAAAGAGCGACTGCCTGTCTGACCTCCGCAGCCTGAAGGGATAGCAATATTCCATGGTTTAGACTGGTGTCAGTTTATTTAGAAGGTACTGACGCTCTATAACGACTGTCAAAGATCTTCATGACAACCGGGACCGACGGCTTAACGTGCTCTCCGAGGCACGGGACAAGCGATCATTGACAATTTAATACGCTCATTACTCCGAAAAGTCATTGGTGCGCGCCGTGGATTCGAACCCGATACCCACTGCATTGCAGTCTGTTGGTATCTCCACTAGGCTATCGCTGCCTATTTTATATCCCCAAAGAATATAAAACGAAAAATTTCTCATTAAAAGCAATCCATTACTTTTGCTAACTCAAAAAGTCAACACTCATACGTATATAGTCTTCATTTTCCATAAATAAGCAAGAAAGTAAAACGCTAATAAAGAATATTCTAATTACAGAAAAGTCTTAATTACAAGTACTCAACTCAGAGAATGAACTGTGAAGCAACGTTGGATATTATAGTAATATTAAAGTTAAAGTATGAAACAAGGTGTTAACATATTAATATGAAAAATGATTAATGTGCGAATTGGCGACGACGACGTCGGCATTCGAATTCGTTGTAATGAGATTTTTGGTTTAATTGGTGACATTGTGTTATTCTGAGTTGTCGTTGGTCTCGCGTCATAAATGTGCGCGTGGGATTGGGAGGTCTCGGGTTCGATTCACGGGTCGGGCAAAGTGTTATTGGGTTGTTCCGTTAGGAAATTCTCAGTAGCGGCACGGAGTCTGGTAATGTGCCCGGTACGGCAATAGGCTCGCCCCCTATTACGTGCGACCTAAAAATTCCTGTGCGAAATGTGCTGTAATATTACACCTTTGCCTACCCCTTCGGGGATACAGGCGTGAGTCTATAAAAAAATAAAATCATGACAGCAAGGACCGGCTTCAGTTGCTCTCTGAGGCGCGGTGTAAGCGATAGTTAACAATTAAATATAGGCTTGATATTCCTATACTGTATGCATTTGACCTGTCATTAGTGTTATGTCAAAAATCTGCTCTGCATTTGGGTCGACACCCAAATACCGAGCAGGGTTTGGATCTGTTTTGAATGTTTATTATATTTAAGCGACAAAATATTAACTTCCAGTGCGTAGTGAAGAATACGTGGTCGCATTTTTCAGCGATTTAAAAACATCCATCAATATCCCGAAAGAATATGAAACGAAAAATTTCTCATTAAAAGCAATCCATTACTTTTGCTAACTCAAAAAGTCAACGCTCATACATTGTAAATATCACACAGTCTGCATTTTCCATTAATAAGCAAGAAAATAAAACGCTAGTAAAGAATACTCTCATTACAAAAAAGTCTTAATTACACGTACTCAACTCAGAGAATGAACTCTGAAGCAACGTTGGATATTATAGTAATATTAAAGTTAAAGTATGAAACAGGGTGTTAGCATATTAATATAAAAAATGATTAATGTGCAAATTGGCGACGACGTCAGCATTCGAATTCGTTGTATATATATATAGTCGTAGTATATAGTCCATTGTTGTTTTCAATTTTTCAGGCAAGGTTTGTTTTATTTTTTTTTGTTTTTTTGTTCCTGTTGAGTTTGTTGCCAGTTCTTTTCAACAGAAGCAACGTCCAGAACTAGTGGGAAAGACGTTTCGTAAGTACTTAAAAAGTTAACTCGAAATAAAGAACTATTTCAATTATTTCCGTTTCATTAGCTTCGTATCATACAGGCGAACCTGTACGATATGTTCATAAAAAGACTATGTATAGAAACACGCATATACCAAATTTCTTTAATACAATCTTTCATCACCAAGGGAAGATTAAATAAGTTTCTTAGCTTCTGTAGATTTGAGAAACTCCACTTTTGTGGATTCTGCGCTGACTTATCAGTCAGAAAATGTATAAGTGATTTTATATAATTCTATTATACAGATATCATGATAATAATTTAAAATCAAAATAATTAAGTACCTGTAGAAACACTAGCGTGGTACAAATAAATAACTAAAAGACATAGCTGGCAGTATCGGTTTCCTGTGAAAGTGGACCATGGCGCCTGAAATGTCCAACTTTTTCGTGTATAGTCTAAGTAACAAGCTGTAGCTATAGAATAGAGAATTCTATGATATTTCTTTGTGAAAATGTGGGTTGCAGAGACAATTTTCGGCTCTGCATAATCACATTTGCCATTACAGCGTACAGGAAGCAAACATTTAATGCAAAATAAAACCTGTGTCCGTTGTATGTAAACAATATTTTTTCCACATCCACGGACTTGTTTATTATTTGATTTTTATTTTTTTTATTTCAAAAAGACATGCAGGTTTCCTCACGATGTTTTTTTTCACCATTTAGCAAAGGATAACTAACCATTTATCACATTTTTATACTGACTAAAGGACTGCAGTGCGTGGGTGTGAAGCCAAAAACCTCTGCGTCTGTTAGTTAATTTATTTAAATTCAAAGTTGTTAAAATAGTCTAAACAAAGTCATTTGATAGCAAAGACTAGTATGATAACTAAAACGGGTTGATTTTAATCAAATAACGGGTGCACGAAAATAGTTGATGCTTAAATTAGTTTTGTATTCTGATATCCAAAACGAAAGATGCCTGTGACACTTGCTGGTAATAAAAACATCTTAAAGACAGTTCTAAGTAAGTACATACATAAACTCACGCCTATTTCCCGGTGGGGTAGGCAAAGACTACGGAACGCCATTTGCAACGATCCTAACATACCTCTCTTGCTTCATTCACTCCCATCAAGTTTCTCATGCATGCTCTTCTGTTTAGGGTACTTCTGACCAATCCTTTTTTTAGGATGTCTCCAACCTGGTTCCCTGACCACGTCCGCCTAGGTCTTCCCCTTCGCCCTGTCCTATGTACACATACATACATACATAGTCTCACGCCTATATCCCCAAAGAGGTAGGCAGAGGTATATTGCTACACCCAATTTTTGCCGGATTTATTTTAGTCCCACGTAATAGGGGGTGAGCCTATTGCCATGCCGGGCACATTACCAGACTCCTATGTACACTTGCAATATATATCTTCTTTGTCAGTCTTTCGTAATTTTTCCTCTCCATGTACCCAAACCATCTTAACATGCCTTTCTCGATGCTCGTCACTACATCTTCTTTTACCCCACAATACTCTCTTATTATACAATTCTAACTCTTCAGCTTCTTTATATTAAAGTATACACTCATATAATAAATTAAAGAAGAACATCCAAAATCAATTATTTGAAAACAACTTGCACCAAACATTGAAAGTACTGCAAGTCATGTTGAACGACCCTTGCGGTGGCTTTTACTTAGAACCTCCACACATTAGGGGGACGGGATAGTGTCGGTAAACTAAACCCTTAATGTAACTGAACACCCCCTACTATTTATGACGACACACTCTTGTTTCGAATGCAAACTTCAAACCATTTTCTTTATGGAAGTGGGTCACAGTGTGTTGGTCGGGTGGAGAGTACTGTTACATCCATTTGATCGTTTGGTATAGATACACAATACTAATATGAGTTAATACCTAGGTCTAATATGGGCCGTCCATCGTACTCTCATATGGCAGAAGCGTGGTACAAAATGTCGGTAAATTACAAAAGGCATTGCCACTAGGCTAACGATTTTGAATTATCAGTAACGCAAGAATTTTCTATAGTATATTATATTATACAGATATGATGATGATACAATCAAATATTTAAAGGTATAAATCTATAGTAAAACAACTATAGCAATTTGATATGGCAGCTGAATTGCACGGTCCGGTTTCAAAGGCACGATTATTCTTCAGTATAGTCGCCAGTCATGGTTTTACTTAAGTAATCGAAACCATCTCTCCCATAGATTCATGAGACAATGACTTTTGAAAATGTATTTGCCATAAGTGTATCGCAAGGCTTTTCAAAAAACATTCACCATAAGTGCAAACCTATATGCAATATGGTTTGAAATTATAGAGGTTTTATATCAATGTAATGTACTAAAGTTCTTCTAGGTGTTTATTATTCTCCTTCGTTACGTTTAATTTTTTTCCTTTCTTTTGAACATATCCTAGAAACTTTGGTACCTTCTTACAGTCACACAATACTAATGGGCGATTTTAACACCTGTCTCTTAAAACAGGATAGTCGTTCCACCATATTTGAGCGTATTTTAAATTCCAGCAACTTATCTATTCTTCCTCTTAATGCCACACATCATTTTCCAAACTCTGTACCTTCTCTTCTAGACTTCATTTTCGTTTCTTCCCCTACTTTTGTATCTAAGCATGGTCAGTGCTCTGCAGACGCTTTTTCTTACCACGACCTAATCTATCTTTCGTATAAAATACGCTCACCAAAGGCAAAACCGAGCACGATTATGCAACGCAACTTCGGTGGGATGGATCGTTTGAAACTCTGCGCAGATGCCCGTAGCATTGATTGGTCTCCTTTATACTCATCAGACTGCGTAGATGAAAAAGTCCAAATATTCACAGACAAGTTAACTAAGCTGTACGACGAGCATGCACCAATCCGTGCTATTAGATTAAAACATGTGCCTGCACCTTGGCTTACTGACGAGATCAAAATTTTTATGTCAAAGAAAGCGGCTGCCAAGGCGAAGTATAAATGTCGTCCAACCCTTGCAAATTTAGAAAAATATATAAGTACCAGAAATCTCTGCAATAAGGTGTGTAGAAAAGCACAGCGCCAGCATATTCACAACTCAGTTGAAAATGGTGATCCAGTTAAAATCTGGAAATTTCTTAGAACACTGGGAGTTGGTAAGTCGCGCAGTGACGCAATCCCTAAGGATATAAATATAGATTCGCTTTATGCACATTTCACTGCTTCGTCCAACTTTGATGGGACAACTAAAACAAACACGCTAAGAGATATTTCACGTATCCCAACTGCCAGATATTCACCTTTTGTTTTCGAGCAATTTTCCGGTTGTGATGTTAAAAAGAGTATAATTTCAATCTCGTCCAATGCTGTTGTTAATAACTGTATTAGTCGAAACATGATCTTACCTATCCTAAATGAAATCCTCCCTGTCTTTTGTCATTCCCTAAACCACTCAGTTACCAGCAGCGTCTTTCCATCAGCGTGGAAAGATGCACAGGTAGTTCCGATTCTAAAAAAATCCAAACTCAGTTTTTTTACTGACTTCCGTCCTATATCCATGCTTCCATTCCTTTCCAAAGTTCTTGAGCGTCTTGTACATACACAGCTCTGTACTTTCCTTTCCATTAATGCTCTCCTGAATCCTTACCAATCAGGTTTTCGTACTGGTCATAGTACTACCACAGCATTGGTTCATATTACTGATGAGATAAGGCTAGGCATGGATGGTGGAAAACTCACGCTTTTGTCCTTACTTGATTTTAGCAACGCACTTAACACCGTGGATTTCCACATCCTGCTTGCCATACTCCGCTCTATTAACATATCTTCAACGGTAATTGACTGGTTTCACAGTTACCTGTTTGGACGCCGACAGCGTATACGTGTTGATGAGTCGTACTCTTCATGGTGTAATACAACTGTCGGTGTACCGCAGGGTGGCGTGCTATCTCCGTTACTTTTCGCAATTTTCATAAATTCTATCTCCAAACTGTTACTTTCATCCTACCACCTTACGCAGACGATTTGCAGATATACTCACAGGCACCAATTGAGTCTATTTCAAAAGCGTTTTCTTACATTAACTCGGATTTGGCGCATATCTGTGCATGGAGCAAAAAATATGGCCTTGAAGTAAATCCATCAAAAACACAGGTAATTCTTATTGGCAGTTCCAGGATGATTTCCAAAATCAACTGGTCTTAGCTGCCTCAGATTCAGTTCGATAGTAACATCTTATCAATCTCAGATAGTGTGAAGAACTTGGGTATCCATATGGATAAAACGTTATCTTGGGGTACTCAATTACAGGAGACCAGTCATAAACTATTTGCTTCTGCTGGGTCGTTGCGTAGGCTCCGGAACTTTCTACCCACAACCACCAAGATTGCACTTGAACTCCTTGCTTCTCCCAATACTCGATTATGCCGATGTCAGCTATCTTGATCTTAATGAGGACCAACTTGATAAACCTGAGCGTCTCCAAAATTTCTGTATTAGACTCATTTTTGGTTTACGCAAATATGATCACGTGTCTGAATTTCGATCTAGACTCAAGTGGCTCCCAATTCGGCTTCGCCGGAATACTCATATTCTTATGTTACTGTATAATGTGTTGTTTAATCCTAATACCCCCTTGTATCTCAAAGAACGTTTCAAGTTCCTCCATGACACACATTTGAGGACCTTGAGGTCGTCGGTGGATTTGAGACTGCAGATTTGGCATTTACATTTTGGCACATACCACAAACTTTTACGATAAATCCTTTGCTGTTCAATCTGCCGGTTGAAATTAGGCAAGCAAAAACAGCGAACATGTTTAAAAATGCATTAAACAAACATTATTTGTCATTGTAACCTTTATTTTATCACTTTATTTTGTGTTTATGTTAGTATATGTATGTATAGTAAATAACTATAATTATATGTATTTTGAAGTATTGTATATAATGTAGTTAGTAAGTATTGTATAGTATTGTATTTATTTATATGTATAGGTATATGCATACCTACCTTATGTATGTATGTATAACTTTGTATGTATGTATGTGTATTGTATTAAAACCATTATTGTGTCCAAACAAATGTAATCACTACACATCAAAACGTTTTCTCTTTTACAATCTGTCCATCCTAAGGTTGCCTGTAAGAAATCGCACTTTGCGATAAGGCCGCCCTTGTGCATTTGCTATGTATTAATTACATTTAATTTATTTATACCAGATTTGTATCAACAGTGTAGTGCACAATAAAGAATTATCAATCAGTCAATCAATCAATCAATATGGTAAAAATTTATATCATATGATTTATATTTATTTTATATCATAGGCTGAAGTGGCAATGGGTAGGGTAGATAGCGCGAAGAACCGATGGCCGTTGGAGCAGGTGGGTTCTTAAGTGGCGACCACATACCGGACGACGCAGCAGGGGTAGGCCTCCCGCAAGCTGGACCGAAGATCTGGTAAAGATCGCTGGAAGCGGTTGGCTACGGGCGGCTCAAAATCAGTCTGTGTGGAGAAGCTTGGGGGAGGCCTATATCCAGCAGTGGACGTCTCTAGGCTGACATGATGATATCAATATAGTGAACCTATTTTACAAAGCAGTTTATGCCATTTTATTATTTACTAGCTGTTGCCCGCGGCTCCGCCCGCGTGGATGTTGGTTATCGCGATAAAAACTATCCTTTGTCTTTCCTAGGGTCTTTGATTGATCGAAGAATTAGTTACTCAACAGAAAATGGTCATCAGATAAAATATTTAGATATCTTTCAAAGTCAAAATCAAAATCATTTATTCATCTAGGCCACAAAGTGACGCTTATGAACGTCAAAATTTAAGTTAATTACTTAATGATTCTATTTACATTTACTGCCACGTTCGCAATGAAGATAATGAAGAAGATAGGTAGAACCACGAGAAAGAACGGGCAATAAAACTCATGGCCAATCTTTTCAATCAAATATAATGGTTGTACATTTTATTTTTGTAAGGAGCTGCAACTGTTTCACATTGTAGACATCTACTAGTAAAATTTTTAGTAACTATTGATATCATACTGAAGCACTCAAGCAGTAAATGATGTTCATTTGGTAAGCCTCCCAAAGTAAATATGGTGAAACAGGAGCATCCACTTACGTCTTTTTAATGTAGGCAACTTGGAACATGGTCAGAACTATGGTGGAAGTGAATGTAGCAGAAAGTAACGGTGCCTATATGAAACCAAACCTTTTGTTAAGCCATCAAGCCTCTTAATTGTATAGCGTAGATGGGCTCTTATGGTCCCTCAACAAATTTTTCAGATCTTCGATTTTTATAAGTCAATAGAAAATGCACATCAGACTGAACAACTTTTGTTGAGACGTCAAGTCTGTATGTGGTATAGTGTAGATGGGCTCTCTAGAGTTCCACATCAGATGTTCGAGATCTTCATATTTTAATCTCGCAACAGAAAATGCTTATCAATAGCTTTTGTGGTCTTTTGACACAAGTATTTCGATACTTTGGTTTTTTGTAAGAATTGTTGATGGAAATAAAAGTATTATTATTAAAAAGTATTATTATTATCAAGCGTAATGTTTTTTACCAAGCCGCAATTTTTTATGTCTTATAGTTTCGCCGGATTACTTTTAATCTACTAAGTTATAATGACTGCCTCCGTGGTCCAGTGGATAGCGTATACATCTGTTGATCGGAGGTCCCGGGTTCGATTGGGTTCCCGGGTCGGGCAAAAGTGTAACTGAGTCTTTCCAAATGTTCAGCATCTTAGCAGAAGCACGGAGTCTGGTGATGTGATCGGTAATGGCAATAGGCTCGCCTCCTATTAAGTGGGACCTAAAAATTCATGGCGTAATGTGGGTGTAATACTACAGAATACACTTCTGCCTCTGCGTCACGGTAATATAATCTAACAGTATTGTAACTTGGCCGTCTCCGTGAGTTATATACCTACAGACGCGCCGTACGCAAACCAGCGGTAGGGCTGCCCGCCTCAAGTATTATAATTACATCTACCTTCTTGACGTTTTTCTGGTTTTGTGATTTTTTATATTACATATATTTTTATTCAAATAAATGAAAATCGAATGAATGAAATAGTAAACTGCAGTCGCCGAAGGTTACAAAACTAAATTTTTTACATAACTTCAACATAGGTGTTGAAGTTATGTAAAAAATTTAGTTACTACTACCTACTGAGCCAAAATGCAAGTACCAACGTCCTTAATAACTGACGAGTATAATTATTTTTTATTTTATTTTTATAGACTCACGCCTGTATCCCAGGGGTGGGCAGAGGTGTAGTAATACACCCACATTTCGCCATGAATTTTTAGCTCCCACGTAATAGGGGGCGAGCCTATTGCCGTTACCGGGCACATCACCAAACTCCGTGCTGCTACTGAGAAAGCGGAAAAACCCAGTAACACTTTTGCCCGACCCAACGACGAGTATAATTAAAACTTTTTCATTTCGTAAATTAACGTCCCTATTACTAACAGCACAGAGCAACTTGAAATAACAGTTATTTGATCACCCATCCGATGTCCAACCGCTTTGAACGTTACTTAACGTCAACCATCTAATTGCGTATGCGCTACTTACAGTACCATCTACCTTATCATTATAATTTCATAACGATATTACGTTTAATTCAATATAATTATATTTCCAAAAACCTATAACTCGGGGTGCTTTAAAATTAAGCGAAAAATGATGTACTTAGTTAAGTAAGTACCCTAAGAAATGACCTATTGGTTATGTAATAAGCAGATTCCAATTGGCTTCCATTTTGAAAATTACCCTGTTGGCAGTGCTAATCATAGACAACAATAAAATAATACATTGTCCGTAATGCAGGTAAAAGTGTCCTGCTAGTATACATTATAACCGCAATATGTCTTAAAAATAACAAACATAATAATAGATTAAGCTAATCAAATTACGACTTTATCACGCTAAAGTAAATTACCGTGTCAGAAGGTAGGTGTGAAAAGCGTCCCCCCCGTTGGATCTCCACCTTGTCGTGGTGAAGGGGGGGCTCAGTAACCGTGGGTTTGAGGTACACCCTACGGTGAAGCTAAGCGGGACCCCTGGAGGGGACGCTCCACGTGGGCTTGCGTGAGGCCTGCGTAGGATGCGTCCCAAGGTGCGGGTGCGGGGGACACTTCTGTCTGTCCCTCGCAGTCGGGTGCGGTCGTGGGAGGAGAGGCGTCTCGGTGTTGCGTTGCCGCGCGCCCTATTTCCCGCGATCAAATGGGGGCGCACCATCGTTGCGTCGCGGTGGGGCCGCAGATGAAGAGGAGATGCGGTGTTGCGTTGCCATCCTCCCTATCCTCTGCCACTGGGTGTTTTGGCGGCGGAGCCCAACACCTTCATCTGCCGCCAACGGGGTTTTGTTCGGGGCCCGCCTGACCATCTGGCGGGCCAATATCCGTCGGGGGGTAGCGAGGAATGCTTCGGTGAAACCCTACCCTCCGACACATGGGTACATGAGGAGAAAAAAAAGGTGTGAAAAGCGTAGTTAACATTTAAAATAAGGTAGGTAATAGTATAATACTATGACTAGCAGGAACCTTCGTAATTTGTAACAAAAAAACATTGTATAAATAGTCTTACCTTACGGAGTTTACAGGTAATTAAAAAAAATATAGTTGGGTGAGTTATCGAAGAATTTAAACAACCAAAAACAGCATAATATAATCTATACCTCTTCGCCATAATAATTATTTGAATAACAAAACACTGGTACAAAAATCGTCACCATCTGTTCGTCACTGCGAGCTGCGGCACAATCGCGGTTGTGTGTACTTTAGGCACTGTCTATTTGCTCGAGGCGCGTAGGTATAACTCGAGTTTCGTGCTTTTGTATGGAGTTACAATACTGTTAGATATTATTACCGTGTCAGCGTGCCACTTCGGGGAAAAAGGCGTCAGCCTATAAATTTAAATAGCGATACATGTAGCACATTGACTCATAGCACTGTGAAGCAAACTTCACGGTTTCAGTGGAATCCGAAAGACTGTAGAAGATGCAATATATTATTACGTATGTACGAAGTTCGCCGGGTCAGCTAGTCTTAATATATAAAATCCTTGCGTTACTGACTAACTGACAGACACGCTACAGCCGAAACTATTAAGCGCAGGAAGCTGAAATTTGGCATGTATGTTTCTTGGGGACCGTAGGGGTGCACTAAGAAGGGATTTCCCGAAATTCCCACGGGCTCGGCCAAAACGGGTAAATTTAAAAAAAATGCAGGCGTAGCTGCTGGCGTCCTCTAGTTTTAAATAAAAACTTATCGTTTTCTTCGACGCACAGTGCCAGTTTTATAAATTATTAGTTTGGTGTTCTAAGCTGAACTGAAAACGGCTCAATCACAATATTCACATTCTTCACTCGCAAAAATAAATTGAATCTAATCAACTAATAGTCAAAAATCAGTAAATACTAATTAACAGCAATAATTTACCTTATCACCATTGTGTTTGCCTCTATACGTAATGATTGATGGTTTATGCTAGTTATTATGCTAACAGATAGCTGGAAAATAGTTAAGAAGAGAACCCATACCACTCTACACTCAGGTAAGTTCAGTAATAAACCTTGATTTAGACTTAGTCCTTGTTTAGTAATAAGGCGGATAATGTTACATAAAGTCCTAACTTACTATTCCTCAGGGTCTTTCAACTCGGTTCTACGAGATTTTTATAGGTGGGCTGTTAGTCACGACAGAGACAGTCACACTACAAGAAAAATGTCTGCGTACGCTTGCGCACCGTTTATCTTGTAATTTCGGTTTATTTTCGATATTCGAATATAAATATATCGATATATAAACTACTGTTTTGATTTCTCCTGCATTAAAAACGTTGAATCGAGCACCTTGTTCCTCCATTATAGTGTTTTTTTTGTGAAAGCCAGTGTTATTTTGTGTGATATAGACTCCAGTTTTGAGAAAGTGATTCTTACATTGTTTTAAGATTTGGATGTATTGCTCTATTAACAAATAAATCACTTATAATGAATTTACATATTTTATTGAACTCTAAACTGTTGTTTTTGATAGTCTTCTTTGAAGATGTGGATCGCTGATTTTATTAGTAATCAGTTTCTCATCATCTTCTTGCCCTGGTCCCAATCTATTTGGGGTTGGCGCAGTACGTCCTTCGCTTCCATTCTTTTCCGTCGCCCGTTATTTGATCATTTACCCCTTTCTCTTTCATCTCCTTATTTTCTATCCTCACACAGTCCATCCATCTTTTCCTTGGCCTCCCTCTCCCTTTCCATCCCTCTACCCTCATATTCATCACTTGCACATACATATCATCTCTTCGCATAATATGTCCATACCAAGCCAAACGACTTCCTTTCACTTTCTCGTCTATAGGCGCCACTTTCGGACAACGTCTCACGTATTCATTCCTAATCTTATCCATTCTCGTAATTCCACACATCCTTCGCAACATTCTCATCTCTGCCACATGTAATCGTTTTTCATTCATCTTCTTAGTAGCCCAACACTCAGCTTCATACAATACGACAGGCCTTATAACCGCCTTATATATGCGTCCCTTGAATTCCAAAGGCATTTTAGGATCACATATTGTGCCAGAGACCTGTCGCCATTTCATCCATCCTGAGTTGATCCTTTGCCGAACATCTCGGTCAATTTTGCCGTCGTGTCGCAGGAGTGAACCGAGGTAGCGAAAGTCGGAGCATACAGGTAGGGGTATACCGCCGAGTGTAACCGGGCTTGGACTAGAGTGGCCGCCAAAGTCACAGAACATGTATTCAGTTTTGTTTCTGCTTAACCTAAGGCCTACGTTCTCCAGTCTCTGCCGCCACTCCTCCAGCTTGCTCTGCACCTCCTGTCCACTTTCTGCTACCAAGAAAATGTCGTCGGCAAACAGCATGCACCAGGGTGCCTCTTCCTGTATGTCCGATGATATGGCATCCATAATCAACAAGAAGAGGTAAGGACTAGAGCCGATCCTTGGTTCAAGCCTACAGCCACATCGAATCTGGCTGTGATTCCAGCTGCGGACCGGACTTGCGTGTGGCATTCAGCATACATAGATTGGATCAACTTCAGGTACTTTTCAGGCACTCCTTAATTCTTGAGGGCCCACCACAAGACTTCACGCGGTACCCGGTCATATGCCTTTTCGAGGTCAACGAATACCATATGCAGATTTTTATGCGCCTCCCTGTATTTTTCACAAATTTGGCGAAGTGCAAAAATGGTATCAACCGTACCTCGACCAGGCATAAAACCCAATTGGTTACGTGAAATCTCACTCTCTGTTCGCAAACGTCGCTCAATTACTCTCTCCCATACTTTCATACTATGAGGCATTAACATTATTCCCCGATAATTGTTGCATTCTTGGACATCTCCCTTATTTTTAAAAATGGGCGCTAGGTAACTGCTGCACCATTCCTTGGGTACTGTCTCCTCATGCAACATCTTATTGAAAAATAAAGTCAGCCACACCCATCCATCCTCCCCTAACGCCTTCCATGCTTCTACTGGTATTCCATCTGGTCCTAATGCTTTCCCATTCTTCATTCCACTCATAGCCCGTCTTACCTCATCCTTACTTATTACATTCACTAGTCCAATATTCTTCGCCTTGTTCTCAAGCATTTTGCACCAATCATTCGCTTCATTCATTAATTTTTCAAAATATGGTCTCCAACTTTCTTTAATCCTATCATCATCCGTAAGAACCACTCCTGTTTCATCTTTCATACACTTGATATGGGATACATCCCTCGCCTTTCTATCTCTAGCCTTAGCCAGTCGGTATAAATACTTTTGGCCCTCCGGCTTCTCAATTAATCCGTATATATCCTTAAGGGCTTTTGCTCGCTAAGGCAACGGCTTTTTTGGCTCTTTTCGTAAGTGAGTAGGAAAAAGAAGTATGATGAATGTAAATTCATCATACTTCTTTTTCCTACTCTCTTTCAACGAGTCATTACCTTCTTTCATCAGCTGCCATTACTTAAACCTTGCTTTCTTTTCCTTGACGACACTCTGTACTTCCTCTGTCCACCACCAGGTAACCTTATCTTTCATACGTTTTCCTTTCGATTCTCCTAAAACATATTTTGCCACGCACTACATACATTTACTAATCTCCTCCCAACTGTCATTCACGCTGCAATCCTTCATATCGCCCATCTCAATATTTTATCTACCACTATATCTCTGAACTCTACTGCACATTCATTCTTCTCTAACATATGCCATTTTACTTTTGGGGGTAGCTGCTCCTTGGTTCTTTTCGAGCTCAGGCGAATTTTTAATTCGACTACCAGGAGTCTGTGCTGTGAGACTAAGTCTTCTCCCGGTACTCTCTTACAGTCTTTGACCCAATTGATACGTTTACGCCTTAGCAGAAAATAATCAATCTGTGTCATAATTATGGTGGCCACTGTTGTAGGTTACCAGGTGCTGCTCTTTTTTTGGAACCAAGTGTTAGCTACTACAAGATCAAAAGAGGCAGGAGCTTGAAGAATTGCTTCTCCCTCACTATTTTGGCTGCTGAAACCCCAGCCTCCATGTACTCTTCCATACTCTCCACTTGTTCGTCCCACATGACCATTAAAATCTCCTCCCACAATTATCTCTTCATTCTCCGGAATATCCGTCATCATGCTATCGAAATCCATCTAAAACTTCTCTTTCTCAAAATCATCACATCCTACCTGAGGGGCATACACACTTATTACATTCAGAATAATATCTTGCAATATTACTTTCACAGCAATCGCTCTGTCATTAATTATATTTACACATGTCACACCATCTTACAGATTTTCGTCTAACACAATTCCCACACCATTTCTTTTCCCATCTCTTCCACAATCATAAAACTTGTATCCTTCTCCGATCTCCCTAGCTTTCGTTCTTTTCCATCTTGGTTCCTGCAGACATGCCACAGTTATTCGTCTTCTTTTCAAAACATCAGCTAACTCTCTTGCCCATCCAGTCATCGTATCTAGATTCAAACTTGCATACCTCACCCTTACGTCACAGGCTCGCTTCTTACGTTGCACTCGCACGGAGTAGTGCAACAACCCTTGCATACTTCTCGCAGGTGCCGGGTGCTGCCCCTGCGCGTCGCCTGCGGGGAACGCCCTAACCCTATCGCACTCCTTAACATATGTGGCCATACTGCAAGTAGGTTTTGGCATGGATTTTACTAGCCGGCCGCCTGCCTGACGCCAACCCTCCTTGGGAATGTTATCGTCATAAAGGAGGAGGGATAGGAGAAACGGGGTAAATGGATAGGATGTATGATGAGGAAGAAGGGGTTTGTAGGTGGGGGTACTGTAGTCACTGGAAGGATATAGGGTAGTGACTACAGTAGCTCGGAGAGCCGGGAGCGCGTACCCGAAGCCCTGTCTAATGTTCGGACAGACCAATAGACAGAAGCTCCCCCTGACTTTAGTTTTTATAGAAAACCAAATTAATAATCAGTTTCTATAGAAAACCAAATCTAAATCAACATACACATTAACTTCAAGGAACTTTTCGAAAAATACAGTGCTTCCTATTTTAAACCCATAGTAATCAAGCTAATAGATATACCTATATAGGTATTTAAACCACCAATTTTCAATTGCCCGCGCTAATACAAACATGACGTTTACAATAGTTTTGTGTGGGCTGCAAATAGATGGCGCTAGACGCCAAGGAGAAATTTCCTCACTTTTGCATGAAGTTGTCATTCTTCTCTCTGAGTATAAGTGTTCTATGCTATTCCTTATAAACAACCCTTAATAAAAGCCAAATTAAATTAGGTGGATACATTACGGCCGGTACATATTTTATGGACACTTTGACCCGTACGGACTACAGAGGAATTCATTGATCACACAAATTTTGTTCAATAGCAGATCATATCCGTTTTGTTATTATTTTACTACTAGAGAATAACGTAGCTACGCCCGCACATATTTTTTTAGATTATGCGATTTCCTTAAACTCAAACTCAAAATCCTTTATTCATATTATTTGACGACCGGTTGGTGTAGCGGGAGTGTAAGCGACTGCTACGCCGAAGGTCGCGGGTTCGATTCCCGCTCAAGTCAAACATTTGTGTGCATGAACATGGATGTTTGTCTTGGTCTGGGTGTTTCTATGTATAATATGTATGTATTTACAAAAAAAAAGTATATATGTATGTTTATCCATTATCTAGTACCCATAGTACAAGCTCTGCTTAGTTTGGGACTAGATGGTGTTGTGTGAATGTGGTAAAAACAATTGTCGCGTTTTTTAAAATTTTGATCACAAAGTGACACTTATGAACGTCAAATTTAAAACATTATTACTGTATGCTTCTACATTTACATTTACTGCCACGTTCGCAAAGCAAGGGCGTAGAACCATGAGAAAGAACGGGCAATAAAGCTCACGGTCACTCTTTTTCATCGCCAGGTTTTTAATAGTACATAACAATTAAACTTTTGTAAGGTGCTGCAACTGTTATACCTTCTATGTTACTTGTATATATTTACTGTACATAATACTCAAGCATAATCAAGTTAAATTTTGATGTTCATTTAGTTAGCCTCCTGAACATAGACATGGTGAAACAGGAGCATCCACTTACATTATGCACCTAACAATGCAGGCAATCCGCGCAAATATTCAGAACCATGATGGAAATTATGAAGTTAAATATCGAAATCAAAATTATACCAGCCCATAGGACCGCCATCGACCAGTCATCGCAAGTAGCACCCGTTCACGAGTATGACGCATGTGCCAGCCATCATCCCTCTCGCCATATTAGAGGGACAGGCATGATCCGACACACGACGCCACCACAAGAAATGACATTTTAGTGAGCATGACGACAACGGTATACAAACCGGCAGTAATAAAATTAACAATCTGTTGATATACTGACCATGAACGCGAATTACCTCCATTTTCCAGATCATTAATATTAGGATAAATTTGTGAAACGCGTCAAGAAATGCAAATGTAGTACCCATATTAAATTGACATGATACCTTTTGAAATACAACCACCGATCCAACTGATTGAGTACAAGATAATAAAATTAAACATAATAAGTAAATAGTATCTAACGACATGAAAGACTTTTAATGATGTGGTGGCGATTCCAAAAAACATCATTTATATAATTTTATTTCGAATAGAATCATATTTTCATTTAATTAATTACATGTCATGAAAATTTTAATATTATCTACCTATTACCTAATAATTATGTGAATACTGAAACAGATTATTTCCAAGCGCATTTGTCATTAAGGTAATGATTCAAATTGTAATAAGCCTTTTGCATTAGACTATTTTTAATCTTTGTCTTAAATGCGCTAAACGGCAAGTCCAAAATACATATCGGTATCTTGTTGTAGATACGTAAACTAAGTCCTATAAAAGAATTATGAGTTTTACACAAACGGAAATACGGAACACATAATTTATGTCTATTTCTTGTATTAATAGAGTGAATATCACTATTCTTTGAATATGAATTTATATTTTTACGCACATGCAAAACACTGGCATAAATATACTGAGACGCTACAGTTAAAATACCGATTTCCTTAAATCTTTCCTTGAGCGAAACTCTTGTTGTTAAAATGACAAATCATTAATGTAAACAAGAAACAAGAAAGGCCCTAGGATACTATCCTGCGGCACTCCCAATTGTACTGGTAAGCCACTGCATTTTGAGCCGTTTATTTCGACACATTGGATTCTGTTATTTAAATATGCCTTAATAACATCCAATGTTTTAGTCTGGACGCCGTAATGTTTAAGTTTGCAAAAGAGCGTATCATGGCAGACATAATCGAATGCTTTCGAAAGGTCGCAAAACACACCAATAGCATTTTGAGAGCTCTCCCATGCATTGTAGATGTGTTTGAGTAACGCTACTCCTGCATGCGTCGTCGAGTGACCCTTAGTAAAACCATATTGCTCAGTATGAAGGAGGCTGTTTAAATTAAAGTGTTTCAGAAGTTGCTTGAGTATGATCTTTTCAAAGATTTTACTAAAAGTAGGTAGTATTGAAATTGGCCTATAATTACTAGGATCAGTCTTACTGCCGGATTTCAACAGAGGTATTATCTTACTATGTTTCATTAAATCTGGAAAATCGCCTGATTCTATACACTTATTAAATACGTTGCTTAGATAAGGAGCTACTATATCTATTATACTTTTCAAGATCTTAACAGATATTCCCCAGAGATCACTGTATTCTTAGACTCTAGAGATTGAAAGGTGTTTATAATGTCGGTAGAACTAATAGGGCTGAATTTAAATATGACATTACATTTTTGTACACTAGATTCTAATAAATTTTCTGCACCTGAAGCTGATGAGTTTTACTTACTCATCGTCAGCCCTTTATACAGTCCCACTGCTGGGCATGGGCCTCTTCTTACTATGAGAAGTGTAAGGCCATAGTCCACCACGCTGGCCAAGTGTGGGTTAGCTGACTTCACATGTCTTTTGGGAACATTATGGAGAACTCTCAGACATGCAGGTTTTCTCACGATGTTTTCTTTTACCGATAAGCAAGCGATAATTATCAATGTACGCACTTAACTGTGAAAATTCATTGGTGCGTGCCGTGGATTCGAACCCGTTTTTTACTATCTTCTAATTATTTGCTGTCTCTTGAGAAAATCTTCCTTCTTAGTGCACCCTCGCGCTCATCAACGAACATATATGCCGAATTTCAGTTCTTTGCGCCCCGCAGTTTCAACTATGTGTTGTCAGTCCGTCAGACAGTAACGGAATAATTTTGTAAACATCGAATTCAATTGATTGATTTGTTTAATCAATAAAAGGCAAGAGAGAAGCAAGAAAAGTATATCAGGATCGTTACAAATGGCGTTCCGTAGTCTCTGCCTTCCCCTCCGGGAAACAGGCGTGAGTCTGTGTATGTATGTATGTATAAAAAGCAAACTTTATTATTAAAAGATAATAATTAATCTGTACGATTCTCAGTAATATTATAATTTCTCACGCCTCAGTGGTCCAGTGGATAACGTATGCGACTGCTGATCGGAGGACCCGGATTCGATTCCCGGGTCAGGCAAAAATGTTACTTACTGGGTTTTTTTCGAATAGTCAGTAGCAGCCCGGGGTCTGGTGATGTGCCCAGTAACGACAATAGGCTCGTTCCCTATTACGTGGGATCTTAAATGTGGGTGTAATATTTACACCTCTGCCTACACCTTCGGGATACAGGCCTGAGACTATAAATAATTAAATAAATTATAATTCCACTTATTTTTTAACGCTTCGCACAAACATTACGATTCCCAAAATCTCAACAAAAAATAAAATATCCTTAATTTAAAAATATACATACCTGCAGCCAAAGTAAAATCCTCTTTTAACGCTTCAAGCATCGCCCGAGCTTAATTTTTTTACCCTACAAAGATTACAGAGGCCAGCAATTTTAACGTTTTTATCATTATCCCTCTTAAGGGAGCTGGATTAACAGATTTTTATCTTAATATAGCTCTTAGGGAGACAATTTTAATGGCAAAGTCGAAAGGTTTCGTAATAACTTTGTGGGCACGACAGTTTTTGGGGCAGGTTATTACAACTTAGAGATTACTTAATTATATCTTTAATAAATAATTAGCATTGTTGAAAAAATTAAGTTGTTGGAGGTAAGAAGAAATGTTTATAAAATATGAAGGTTTTACGACGAACCGTAAATAGAGGGATAGGTAGTGTTGTTCTCACATTATACGTTTCATTAGTAATTTTTTTTTTAAAGTTAGCTACTAAAGATTAAAATAAGGATGGAAGAATATTTGTTACCCTTTCACGCAATAACTACTCAAGGGATTTTGGTTAAAAATCATGAGAATCGGGAACATTCTCAAAAGACATGTGTAATCTACCACACCCGCAGTTGCCCAGCGTGGTTGAACTTTACCTTTGTCAAAGTACCAAGAGGTCCTTCCCCAGCAGCGGGAGAGCTCTGCTGATGATAAACTGGGTAGTGGTCACAATTTATTCTATCTGCATCAACGTCAACTGTCACTTACAAAAGATCCGTCTCTGAAAGGGACGTAAGCTGCGGTAGGTAAACGTAAAATATTATGTTTAATGTCATTTTGAACACAAATTACGTCGCAAATACGTCGTTTCAAACAGATTACTAATTAAATACGAACATTTATCTTCCATACTTCAGTTTCGTATACACAAAGTGATTTCGCCGAGGCTTTCACACATGACGTAAATCAACTACACTGCCCCCACTTTCAGAGTAAAAGCAATTAATACATAGCACAATGTAAGGTATAAGTACAAATTGGTGGCAAAGTGAGTTAAGTAACTTAGATTAGGGAGTGTTGCAAGCAAATTGCAAATCACGGATTTTGATAAAATGTTTGAAAGTTTTTAACTGATAACTGATGTGACTCTTAGATTATGAGTATTGTGACATTACTTCGTGAGTGAAGGTAGCGTAGATTTTGAGCGATTGCCTCGCCGGCTAATAGTAATCGGCCTAGTTTATAATGCCACAGCTGGTCAAAGGCCTCTTCTCACTTTGATGGGCCCTCACACTGGCAAAGAGCGGATTGGCAGACTGCACCTTTCGTGAATCAGTCTTGCAAATTTCTTCAAGTATTTTCCAAGGAACTAAACATTTTTGAGTTTATAGCAATCAGACAGTTACACAGAACGTAGCGGACACTTCCAACGGTAGTTTTACCTCTAAACATTCCTCAGAATCACACTACTTATTGGGGAAGATCGCATAAAAATCCATTGGGTTGTGTTTATGTTTATTAAGTGTAGATCGATGGCGTCTGTCAAATGGCAGTTAAAGCTCCACCACATTATGTTTAATATTAAGCCTCTTCTATACCTACTTATTTGGTATACTTACGTCGATAGTATATAGTAGCGCACGATTCAAACACACGGTAGAAAATCACAAGACGCTAGTTGCGTTTCACTCACATGAACTTTATGTTCTAAATTCCGCCATCTTGAAAGTCGTCATGATGCTTGTAGGTACGAACTCGGCACATGAGAAGAGCGCTACGGGTGTCGGCGACGCATAAACAAAGAATCGGCGACACCTCAACCTCTATGAATTTGCACTGCGATAGTCTGGAGACTAAAATTATTGTCCAATTATACAATACTAGACGAAGCCAGCAGCTACGCCTGCAATTTTTTTTAAATTTACCCGTTTTGGCCGACCCCGTGGGAATTTCGGGAAATCCCTTCTTAGTGCACCCCTACGGTCCCTAAGGAACAGATATGTAAATTTCAGCTTCCTGCGCCCAATAGTTTGGGCTGTAGCGTGTCTGTCAGTCAGTCAGTAACGCAAGGATTTTATATATTAAGATTGGAGATTTACACAGCTTTGTGTACGTGAGGCAAAAAGTGAAAACATTTCATTACAGTTATCTGAGATCTAAACCTTTAAGTTTCAGTGATACGGCAGCGCACTACCGCGAATTTTAATCAAACAACGGATTTCAATAGCTAACTACAACATAGGCACGCTTAGATGCGGGCGAGACTGTCCCACAATTTGTTTTCATCCCACAGACTAGCGCTGTTAATATATTGTCGCTAGTTTAATGTACAATTTAGACGAACTTGCGACGTAGATAGATTATAATGAATGTCTATAAAATTGTTACTTTACGCTTGTCTGGCGAGAAAACTGTATTTGTAATGAAAATTAATCTTGTTGGACTGAGACAGAACAGTGTTTAAGTTTAAATTATACATAATTTAATGTTGTATTATTAATATTACATCATCATCCTCTTAGCCTTATCCCAGTTTCAATTACTAATTTTATTAATATAGGAATTTAAAATTTCGTGGTCATTTAAACTTATTGTAAATTGGCTATCGGGATATATTCCAGAAATATCGGTTACTCCAAACAAAGGTACGTGGTATATATCCCGGTAGTCAATTTACAATAAATTTAAATGACCACGAAAGTTTAAATTAAGTTTGTATTATTAAGTTCCATATTATTTAAATTAAGTTTGTATTATTAAGTTCCAAGCAGTATTATATAAGTATACCAGGTTACAAGGTGAAAGGCTTGAATACGACCGATATAACGCTAGGGCGATAATGACGGAAGTTATTATAGAAGGAGTTGTTTACTTACCATATGCAAGATGAGACGAGTGGGCTATGGAATGCTTACATAGTCGCCGTGATTGTACGGTGAGTAGGCACAAACGCCTCTATAGGAATCCCACATACCCCGAATCGTGCCCTGATATGTTTGGAGTTAGAGTTCCCACAACTGGTAGCGTATTCAGAAGATTAGCATGCTGCCGATCTTTAACGTTGAATAGCTGTTAAACTTTTTGCCTAATGCACGCCAACAGCGTCGTTCAGTCTCCTTACGACATGTAAAACAATGTAAACAAAATCCGTCACAAACAAATGATATAATGATAACTTTAATTGACACATAGACTCACGCCTGTTTGCCCGAAGGGGTAGGCAGAGGCACATTGAACACCCACTTTTCGCCAGTTTTTTTTGGTCCCACGTAATAGGTGGCGAGCCTATTCCCGCTTATCGGGATATTTTGTTTGCCAGAGCCTCGTCCGTTGATCGGCAGGTGCACCACTTGCAGGTGAGGTTGGCTTGGGACCCTAAGTTCTTGGTGGGAACCCTATGCACCCTCTTGGTGGGAACCCTATGCACCCACTATTAATTGAATAAAGAGTAAAGCAATTCCATCATTATTTTTTTTCCTTCAGGGTTGAGCTATCCTAAAGTAAATCGCTTTATAAGTATATCTTACACATTTTAATTAGCACGAGAATCTATTTCTACAACTTTAGGATAGACATAATTATTTAGCATTTACATTGACATCGGCAACGGTCTCAAATAAAATGTTTGGTGCTAGATTTCACCTACTAATCCCATACAAACCCTTTTTCGTGAGCGTTTCTTCTTTGAAAAGGATCTTACTTTGGTGTACAGGATATTGGGCGAGAAACTCTGAAATAAATTTCAGAAGAAGAAATTAGTTTTCCTTAAGCTCCAGTATAACTTCATTTAGAAAGCCTTTAAAACTAGATTACTTGGCTTAGTAATCTATTTTACAACCAGAGTAATACAAACCTGATTTTATGCTCGTCAGCCTTGTTGATAATCTATCCCACTGCTGGGCACAGACTTCTTTCTTTCATTATAAAGTCATAGACTTCAGCCTATTAAATCTCATAATAATAAGGGGCTTAACTGGCCTGACATACCCACATGTCTTTCGAGAACGTTATAGAAAACTCTTAAGCATGCAGGTTTTCTCACAATGTTTTCCTTATCCGTTTAACAAGCGATAATTAACAATTTAGTCCGCGCCTTACTTCGAGAAGTTATTGGTGCAAGTTGTAGGTTTGAATTGAGACGCTCTGCTTAGCCGTCTGTTGGTCCCTAGCAGCAATCGACCGTAAATATTGAGAAAAATAATGAGCACCGCACAGGAAATACTAGATGTGCGTATTTGACTCCTAATTAAATAGAAATATTTTCAGAGCTTGCCCTAGACAGACTGGGAATTATTTGCAGGCGCAGTAGAAGATTATTTATATTCATCCAGTTGTTCTAAGGCAAGTCAAAGATGTCTGACATATGTGGCCAGGTTTCTTGGCGCTAAGAATTAAACAAATCTATAATCTTCTCTGGTGGCCTGGAGGCAACCTAGATAATTACACACACTAATTTGGCCAAACAGAGGTGAAATATATATTGTTACCAGGCTCCAAGCGGTGTCTATATAACACGATGCACGTGATAGGTCGATACAGAATTCACAATTCAATTTTACAAATGTCAATGTTCAATATATATCACTAATTTATCAATCGCTCACAACCTTGCCGGGCAAATCCAATAGCGGCAATTGCATGGCTATTACACAATTTGATTCAATTCTACAAATCACGCGACAAGCAAACGGCGTGCTGTAAAAATTTTTTTTGGAAGCAAGAATGAGAATGATTTTGTCAGTTCATAGTGTGACCAGAGTCAAAAAATTACAATATACAAAAAAATATACTAAACTGATTTACTCGACCATGATTTATTCTTGATTTATACAAATTATTATAGACAATAATTATAATTATCTATTTCAAACAAGAAAAGTAATGGAATAAATCGTATTATGTAGCAGAAAATCAATAGACAATAATCAAACTGTGATAACTTAATATGATACAATACATAATTTGCCTATTATGTTTATCTATTGTCACTAATCATTATAAAACAAAATTAAATATATGAAGAGCCTCGATGGCCTGAGGGCCCTTCACCAGGGTTTCATCATCATCATCAGCCTTTTACTGTCCACTGCTGGACTAGGCCTCTCCTTTGAAATGAGGAATTGGCCTACTATACCGGGCTGGCCAAACGGGTTGATATAGGGTTTTTATCAAGTTTGCCTTCCCTTACAGTGCTGTTCTCTCATAATATGCTCCCTCTGTTGGCTCTTACGACACCCATGGGATGATATGGGGTGGTGACATTCCGTATTCTTGATCCGTCACCACACGGAACCACTAGGGTTTATCTTCTTCTAATTACGTGTGGGGTTAGGCGCGGAAATAGAATAAAATGGCTTGAGATCACTATCGACGTATTTTAATCAGCATTCACAGAAATCACAATACAATTAGGTAGTTAACGATTATTTCCACACGAAATCAATCTTATTAAATTTCGAAATAGCGTGATGGCAAAGATCCAGAGCGATTCGTCACAAACGTGTTGCGCGGGCGCCGTCTCGTTCAAAAGTGACTTCAAGATGGCCGCCCCCGCTACCATCGAAAATGACGCTTCGCTAGGTTGACATTGACAGTCCTGTCAACCTAACTTTGACGTAAACGCCGTCATACACGTTATCTGAACTCAATAATCAAATGAGGTCATGGGAATAATTGTTAACAAATGTTCAGACAAAAATACTATAATAGATAAATATATTCAGTCATAGTTAGCAAAGGCAGATTTTATTATTAGAATAAAATTATTTGAGTCGGTAGATGATTAAATGTTATATTTAGAACATAATTGATTTTCTTATATAGCCGGTGTCTTTACGCATATTGGAGCAACGAATACCAAGACCTTTTAGACTCGGTACAACTCCATAAGGAATACACAAATTTTCCGCTACACGGGAATCGATTTTGACACACTCTCCGCAATGCCCCGTAGACAACACTTTATGAGGTCAGTTCATTCAGTAAAGAACGACCAAGTAATCGTTTACTTTTAACACCTCTTTCCTCGACTGAACTATCCATTCAGTTTTATTAATGGGTATTACAGACGGAAGTAATCGTAAGTCTTTTCTTAATGTGAAACTTTAAAAGCATTGAATACACTAGAATAAAAGTGAACAGAATCATTGGAAGACCCAAACACTTCGTTGAAATACTCAAAAGCAACTGATTAAAAAGCATCCATCCGGTAAACAACTGACATTTCAATTAAACGTTAACTACGCAGCTCATTTAGCGCTGTTGATATTACGCTATCGTGGCATTATCGACCTCAAAGAAGGGACTCAACTTAGAAAATACTATATTACCAAGTGATTCTCTAGAATCACTTCATTCATCACCTTTTCGAGACAATGGAGCTTTTCTGAGCTCAGCATAAATGAGCCGAGTTAACTGAGAAAGTACGACCTCCTCTATATAATGTGCGACTATCATCTCTAAGATTTTTTACGTAAAATAACAGTATCTATACTATAGCATTTCGCTAGGTGAGTGAGAGTGCTAAGGATTCTCCTTCATCCCGCTCTGCCTCATATTTCTTATCCCATCCATGCCAGCAACGCCCTTGGAACTCCTCTGGTGGTGTGTTTGTCCATTGGCGATCGGGATTAGTTACCATCAGGCGAAAATATCCGACCTTAAAATACAAGACGTAGTGATACACTATTCCAAAATTAAACTGTAAATTAATTGAGTCTATCCCTTTGTGCCATCTATGTAGGCATTAGTAGTTCCTTGATAGAATCGTGCAAAGACTCAAATAGACAGAACAACTAGAGCCATTCATGTGATTGTTCAAACAAAACATTCATCCGGAAGTAATTTACGCAACAATGAGCGTTTGTTGGTGAATTCCCTACACAATATATGTGGGAAAACAAGATGATATACACATGTAAACATACTCGTACATCTTTATGTATAGATTTACTGGTAGTGGATCAGATTGCTCGCATTTCAATTGCTTAGCAATTGTAAGGAGAAATTATTATTTTGTGCCGTATTTGATTAAGTAGTTTAAATTAAGAACACGTGAAAAAATAATACTGTATGACACATCATAGACACACAGTCATACTAAATAGTCTTTGTGCAGGCGGGGAATCACGTGTGCCGTCGAGGAGTCAGCTAGCAAAAGCCCAGCAAGACATGATCTATACATATTTGTCACATTTTTACAAGAAGCTTATAATATGTATGTCTAGTAGACAAACCCATGGATACATCAGACACTGGGACCGTCCGTAAGTGATTTCCAGTGTGGAGATTGAACCCGCAACATACATTGCTGGCACGTGAAGTGTTGACTACTATAAATTCAAGGCAACCCTCACTTTGATGGCTTTGTCGTACCTTACTGCAGGGCTTAGGTCATAGTAGCTAGAGGATTATCGACTACACTAACAATACCGTACAAGCTATCGAGACTGTTTTATAAATAAGTACTACGCCTCAACTAGCAAATCCCAAACATTGCCTTGCGACCGTCAAACTGTATCAATGTTCTATATATATGTTATATTATGTATAGTATTTAAACTCTACGTCTCTCATAAAGTTAAGGAGAATTATTTCGTTTGTACTGAATTTCAATTCATTTCGAATGTCATGTGGTCTTTTATTTTTAAAGAAAGCTAACGTATTTAGAATTTATATTTCCATTAGTACAAATAAGTAAAGATATATTGATAGAAACTAATATGAGACGTAGGTATAGTTTGTTTTTAACTAGCCAATCCTGAAGTAGGTAAGTAAAAAACTGCCAGTACGATCTAAAATATACCGAGGATGATGTCTACGCTATATTGTTATAACTGCAAAGTTTCATCAAAATTATTTCTGTAGCTTTTGAGTAGTAAATAACAATATATTTCGTACAACGCACACACACATGTGACTTTATACTTCTTTTTCTTTGTTCTATGATTATGAGGTAAGTGAAACCGCAGAAGTAAGGTAGTCAAAAACAATTATACCTCGTATATAAAACGAAACGATGATCAATGAAAACGTTGTGGCACGTCTTATTAACTGTTATCGGTGAAATAACACAATAAATATTTCGTTGGCCAGCGCAGTGCGGAAGTAAGATTTACCTTTTGGACAATTTGTAAAAATTAAAACGATGTTGAAATAGCATTTTCTTGCACTGTAGTAAAAGATAAGAGTCTTGTAAACAGAATTATTTGTTTGAATTTGTAATTAAATTGTTTGGACTATGTTTATAAATATTCTTAGTAGAGCCTTGTTGGATGGATCGACTAAACCAGAGCAGTACCTACTACCCTCGCACAGAAAATTTACTAAGCCCAGGCGCGTACTGGCGGCCAGGTCGCGGCGGCCAGTGAAGCAGCGGCTGCAGGCCGTTTGCAGCAATGTGCGCGCACTGATGTATATTTCCATACATTGCATGTATTTCGCTGGCCGCCACGACCTGGCCGCTGCGACCTGGCTGCCAGTGCGCGCCTGGGCGTAGAGTAACAGTGCCTATATTGTTGCGTTTCGTTCGGTGACTAAGGGTCCCGGAGGCCCATCCCTTATTCCTTCTCCCTCATCCCATCCGCTGTTGGTGGTAGGGTCGCTTTGCCTGCACAACCAGTGCAGGCAAAGCGACGCTTGTGGCACTACTCGTCAGCGGATTGGGATGGCCTGCGAAACTATTATGCGTCCATCCCGTGGTCTCAACGCTGCTTTGGTGGGAGGGATCTGTCGGAGAGTGCGTCTGCTGTTGCTGGGGAAATCATGTTGGGTATGGAATATTATATTCCATCCACTGACGTCTCCAGCAGCAGCGGTGTACGGCTCTGGTTCGATCGCGAGTGCGCTGATGCTGTTAAACAATAACAGTCGGCTTACCGCGCTTGGATCAGGGCTCGGTCTCGTCGCGATCCGAATGTCCATCTCATCAAGGCAGCCTATAATAGAGCCACCAAGGTCTGCAAGAGGGCATACATAAGAGCGGATGCACAGCGCATTGCACGGTTTGGTCAAGAACTCTTGTCGCACCCCACGGACAGCCGGGGATACTGGCGATTGGCCAAAGCCGTGCAATCTAATTTCTGCCAGCATTCACTGCCGCTGATGGATCACTGGCCCATGGGCCGCAAGAGAAAGCTGACCTGCTTGTCAATCTCTTTGCGGCCAACTCCCGAATCGATGATCGTAGTGCGCAGTCGCCTTCGATTCCCTACTGCGGCCACTCCATGCCTGATATTAAAATCAGGCAATGCGATGTTCGCGCGATACTGCGATCTCTCGATGTCCGGAAAGCCAGTGGGCCTGACGGAATTCCAGCGGTTGTGCTTAGGAAATGCGCAGCCGAGTTGTCTCCAATGCTTACATGCCTGTATCGCCTATCATATGCCTATGGCGTAGTGCCGCAGGCTTGGAAAGAGGCAAACGTACAACCGATCCCCAAGAAAGGGGATCGTTCTGATCCGAGCAACTATCGACCCATTGCTATCACCCCTATCCTCTGCAAGGTGTTTAAACGACTAATCAACAACCAACTCGTTCGCTACCTAGAAGATCACTCTCTCATCAATGATCGTCAGTATGGCTTCAGACCGAAACGATTAACGGGTGATCTTCTAGCGTATGTCACTCACCTTTGGGGTGAGGCGATGGACAGGCATGGGGAGTCGTTGGCTATTAGTGTCGACATCTCCAAAGCCTTCGATAGAGTCTGGCATCGTGCGCTTCTTTCCAAGCTTCCAGCCTACGGCTTGCCGCCTCGATTGTGCAGCTGGGTATCCAGCTTCCTAAATTCAAATTCAAATTCAAATCATTTATTTGTTCATAGGTTCATTATAATAAACACTTAAACAAAGTCATACTTTTTTTTAAATTAAGCTAGATGAGGCCGGTGTTTCCTAACTGACTGCCCTGAGAAGAAACATCCGAAACAAACTCAGAGGTCATAGTCTCTTTTAAAGTCCAGATAATTATTTAAAAAAAATAAAAATAATAATAAGTATACAACATAAAGTATAAATATGTGAGTACAATGTGAGACGACTATACGAGTGAGAGACTAAAAAATAGTTATATTTTGATAGAATTGCAGCAACAGTTCAGAGCCGACCAGTCCCGGCAGACGGCACCCGTTCACGAGTATGACGTGAGACTCAGCCATAGCTTAGCTCAACCATTTTTTAGGGAACCAAACCACCCGACCCACAACGCCACCGTAAGCAAGACTTTTTAGTGAGCATGACGACCCAGAACTGCATGACAATCATCACGTCAATTAGAAAAAAAGAGAAAGCGACTACATGGTGCTTACATATTGACAATTTTAAGTTATCTATAGGAATATCATCATGATCTATAATGGTATTACAATAATAATAATTTTACAGTCAATAGCATAATCTAAATCAACAAATGAATGAATAATAGCATAATAACAATAAAACATCCATAATAATGGCATTATGACTCAAAAGCATAAATACAGCAGGGTAAAAAAAGAGAATTACAATTGTCAGTAAAAATAATATTAAATTTGGATGTCATGTATAAAAACAAATTCAGTATGATAGCAAGATTAACATACAGTCATATAAAAGTACTTAATCAAATGTCAAATTTAATCATGAAAAATTAAAAAAGTCATCTATATAATAATATGTACTGGATGTATAATGTCCAGAGTCAAAATAATCAATATATAAATAATTTATGTATATGATAATAAGACTAACATACGGTCATATAAAAGTAATGAAATGTCAAATTTAATAATAAAAACAATAAATACTATATAATAATATGTACTGGATGTATAATGTCCAGAGTCAAAATAATTAATCTATAAATAATTTAAGTATGTCCAGTGTATACATTGAGCTGGTCAATCCCATGCGTTTTTATCATTCATATAATCTAGAATTGTATAGTATCCATGTCTATATAATTTTGCTTTAACAACGCTTTTGAACGTATAATACGTTCAAAAGCGTTGTTAAAGCAAAATTATTAATGAGAGGTAGATTTCTTATACCAATAGGTAGTTTATTGTAGAAGCGTATACTTTGCCCCACGAACGAATTGCTGATTCTGTGAAGACGAGTGGCATGCACAGTAAGATTGTGTTTGTTCCTGGTATTCACAGAATGTATGTCAGATTTCTTTTTAAAATAACTAATATTTCTATAAACATACTTTAAGTTTTCAAAAATATATTGAGATGCTACAGTCAGAATATTTACTTCCTTGAATTTTTCTCTGAGGGACACTTTGGGACCGAGATTGTAAATAGCACGAATGGCTCTTTTCTGTAAGATAAAGATGGTGTTGATGTCTGCAGCTGTCCCCCACAGAAGAATTCCGTAAGACATAATGCTATGGAAGTAACTAAAATAAACTATCCTAGCCGTATCTACATCAGTAAAATGTCTTATTTTTTTAACTGCATATGCTGCTGAACTGAGCTTGCCCGATAGCTTTTCAATGTGTGGGCTCCATTGAAGTTTCGAATCTATGGTAATACCTAAAAACACTGTTGTATCAACAAGATCCAATTCTGCGTTATTCAGTTGGACGTTGGTCCTAACGTGTCCGACATTAGGTGTTGAAAACTTTAGACATTTAGTTTTTTTCTCGTTAAGGAGAAGATTATTTGCGTTGAACCAGCGTACAACTTTTGCAAGTGCAATATTGACTTCGTGAAAATCTAATAATTTCCTTTTAATTTTAAATATTAAAGAAGTGTCATCAGCAAATAGTACAACATCATGGTTATGGCCTATAAAGTAGGTTAAGTCGTTAATGTAAATAAGAAATAGAAAAGGACTCAGAATTGAACCTTGCGGGACGCCCATGGTTAATGTAGATCCAGGTGATCTCTCACCATTGACGTCTACTCTCTGGACTCTATCACTTAAGTACGATTTCAAAAGATCAAGAGCCTTGCCTCTAATTCCGTAATGATGTAATTTCCCGATCAGGATCTTATGATGAACACAGTCAAATGCCTTGGATAGGTCGCAAAAAATACCTAAAGCGTCATGCGAATCCTCCCTAGCCTCAAAAATGCTTTTTATTCATTCTACCGCAGCATCGATAGTAGAGCGACCTTTTGTGAAACCAAATTGCTTGTTATGCAAAATATTGTATTTATTAAAGTGTGCCAACATTTGCTTTAAAATTAACTTTTCGAATATTTTACTCATTGTAGGTAGTACTGAAATAGGCCGAAAGTTTGTTGGATCTAAAGTACTGCCAGATTTGAATAGCGGTATCACTTTACTATGCTTCATTAGATCAGGAAATTCACCATTTGCAACGCAACAATTAAACACCTCTGTTAAGTGGGGTGCAATAACAGTAATAACTGACGAGATGGTCTTGACAGAAAGTCCCCAAAATCCATGGTATTTTTAAGATTTAATGTTTTAAAAACGGATATAATATCTCTTTCATTAACAAAAGTGAATTCAAAAGGTGCGCCACATTTAGGTTCAGGTACACAGTGTTTTATAATATTTTCAGCATCAGCGGGAGATGACTGTAGAGCTTTTGTTGTTATTTTAGGAATATTAGTAAAAAAATGTTCGAACTCCTCTGCCACCTTCAGATCAGTTTTAATATCGACATCATTTATTTTTAAATGGAACTCACGACTACGTACTGTGACTCTTCTAGTTTCACTATTAATTATATTCCAAGTTGTTTTAATTTTATTATTAGACGTTTTTATTTTATTTTTTAAGAAGTTTGATTTAGCTGTGGAACATGCTCGTTTGAAAATTTTTGATTAACTTCTAACATAGTTTATGAACACTTCACTATTATTAAAGGTTCTTTCATTGTATAATTGAAATAATTTTAATCTACTCTTGTAAATCCCAGGTGTTGCCCATTCACTAAATGTGAAGCAGTCACTGACTGATACTGTCTTGGGTGTAAATATTTTATTAAATTCAGCATTGATCAAATTATGTAGTGAACTATATAACTGGTTAGGATATTTGTGAAATGACAACTCTGGTAATTTACACTCCAATCTACTTTTAAAATGCTTTAGACGGCTTGCATTGACTGGAACAAATTTAATATTTATTTTATTAATGTTATTTTTTCTGTGAAACTTTACCAACTGCCCACAGTGGTCAGAGCTTAGCTCATTAATAATTTTATTTAGCTTTGGTATCTGGTTACAAAAAATATTATGAATGCAAGTAGCACTCAAGTTAGTTATTCTTGTAGGTTCCATAAAAATATGGTACAAATTAAACGATTTAAATAGTGTTATTAACTTATTGGTGGAACATGATTTTTCTAGTACATTAATGTTAAAGTCACCACAGACAACAACTGTTTTATTAGTTTTGGAGCTTTTAAATAAAACATCCTCTAAAATTCTCTCAAAATGATAATATTGAGCACATGGGGGTCTATACACACTTATTACAATATATTGCTCAAACTCAATGCAAGACAACTCTATAACTCGTTCAACAGAGAGGCTCACAATATCCACTCTTTCTCTAAATTTAATAGCCTTATTAATTAATATTAAGGAGCCACCATGTATCATATTGACTCTGCAGAATGAGCTACCTAACAGGTGATTATTAAAATGAAATATGAGTTGGTGGTTTTGTAACCAATGCTCAGTTAAACATAAAATATCAATATTATTGCTATTCATAAATAATTCTACCTCTAACTCTTTACTCAATAAACCCTGAATATTTTGATGCACAATTGTAATATTAGTTTCATCATTAATAATATTTCTCTCAGGACTAGATGTGTGCATACTTAGTCTATTGTTTAAACTAGTAACTACATATAGTTCACTGCAAGAAGTTGTCTCTATTGTCTCTTGATTCAGTTTAAATTAGTATCACAAGTTGTAATCAATGTAGGCAACTTGTTGGAATGCTTATCTGAATGAATATGTCTATTAGCCAGATTCTTGGCTAAAGTATCTAAATAATAAGATACCGACATAGCTATTTGTCTTGTATAGAAACTTGAAAGGTAGTAGTTACCTTTTGTCAAATAAAAATGTTTACTAACATAACTACTAGTGTCAATTAATTGAAATTTAGCATTATAATATTGTAAGGAATGTAATACAGTAGGTATTTAATTTATGCCTATAATTATTTTCCGCCTGTGGCAAACTGTGTGAGTAGGGCAATGTGAACATTACAATATGGTTCACATTTAAGTATGAGAGGGTGTCATATACTTCTTTAATTGCCTGCTTATTCATACAACCTCTATTTCCAATTAATATTAATATTGTAGTATCTTGGGTTAAATCAAAATACTTGATTCTATTAATAATATCTATATATGTTAATCCTGGCATACAGTGATTTACAACTGAATAGCACCTACAGCTGTCTGACAACAATTCTCCTAAACCTTTACCCAATTCATCACTAAATATTATAAGCTTATTTTTTAAATTAGGGTATACATGGTGAACTATAGGCGAATGTTCATTTGATTTGACTGGAGAACTATTAGTTTCCAGTTGTCGCAAGATAGAAGTTAGCACAGAAGGAGCTGGTGAAACCATATTGTTGCCTTGGGTATTAGTGGTCAAAGTCTTAGCATGTTGACAGTTACATGTATTAGAATCCACAAGCTCATTCATCGCCAAAATGTATTCCTTCATTTGTAGCTCTGAACTTTTATATTTATTAGACATACAGTTTAATTTTTCTTGTAGTTTATTTATTTCCAATTCTAAGCTTTCGGTATGCAATTTATAATTTAAAGCATTGTTTTTGCACTTCATTGAATATGAATCTAGTTTGTCAAGTAAGTTTAGTCTTTCACGATTTAATTTAACATTTTTAATAAAGAATTTTTGCCTTTTAACTAGTTTTTGAGTTTTTTTAATAAATTTATTGATTTTTATATACCTACTTTTTGAGTTTGTTTCTGCTGGACTTAACTACCCTAACAGAGTTGGAAAGTGAGTCATTGTCACTTGTAAGATCTATACACATGGTGGGATTTATGTTATGTACAACAGGAACTATCTCTGGAGCCTTGGACACTAATTCATCAAACAGACTATGATTCAACGTGGCGGTGATGTTATGTTGAATATTATCTCTCAATGAAATTTTATTCTTTGCCTCATGTAACTGTAGTTGTAAATGATTGATACGGTCCAAGGCAACGTCATACTCTGCCCTACATTCATCAAATCTATCTACAATGAGTCGGAGCCCATCACGGTCACTGGTGGTCTCAGTGAGTTGATTATGCAACTGAGCCATTTCTAATTTTAAAGTTTTGTTTTGATTTATTATAACTAATAATTCATCCTCACTTTCATCTCTCTCCCTCATCAGTCGATCACACAACTCCTTTGACTCCTTTAATTTATTTAAAGCCAGTTGGAGCTTAGACTCATCCTGGCGAGCAAGGGCTTTACTGTGGGTCATCATGCTGATTATTTAACACGAGAAGATAAATTAACGAAGAAAGCAAGATAATAGAGAGATGAATGAAGAAATGTGAGATTCTATAAAAGAGAAACAATAAAAGTAAACTTTGAAACTATGACCTGTCAGAAGTTGTGTCAACGACGTTAGAGGTTAAGTACCTAGTTTACCTACAAGATGCGATATCCAAATGCACTATCAGTTAAATGTTTAACGAAAAACAGAATAATTATTTCTGTGATTCTCATCACTTTAAAGTATTTAATTATAATTTACCTTTTGTTGGATGACTTTCAAATACAAACTTTACGCAGGTTAACTGTCACCGATTTTATTTGTACGAAAAAACACAATAATTACACTTTAAATTAACAAGTTATGTTTCCTACACGATATTTATAATATTAGTAATTGATTTATCAGCCTAGGGATAACTTAAAAGCAATAATTATATCAAATTAACACTTAAAATTTTAAGAGTAAATCAAACCAGCTGTTCACTTTAGTGTTGCCACACTCAAGATCGAATGAGCGCCGTATACGAGTCCTTTGTGACGGTGAATCATCGAAGTTTCTCCAGGTGAATGCTGGTGTGTCTCAGGGGTCCGTGTTATCGCCCACGCTTTTTTTTCTGCATATCAATGATATGCTCACTTTTGGGGGCATACATTGCTATGCAGATGACAGTACCGTACATGGGCGATATCTCGGACACCCTGCGGCTAAGCAAGCCGATACTGAGGAGTATAGGCGAACACTTGTTGCTGAGCTTGACCGGGTTCTGAATTGCATCTCGCATTGGGGTGATGAGAACCTGGTCGATTTCAACGCCAAGGAAACACAGGTGTGCGCATTCTCAGCCAAGGTATCTCCATTCCTTCCCCATCCCTCTCTTCTGGACACTCCACTACCGATTCAAGACAGCCTCAATATCCTAGGTATGGACATACGCAGGAATCTCAACCAGAAGAACTACATCGAGGGTGTCATCAAATCCGCATCTCGGAAACTCGGAGTCCTGAACAAAATGAGGCAGTTTTTCACGCCGGAGCAGTTGTGTCTGTTATACAAGACCCAGGTTCGCTCCTGCGTGGAATACTGCTCTCACCTTTGGAATGGCGCCGCTTAGTACTTATTGGACGCCCTCGATAGGTTGCAGCGGCGTGCTGTCCGTATCATCGGGGATCCAGAGGCCACTAAGACTCTTGAGTCACTGCAATTACGCAGAGACGTGGCCTCAATGGCTGTCTTCTACCGTATCTATCACGGTGAGTGCTCCGAAGAGCTCTTTCAACTAATCCCACTCTCTCCTTTCCTATCCCGAACGACACGTGCTGGGTTGAGGTGCCACTCTTACACGGTAGAACAGATACCGTCACGCACCAAATGGTTCGGCGCCTCTTATCTCTGCCGTACCATTAAGATGTGGAACTCTTTACCAGTCCACGTATTTCCCTCCACTTATGATCCCGGGTCCTTTAAGCGGGGCGTGAAAAAGCTTTATTCAAGGCCGTCAAGGTGAGGACCATCATGCCATATCACTATGGTACTTCACTGACTGCTTAACATTAGACAGCATGGAGTCAATTTGTTCGGCAGAAATAAAAAAAATAAAAAATAAAACCACTTCCCCCTGCCATTCCTTTTCCCCACCACAGGAGTCACAAGGCCGGCTACGCACAAGTGATTCCTCTGGTGTTGCTTGTGTTCATGAATTTGCCAAGTAATACATAAAAATATCGTGCCATTGGAACTTTTCAGAACAAGTTCGCTCACGCCAAATATGAGGTCGGCCTTAAAACAATTATACATTTCTCAAAGATCATTCTACATATTATGATTACCAGGTTTCGTATTTTTGTGGATACACATGTAATCCTCAAATACAAGGTTACCTACCTGCAGTATACTAACATATTATGTGACTTCATTTTCGTCGGCGCGCCGCAGCGTGACTTTGAGCGTTAGACTTATACTATGGCTTCAACAACATTCAATCGTCGACGCTGTGTATGTAAGAGCATGAACCTTTACATAACATAAAATGTTTGAGACATTGACATATAAGTAAATGTATAAAGTTGAATTTTCTGTACAAAAAATAATAAATTAAGTTGATATTTCATTACAATAAACCACAAAATATTTATAACAATGCTGTTGTTATTTAAGAATAGCATTTGTTTTGCTTGCCAAATGTAATCACTGAAATAATGAATTTACATTTGCCTTCTGCATACGTGACGAATGGATATTCTTATTGATAACAAAATTGGATTCTTCCAATTTTGTTATAAACTGAATTCCTGTACGCTATTACGCTAGTACTTCTGTACTAGCGTAATAGCGTACAGGAATTCAGTTAGTATGTCATAGGGTCATCTATAAACGGGGTTAGAAAATACATTGACTTTTCAATAATACCATCGAATAGATGATATTGTGGTCCCGTCACCGAAGTGGTGCTTTCTATCTATGTTACTGACACGGATGTATTTTAGTGTGAGTGTAGGACAGCGTGTTTAATGACATTTTTATTTTCTTTTAACCTTACATCATGAAATTGCCCATTCATGTTCACGTTCGTCATCATAGCGATATTTTCCAATCGAACACAACAAGAGCGATTTAGTAAATTGTTGACGCGAAACGTTTCCCCATACATCATTCTATCAATCGTTTTCCGTCAGGTTCACAGCAAAAAATTCACAGGAGCATGGCTTTTCTAAATCCCAGTTCAGCGGCCGCAACCTAATTGATTTTCTGTCAAACATCACTTGAACGTAAGTCCACGAAGGCCGTAGGTTTAATATCGTACTCGGCTTATACGTTTGTACCGCAAAATAACAGTATTGCAGATGTTTGATTAATTTCACCCGCTGCGGTGGATTTAATAAAATTTCAAGGGCTTTTGTTCACTCGCGTTTCGAGGGTTGTTTTCGCGATGCGTCAAGGGTAATTACTGGAACTATTATTTTTAGTCTTTTGACAGTGTGAGGATGCTGTTTGCATAAATATGTTGTGTTTGTGGTTCCAGATTGGTACACAACAGTATACAGAATGTAATTTTTAAACAAATTTGTTTTGTTTCGTAATATACAATGACTGCAAACATGGTGTAATATGAAAGGTTTACATGTCACTTAAGAGTTTTGGGTGTAAACAAGTACAACAACAAGATAAACTAAAACAGTCGTCCCGTGTTCTATTACGTAACCCGTGTGCTTTTTTTATATATCACGTACATTTTTAGTCACTACTATCAAATAGTCTATTTTTGTCGATGTCGTTGACAGACAGCTCTGCGTCCCGGAGGATAAGCCTTATTGATAGGTCGAGTTTTCCTTACGTTATACAAAAATTACCATTACATTTACTGTATCATCTGCTTAGCCAGTCTCAGTTACACTAATGAAAACCCTTGAAACCCGCAAAGGATTTAATTTTAAGTAAAGGTGTCTTAAGGCCTCTTAAGACCGCACGGAATGAAAGGGGTAGGCAACACTCTGTACTCTAGTATCCAGACTAAGAAAATACACGAATCAAATAGTAGCTTTGAGAATAGACGACAAAGTCGATTTAAATTAGGAAAGCCCATGTCCAGCAGTAAGCAGTGAAAAGCTGTATGATGATGGTGTAGGAGAATCTGGAAAATTAATGACATTTCTCCAATTCGTATTACAGTTATTTAATTAATATACTCATGGAAATAATCTGTTGATACGACATTGCCTCGAGTCAATTAGGACAAATAACTTCAATTCTGACTGAATTAAAAAAGGCAATGAATAATCTTTTGCAGGCAAATAATCCTTCAAAAAGTAAAAGTTTTGTGAACGACAGTATCATTAAGCTTAACGCTGTTGTAAAACTTTTATAATTTACGTTTCTGCAGCTCTTGGAGGTACAATATTTTGTTAATTTTTTTTTTATGAAAATGAAACGCAATGAAATCTGAGAGAGCTAAGAGAAATTTTTCAATGATGAATATTATTGTGATCATATTTTTGTTATGAATCGTCTTTATACAAAAGTCAATCATATTTTTGGAGGAGGTATTTCTTTCAATACGGAATATTAAATGGCAAGCTTTTGCCCGCAGCTTCTTGGAAACTTGGACACCCTAAACAATTACCCTCTTAACGCAAGACTTTCCAATTATCCTCTCCTTGTGCTCTTCTACACTCCCAATTAACATTTATGCCAAACAGTATCATGCGCTTAGTAATTTCGGCTGTGCGTTGTCTGTCCATCAGTGATGATTCATTACTCTCTAAAGTTTAATTACGTTTGTATATTATTATATAGGTAGGCCTACCCTGAGGACTTCGTCTGTGCTTATGTTGTGTAGATACGCGTGAAATGCTACAAATACCTTAAAATTTACAAAAAATATAAATATTTTTTTAATTAATTACAAATAATACAATTTCATTATCATTAGCGGCCTGTCATAGTCTACTGCTAAATATAAGCCTTTCCAATAGCATGCCTCTTCAAAAACACGTTTAGATACTGTGAAGTGTAGTAAAACTTAACTATCACACAAAATTCTGAAATTTTAGTTATAAAACAATCTTAAATAAAGATTATTAAACAGATATACATATATATTCAAATTTATCACAGACTTTATAAGTAATTATCAGTAATGAGCGTCTCGAAAATAGGTATTTTGGTAAATTAAAAGGCTTTCACTACACAGTGTTGTTAATTGTACAATTTGTTGATTAGACGCTGGAGAGAAAAGTATTTCTGTGATTGTCACTCAATCGCTGGAGAAATTAAAATGAATTGATATTTTCTTTTACTAGAAGATACGGACGGATCGTTTTATAGTATTTGAATTTTGCAAAGACATTCTTGAGATTTCATCTTTAGGCGAGGCGTTTTGGAAGTGCTTTCAAAAGCGTCACGACTACGTTTTGACGATATTTAAACATCCTTTGATTTTGCTTACAGTTTTTTTCGTGGTGCTGAATTGAATGTTTTATAATTTAACACGGTTGTTTGCAATATGAAACGTTGTTCGTCGTTTTAATTTATCACGTTTGTATGTAAAATTATTTGTAAGCTATATGTTTTCAAGGTTTTACCCCTAACTTAGAAGGCTTTGTGATACATCTGTCGTACCTTACTGCAGAGGCTCAGGTCGTAGCGGCTAAAGGATTATCGACTTCACTAACAATACTGTACAAACTGTCGAACGTCCTATAAATACTGCGGCTCAGTTAGCAAATACCAAACGTTGCCATGCGACCGTCAAACTGTATCTATATCCGCTCAAATGGCAGAATTTCCGAGCCAATATGGCGTCAAGTGGCGGGCAAATATTGTGCCATTCGTGATCAGACATATTATGTCTGCGTCTGCTTGCCATTTTAACGATTTGGGCTGTCAGACATAATATGTCTGCCAGCCACTACAAAGGATATATGTATAGTATTTCAACAAGAGTCTCTAATAGAATTATTAAAACTATTTGTTTGTTTTGAATAATCTTTAAAACATCTCTAATTTTAGTAATCATCAACGAATATTAAGAATGTTATTTGACCTAATTGGCAATATTATTTATAGAGAAAGCTACCGTATTCAAAAATAAATTTCCAATAGGTCAAATCAGTAAAGGTATATTGACAGAACATAATATTATTACGATATGTTTGTTTTAACGCGCCAATCTAAAAATAAGTAAAACGCTCCCAGGACCTACAATTTATAAAGATAATAATGATAGCAGCCAAGCGATATATTTTTATAACATTGCATAAAAATTCAATTTCAAGTTTTTGAGTGGAAGAGTAATCAAAATCCAACCATTGACGATTATAATGTTATAGGATATAAATGATTGTGCACATTGTACACATCCCAACACCGCAAAATCTCTTATGGTGTTCCTCAGGGGAGCATATTAGGTTCCTATTTGTTCCTACTGTATATAAATGATTTACCCAAGGTTACCCCACACAAATGTATTTTATACGCTGACGATACAACGATTAGTATCAAATTTACTTATAGCAGTATTACCAATTTTGTAAATGAAATCAATAATACGCTAAACTATATGATAAAGTGGTTAAATGTCAATATCAGTAAACGGAAAATGTTGCGATTCCAAACTTATAATACCAAACGTCCGTAATTACAAATAAAGTATGCAAATGATTCAATAAAGTATGAATGATTATGATAACAAGAAATTGAAAGCGTTACATGTTTAGGAATAACGATAGATAAATTTTGTAATTGGAAAGCACACATAAGTGAATTGTGTCATAAAGAACAAAAAATTGTTTTTGCTTTAAGCAGAATAACTCACATAGCTGGTATCGAAGCCGCTTTATATGCATATCATGGCTATGTCTCATCAATTTTGCGCTATGGTATTATAATATGGGGAAACTCGGTTGATATTATAACCGGTAGAAAGTTGTGTTCCTCTCTTTAAAAATAATAAAATATTACCTCTCCCAGCTTTATATATATTCGAAATCTGTATCTTTGTACACACAAATATAAGCCTGTTTGAGACATGAAGTTGTAATTAGAAAAAGTCGAAAAATGTGTAAATTATATGTACCCCAGCAAAGAATAGAACTTTTTTCTAGGAATGTTTATTGCATGGCAATACGCATTTATAACAAATTACCTGATACTTTTAAAACAATCTTACTATATTTAAAAACAAATTATTTTGCTTCTTGGATGGACAAATGTACTCGACGAATGATTTCTTATGTGAAAAATTTGACATGAAATTGAAATTGTAACTTGATATTATTATAATATTTGACATTTTATATATTTATTACTTAATGTATTTATTTATAGACTCACGCCTGTATCTCAGAAGGGGTAGACAGAGGTGTAATATTACACCCACATTTCGCCATACATTTTTAGGTCCCACGTAATACGGGGCGAGTCTATTGCCGTACCGGGCACATTACCAGACTCCGTGCTGCTACTGAAAATTTCCTAACGGAAAAACCCAATAACACTTTGCCCGACCCGGGAATCGAACCCGAAACCTCCCAGTCCCACGCGCAAATTTATGCCGCGAGACCAACGAGGCAGTCCGACCGAGGCATATTTATTACCAATTATTTCAAACTTATTATTGTAATAGATTTTAATTACATTCTTAATTTTAAAGCTAACTTATCTATGTTGTTAAGTTTAAGATTTGTACGCTGGAAACGGCAGAATATTATGGACATATATCATTTTGTAACACCACTGTAACAACAATATTCTAACAAATAAATGAATTATTATTTGTTTCTCTTTCACGGGTATTATTCGAATTTGTTAGAACAATACGCGGCCCTTTGGCAGGCGTACACGGGGACATAGGTCCAACGCGTAGAGGCCCTTTGAGAGTTTTAATCTAGAATGTGATGGGACACATACTGAGGAGCCTCCACAACTGCACTATTAAGTACAGTCACGGGTTAGCCGCAGCAGGTGAGGGACTATTGCTATTTTTATGGAAACTAATTACTCTGGGCTATTGGGCTGGGTGTTAAATGGATTAGTTTAGATGAAAACTATAGATGAATGCCGGCGCCTGCCCTAAGTACTCTTATAGTACGTCGAAAAGGGCCAGATGGTGACTCGCCAATCACTAGATGGGCCCTCTCTAAATAGCTGCCAAGGCAAACAAACTCTACCATAAAGGCAACAAGAGGGCAACACCGGTGTGAGCGGCTAGGGGTGTCGAGCGGTGCGGCACCGGTTTTGCCATCGCGGGTCTCGTGACCTGGAGCAGGTTTCCCCGTAATTACGCCCTTGACAATGACACTTCCACCCCCAGCTAATAGCTCTGCTTCCCACTGGCCTGCCAACTAAGGCAAGCCAGAGTCAAAGGTCCTGCGGGCACTCTTGGAAATCCACTTAAACCAGCCAATAAAGGCAAGCCGGAGACGAGGCCCTGACCGACTCTCTGAAGCATTCGGGACCGCAGTGTCGCCACACACATTTAGCTCGCCACAAAGCTGCCATGCGATTTGTCAGCTTTATTTTCATCATTTTTTGTTTATATCAAAGGATGAAGAAGGTGATGTTTCAAAGCTGTTTGCTCTGCCCTCTGAGATTGCGTTAATCTCATGATGAGATAACGACTGCCCCAGAGGCGTGGATTATTATTATTATTATCAATCTCAAATAATCATAGAGTGACCAATTTACAACGAAAAGTGATCAAAGCAAACATTTTAACAGGGTGCGGAGCAAGTGATTATGGTTATTTACCCCGGATGTATTCCAGTTTTCGTTCAGTTTCAAACAAGTCCACTAAGCTTAAAGCCAAACGCTGAAAGTAGCGGGTGTCAGTGGATCTGTGGTGTAACAGCTGTTTTGGAACGGTCAGCTTTTCGTGGCTCTGTCACGTGTTAGCGAGCCTAGGCACCTTTATGTTTGTATTATCGGGGGTATATGTCTAATATAGTGTACAAATAAGCTTGAATGTAGATTTACTCTCTCCTTTTACGTTATACCTCTTATTTATTATTTAGATGACCTGAGAAGTTTGTGATATAATATGAGTAGTTATTAATTGTTATTTCAGTCATTTTTAATATCTCGATCTACATATTCAATATAATTAATAGGTATATGCATCTTAAGACATTTTGGTTAACAATTCTGGAGCCTAATGAAAAAACAAAGCCCACACGAACGGAGTCGCAGGCACAGCTAGTAAATAAATAAATCATTTTTATTTCGTTTTTATAAAAACATATTGAGTAGGTACAACAGCATTAATTAAAATACAGAACATACCTACAGCAACTGGCATATGTACGTTAAGCCAGTGTCTCCATAACTTGCCGCTCATGTCTGCGGCTATAACGGCCAGGAGACTATTGACGCTATTCCGCACCCGGCGCATCAGGGATGCAGTTCTTTTGCGCATGATTGCATATCGGATTTGAAAGGTGAGGGTTACTCGTGGTCATGAACTGCTAACTAATAGATTGTAAATTGCTGCAGTTTTATATACCGTTGTAGAAGTCGAGGCAGTAAAAAAAGTCCCAGGAACTCAGAAAATATTTTATTGTAGAAAGTATACAGCAAAACTTTCGACGAACAGTGTACGATACGTAGCACCAGCCGATATAGTCCCTAATAGCGTATCTGAGCAGAGGTCGTCCCGATGCGGAAGCAACGGGCAACCTGAGCCCGAGACAGACTCGCGGACGTCGCCCTGCGACCGGTTTCTATAGTCACGGTAGGCAGCCTTCGGTCGTTGTCGGGGACGCTCGGCAAGGTCCGTGAGCAGCGGCGGCGACGGCGTGGAAGTCCACTAGGCGCGCGTACCGGTGTAGTTGAAATTATTGTTACACCGTTACTTTTCAGGACATACTGTTCCACCATAGCTCTAAACAGTCATGTTCGCGAGTTGCCTACATCAAAAGACGTAAGTAGATGCTCCTGTTTCACAATATTTATTTTGGGAGGCTTACCAAATGAACATAATTTATTGCTTAAGTATGATATCAATAACTATTAAATTTTGCATTAGTAGATAACTCACAATGTGAAACAGTTGCAGCTCCTTACAAAGATAACATGTAAAACAATTATACTGGCAGTTAAAAAGAGTGGCCACGAGTTTTATTGCCCGTTCTTTCTCGTTGTTCTACCTATTGTATTGCGAACGTGGCAGTAAATGTAAATGTAGAATCATCTAGTAATTAACTAAAATTTTTGACGTTCATAAGCGTCTCTTTGTTGCCTAAATGAATAAATTATTTTGACTTTGAAAGTCATCTATGTGTGCATCTGCGAACATACCTGACGCGCTGTAGCGGGGTACTTTAGGGGATGCCTCGGTTCTGTAGAACCGAGGCATCCCCTAAAGTACCCTAAAGCTGTTATTGTACCGGACTCATATGGCTTTGTAAGTTTAGAATAGTCTCTAGGTAGGTAACCCACAGGCTGCACGAGTAAAAGTTCTAGCAGAATGGCCTGAATAACGCTTTTTTTACTGGTGCAATACAACGTGCGAACCTGCGAGCCCCCGTATTGCATCATTATCCTCCTAGCGTTATCCCAGTTTCAATCTGGGGTCCGCTAACTAGTCTAACTGGATTTGGCTGAATATTAGCTTTTCCACGGAGCAACTGCCTGTCTGACCTCCGCAACCCGAAGGGATAGCGATATTCCATAGTTTAGACTAGTGTCAGTAAATTTAGAAGGGACTGACGCCCTATAACGACTGTCAAAGATCTTCATGACAACCGGGACCGACGGCTTAACGTGCTCTCCGAGGCACGAGGCTAGCGATAATTAACAATTCAATACGCACATAACTCCGAAAAGTCAGTGGTGCGCGCCGTGGATTCGAACCCGATACCCTCTGCATGGCAGTCTGTTGGTATCTCCACTAGGCCATCGCTGCCTTGAGCCCCCATATTGCATCTTTACATATAAATCTATCTATAAATGAACCTAACCTATCCAGAATCTGTTCTTAACTCAGCATAATGCCACCTTGTGACACAAAACGGCGCTGGTATTCTATTGGGCCCGGTTTATCTATATCTAATCTAATTCTTATATGTAAATCTGAAGAGTTTGTTTGTTTGTTTGCTTAACCGCGCTAATCTCAGGAACTACTGGTCCGATTAGAAAAAATATTTCAGTGTTAGATAGCCTATTTATCAAGGAAGGCTATGAGCCTGGAGCGGAGCAGTAGCCTTAAATAACGCCGGTGTAACCGCGGGCTCATCTAGTTATTATTATAAAGCTGAAGAGTTTGTTTGCTTGAACTCGCTAATCACAGGAACTACAGGCCCAATTTGAAAAAAATATTTCTGTGTTAGATTTTTGATATTTATCGAGGAAGGCTATATAATAGGCTATATAACATAACGCTATGTGCCAGAGGGTCGGAGCAGTAGATATAATAACGTGGGTGTAACTTATCTAGTGTATAAATAAAAAAATAAAAAATATAATTATGTCATGGACACGAGTAATTATACATACGTTATTTACAAGATGAGAAAATACAACAGTAAGTTACCATTATTACTTACAGTATAATTCGAATGCATTCATAAACACATTTTCTTAGACTCTGTATTACGGTTCATATTTGTTTAACAGTTCAAACTTGTTCTTAAAACCGAAATACGAACAAAAGGATGCACAAAGCCAAAATTAGCTATGCTTCTAAAATCAACATGTCTGTATTCCATCTATGCCGACGGCCGAAAGGAATATTCGAATGAACTACCAGATCCAACGAACTTTGGATGGTATGTGTTTCAAGGGTTACATCAGTATGCAGAAAATTCATAGGCCAGAGGCATTGATTCGTAAAGCAATGGCTGCAAAATTGACTTTTCACTTTAATAGGAGCAAAGAATAAAATGAATCTTTTAGATTTATAGTAGTCAAAGCACTATCCCGCCAATGACTTATCGAAGAAGTTATGTGCGTATTTTTATCGCTTGCTTAGCTATTAATTTAATTTACCAAAGCATGAATACAGTTACTCGTACACTTTCACCATTTCAATATAGTATGTTAATTGCAATTCATGTCAAATGCTGTTTTAAATATGTCAAATGCTGTTATGAATATGTCATCATCGCATTTCTTGTTCTTCAATCATGTCCTATCTAGACAATGTTCTGGTAAAACATTAAAGACTGCATCGTAGGGGAGCGAACGCGCAACACAGCATTTTCCTGTCAAGCCCTTTCACCAGCCACGCAAATATCCAGGAATGTACATAACACTCCCAAAATCAAACGTACTAGCCCGTATAATTTACACCTATATAGTTCGGGGGGATAGGCCTCGTTAGCTTTGGTCGGCAACCCGTCTAGGAGAAGTAAAACTCTGAAATTAAACCACTCTGTATCGGGGGATGGACCTCGTCAGCTTTGGACGGCAACCCGTCTAGGAGAAGGAACACTCCGAATTTAAACCAACATGTAGGGAGCATACCCGAAAACAAACCCTAATCCAAGGTGTCAACCGACCCGTGCCGAGGGATTTCGTGGCCAGAGGGCAAACTGGTCGCAAACGGTGGGTGCCTGTGTTGGTGGTTACAGGGCACAGATGCGATTCTACCTTATCCCCGTAAAGGGTTCTGCGGGGATGGACATTTGAAATCCCTAATGCTCGTAGGAACGCTATGAGAACTAAAAAATATATTGTAGCGGGTTCTAAAATTAAACGAAGAAGAAGTTCTATACGTTTATTGCCTAGTATTGTCTCACTTCCTATGCACGAGTATGACCGACCAACAACACGACACTGGCCTGAACACTTAGGGCTGCAGTCTCCCACGCTGTTCCCTCCGTTAGTGTGCAGGGCAGGCTGCTCGAAGGGCTGCGCGTAGAGGGGCAGATCCCCGCAGACTGTTGGCTTCAGCTGGCAGGCGCCGGCGGTGTGTGCGCGATGAGCAGGGCAGGGCCAGACTCGTCGGCAGAGGTGTCGTCGAAGACGGTGCAGGTGAAGTGTAGAGAAGAATAGAGCTAGGGTAGTGTAGTCCGAAGCTTCAAGGTGGACCTGGAACCTGAAGGAAAGCAGCATTAGAAGACCCACAATCAATAGAGTCAGGCAGGCGGCGCCAGCTGGCCTCAGCTAGCAGGTAGAGAGATGGGCAGTACGCTAACGCAGTAAATGTAGTAACTTACCCACAGCTGGGACCAGGATACACGTACGACGTAGACGTAGCACGTAAATCGGAGAGAGAGACTATACGGTAGCGGTGCCGGCGTCTCTATCGGCCCCTTTATATACCAGAGCTCTCCAACAGAGTTGGTGTCGGTGTACTACCATATATGGTAATCTCCACGAGCACGGACGATGGCCTTCTCTGATTGGCCGAGCGTATGGACGGTATTATGACGCATATTCGGTAGGTACCGGACATACGTTACAATATGATATTTCATTTTAATATTTAACTGCATCCTTTCTCTCATGGTTCTGATTACTTTCGCGGATTGCCTGTATTATTAGGTATATATAATGTAAGTGGATGCTCCTGTTTCACCATGTCTATTCTGAGGAGGCTAACTAAATGAACATCAAAATTAAAATTAAGAATTATGCTTGACTATTATTATGTACAGTAAATATACACAAATGATATAGAAGGTGTAACAGTTGCAGCACCTTACAAAATGTAAATTATGTGTATTATGCAAAACCTGGCGATGAAAAAGAGTGACCTTGAGTTTTATTGCCCGTTCTTTCTCATGGTTCTACGCCTTTGTTTTGCGAAAGTGGCAGTAAATGTAGAGTCTTTAAGTAATTATTTTATGGATTTATTATTTTGACGTTCATAAGCGTCACATTGTGACCCAAATGAATAAAGGATTTTGACTTTGACTTTTTTACATATTTCTATAGACGGCGGCGACGCGGTCCACAACCATCACGTCTCGTTTCCCGCGAGGGCGAAAAGTGGCCTACGGAAAGCCGGTGTGCAACATGAAATGTTGAAGGAGGAATGGATGGCAAATTGAATGAAGTATGCCAGATGATGAATGATAGAAAGATTGATGTTCTTTGTGTGAATGAGACAAAAAGGAAAGGTTGTGGCCCCACCAAGCATGACATGTGCTCAGCTTATTGGTCTGGGGTAGACAGTACCGCCAGAGCCTGCAAGGAAGTTGGTTTAATACTGTCTGCGCAAATGAATGAATGCGTTAAGGAATTTGAATGTGTAAATGCTAGACTATTGTGGATGAGAATGAAAGTAGGACTTACTCGTCTCTTTTTTGTAGGGATATACGCACCGGTCAATATAGTAGCGGGTATGTCACAGCGAGAACAAGACGAAAGGCAGGAATTTTGGGAGAATTTAAGAGAGATTTTGAGGAAATGTAAGGATAACGAAAGATTGATCTTGTTAGGTGATTTTAATGGATGGGTGGCAGTAAAAAGAGATGGATTTGAAAGGGTTTTAGGTAGATTTGGTAATGAGAGTGTGAATAAAAATGGAAAAGTATTGCTTAAGGTTTGTTTAGAGTGGAGCCTTTGTGTGACAAACTCCATGTTTGATCACAAAAAGATGCACATGTATACGCGTGAAGCTAAAAATGTTCGAAGAAGTATGATTGATTTTGTAATTCTAGATGAATGTTTGAGAAAGAATGTGTTAGATACAAGGGTGTATCGAGGGATCGGCATCCACACCGACCACTTTTTGGTGGTGAGCCGGATAAGTGGGCTCTTCAAAGGATGGTGACACCGAGAACGTAATGAAAGTAGGGTCTGGGAAAGAATAAAAGTAGAAAATCTGCAAGAGAAAGATCTGAATGATGAGTATAAGTGAAGATTGATAGCAAGCTTTGAGAGGTTCGAAGGCATAAATGATATGGAGGAATTATGGCAATCTTTTTAATAAGAGATAGTATGTTTAGCGTCTGAAGTATGTGGTGTGATCAAAAGAAGGAAAATACGAATGTCAGAGAAGATGAAAGCTTGGTTAGATTAGTTGGCTGCCAGAGCAAATTAAAGAATGTGAAAGGCAACGAGTGATGAATAGATGAAGCAAGAAAGGAGTTTGTTAGGTCAAAAAGAATTTTGAAAGAAATTGTAAATAGGATAAAAGAGGAAAAGAAAGATGAGTTTGATAGCAGACTATCTGAAGATTTCCGGAGAAACAAAGTTTTTCTGGAAATCCGTTCGTGCAGTTCGAGGAAGAGCTCAATCCTCAGAATACGCGTCTATCAGAGACAAGAATGGAAAGATACTGAATGGTGAACCATGCGTGCTGAAGAGATGGAAGGAGTATTTTGAAGGTTTATTTGAAAGAACGGCGATAGAGACATCGATCGACGAAATGAATGGTAACAATAGCAATGATGAAAGCGATATTGGCGTGGATGAGATTGTGAAGGCGCTGGGAAGTATGACATTAAGTAAGGCTGCAGGATATGAAAGGATTACTGTTGAAATGCTGAAGCCTGGACAGAGCATCATAGTTTGTCAGCTGCAGCGTTTATTTAACTTGTGCTGGAGTAACAGCCACAGCGGTGGTTGTGCCTCCTTATAAGGGAAAAGGCTCGCAACAAGACTGCAAGAACTATAGAGGCATTAGCCTTCTCAGTATTGTTGGCAAATTGTATGCGAAGGTACTGATTGAAAGAGTTATGGAAGTAACCGACAAGAAAATATGGGATGTACAAGCGGGATTCCGAAAGGGTATGGGGTGCACGGATCAAGTCTTTTCCTTCCGGTGCATAGCCGAGAAATTCTTGGCCAAAGATCAAAAAGTCTATTGCGCATTCGTGGATTTGGAAAAGGCTTACGATTAAGAGGTGAGGAATGAAATGTGGGCGGTACTGTCGATGTATGGGGTGAACAGCAGCCTCATACGAGCTCTGAAATCTTGTGTGAGGATGAATGGGTCGTAATTGGTTTACCATCGAGACAGGTGTTAGACAGGGATGTGTAGCGTCGACCTGGCTGTTGAACCTCTTCATGGACAGTTGTTTGCAAGACTAGAAAAATAGTGACTGTCGATTAACCTCTTGTATGCCGGAATGCCAGACACAATTAAAAAGCTATTGTGTCTCGCATAGATCTGCGTTCCGGCATACAAGGGGTTAAGGATGAATGTGTTATTTGTCAAATGCTTCTTTTATGCTGATGATCAGGTAATACTTGCGTCTTCAGTGGAAGAGTTGCAGGAGATGGTAGCAATCATGCATAGTGCTTTAGGGCTGAAAGGAATGAAAATGAATGTGAGCGAGACGAGAGTTATGGTTTTTGAAAAGGAGGAATGTGTTACTGCTTGTAATGTTATGATCGACGGACAATGAGTGGAGCAGGTGAATGATTTTGTATATTTAGGTACGCTGTTTACTAGGAATGGTAAAAATGAAGAAGATATTAAAAGAAGAGTTAATGCAGGTCATAGGGTGAATGGAGCTTTGAAGGCCTTTATGAACAGTCAAAATGTGTCAAAAAAGGCACGTTTGGCCGTGCATAGAGGGGTGTTAGTACCTACACTTCTTCTGCCATACCCAACTTTCACTACCATACAGGTAGTGAAAGTTGGGTATGGCAGAATAGGCATGAAAGTAGAATAAATGCTGTAGAAATGAGAGCGCTGAGAAGTATGTGCGGTGTGTCTTTGAATGACAGAGTAAAGAATTGTGTGATAAGAGAGTGTTGGTGGTTAAAAGAAAATATAGTGACAAGCATCGAGAAAGGAATGCTAAGTTGGTTTGGGCACATGGAGGGGATGGATGATGAAAGACTGACCAAGCAGATATATAAGGCAAGTGTGAATAGGATAGCACGAAGGGGAAGACCAAGACGGACGTTCTCTGACCAGATCGGAGACATCCTTAAAACAGGAGAGTTTAGAAGTACCCTGAACAGAAGAGCACGCATGAGGAATTTGATGCGAGTGAATGAAGCAAGAGAGATATGTCAATATCGTTGCAAATGGCGTTCCGTAGTCTCTGCCTACCCCTCCGGGAAACAGGCGTGAGTTTATGTATGTATATAGTCCTTAGCTTAAATGCATTTCTATCAGAAGTCAGATGAACTAAATGCAATTACAGTTTCTGAACTGTCGCCAAGCTTCGGCCGCTTAGTATATACTAAGCGTATATGCGTAAAGTTGTTTGCAGTTCGCAACCGGTGTAAGTAATTGCTTATACATTTTCGCTTGCTCCCTTGTAGTGCAGCGGTCAAACTACTTAAACTAATTCAATGGATGAAGTAGCTCCTATATCATTAGTGCTTATCAAACAGGTGCCATTCAATTCGTAATATTATTGTTATTAATATATTTCAAATACTTGTGTTATTGACTGACCGACAGACAACGCACAGCCGAAACTACTGGGCGCAAGAAGCTGAAAAAACAATGGCAAGATTTTATTCTTTTTAGGACCCAGTCTTATAGACAACGTGATTTAAGATAACCTAGTAATTGTTGTTGTATATAAAAATACTAACATTAAATAAAATAGAGAGAATGTTAGAAAAGTTGGAAGTAAAAGTTATCTTACTGAAAAAAATGTAGGAATATGTTTTGCACTACAGAGAATGGAAACCGGAAATAGGATTTCATTTCACGAAGGCTAGTATCAATTTAGTTTAATGTTGCCCACATCATGCAATTATTTCAACTGATATCTGAAATTCTTAATTCATTTTGTTTTGAGTTTAAACTCTGGGTAATATACACTGACGGACTCATATACTGCATCAAAGTAATAGACGACTTTGAAATAAATATTTTAACCAAGTATGCAAACTTTCTATACAGATTTAAATTGAAACCTCTAGATTGGTTCGTGAACTTTAAAACAGCGTAGGGTCATATCCTTAAGTTTAAGTTTGTGTACTGGAAAGGACCTTAAGACTTTTTTGAAAAAAACAGAAATTTATGGAAAATTGGTTTAATAAAAAAAATGGCAAACTTTATGCAAGGGCTTATTTATGTTTTAAGAAGGTGTATTACCTTCACGTGCCCTCATTACGGATTCTAATCGGTTCCCCATAGATTTTATTAGGGTTATTAAAAGATCTTGCGGAATATTGTCCCATTCTTCTGAAAGTGCTGTTCTTAGTACTGCCACTGTCGTGGGCACAGGATTTCTCGCATATACAGCTCTTTTAAACTGTCCCAAACATGCTCAATGGGATTAAGATCTGGGCTGCGTGCTGGCCAATTCATTGTACGTATCCCAACCTCTTCGCAATATTGTCGAACTTGTGCAGCAGCGTGCGACCGGGCATTATCCTGCATTAAAGTAAAATTTTCGCCTATGAATCCCATGTAAGGCTCCACGTGATCTTTTAAGATCTCTGTTATGTAGCGATGTGCAGTCAAACCCCCTCTATTACCGTTTTGACGGACCATGTCTATGAACACAAGTTCTGTTCGCCCGTTCATCGATATGCCACCCCAGACCATACACGATTCGCCTTCGAAAGGAACACGCTCCTCATTGCAACTTTGAGCATATCGCTCCCCACGTCGACGATAGACTCTTCTGCGACCATCTGCACCATATATACATGTCCTACACTCGTTCATGAACAATATGGAGGCCCATTGCTCTTCTGTCCAATTTAGGTGATCACGCGCAAATCTTATGCGAGCTTGTCTGTGAGCTACAGACAACTTTGGACCATTTGCTGATCTAAAAGGGGTGATATCTGCTTCCTTTAAACTTTTTCTTATTGTTCGTGCACTCACATTTACTCCACGCACTTCATTAAGCTCTGTTTTGATGTTAACTGACGTGAGGAAACGATTCCGCAGGGAAGTTGTAACAATAAATCGGTCATCACGGTCGGTGGTTGCTCGAGTCCTGCCTGTACCACGTCTCCTTCTGTAAGAACCTGTCTCCACAAACCTTCTGTATATTCTAGAAACCGTAGACTGTTTTAAATTTAAATTTCTACCAATCGTTCGTTGATCCAGGCCCTCCCACACCAAATGCTACAATTTGAGCAGCTTGTTCGGACGAAGTATCCATATTATTGTTCAAAAACTCTCGATGAGTTAAAAAACTAACCCAACAATTCTGCTGCTAACAATAATTCAATTGACAAAAGAATAAAAAATCAATGCGAATCAATTTAAAACGTTGCTTTAAATAACACGCAAATCTGATACTACGAGTAAATTTTCTTTTCCCGGCTATATTCATTTGTTTTACTGCAGTTCTATTTTTAAATTTTGCTTTTTTTTAACATTAAGAGCCAGTCTCTCCATATTTTTATAATAATAATAATTCATTTATTTCAGGTCTTTAACCCATATAAATCTAAACAAATAGCATAATTTTACTATTGTCATCCTTACAGTATGTCATATCCTATTACATATTACAAAATAATTACATTAATTGAATTTAAAATTATAAATCAAATACAAAATTTTAAAAAGAATTATAAATCAAATGCAAAATTTAAAAAATGTCAAAAAAATAATAAAATATGGATATAATAAATTACTGAAAAATGACAAAATTTTGATCGATACATAAAATGTCACAAGTTCAAAGATGATAATAAGTGCAGGCACTGGCATGCAGCTGCAGCCATCTCCGCAAGAAAGGAGAGTCCCATCGCTCGGACAACACGCTCAGGATTCCGTTCGAACTACCCCTGCAGCGACGCAGAAGCGACGCACTCCTTTTACGGATTATTCCGTGGAAGTCATCGGTAGTAGCATCAGCGAACATCGCTGATGCGCTACAAAACCGGGGCCGCCCCATCAGAATTCTGAACGCGTTGTTGTACTGGACGCGAAGCGCGTTGTACGCCCGCAAAGTAAAGTTGGTCCACAGGCTGCACGTGTAAAAAATCTGGCAGTATGCCTTGAACAAGGTTATTTTTACCTCTGAAGAACAACGTGCAAACCTGCGAGCCAACATGTTACACCGGACGGACAACGCCCTTCGCTCCCTCTCGATGTCCGCATTGTCAGACAGATCATCAGAGACCCAGTGACCCAGATACTTAAACCTATCCACTCTATTCAAAATTGACCCGCCAAGAGTGACAGGTGGTCCAGTTAAGTAACTTTTAGTACCAGCTTTAAAGATCATGTATTCACTCTTCTTTGGGTTATATCTAAGCCCATGGGTCTCCGCGTAGGTCTCGCAAATGTTCAAAAGCCTGCGCATCGCAGAAAGAGACGGGCTTAGCAGCACCATGTCATCCGCGTAACTTATGTTGTTTATACAAACGCCATCAACGGAACAACCGACTTTAGTGCTGCTGAACTCCTCGATCAATTGGTTCATATACAGGTTGAAAAGGCGAGGAGATGTTATTCCCCCCTGCCTCACCCCACAGTCCAACCCATATATGTCCGAATGCGACCCTGCCCATCTGACACTATTTTGCTGGTGACCATACCAATACTCAAACAGTGCTATAATGTCATGTGATACCTCCGTCTCGCATCTCAACTTACGCCATAACTTGTCATAATTGACGGTATCGAATGCTTTTGACAGATCTAAGAAGCAAGCGTATACAGGCGTATTCCTGTCTGTGTAGTACTGAACAGTCTGCTTGAGACAGAGGACAGCACTCTCAGTTGAAAGGCCAGGCCTGAAACCAAATTGAGCGTCGTTCAGACGTAGGTGCCTTTCCAACTGTTGGTCAAGCAAACTATCCAGTACCTTACTTATGACTGTTGCCAGCGAGACGGGTCTATAGTTTGAAATATCAGAACAATCACCAGTTTTATTTTTTACAATAGGAACTACTACGGAGTACATTAAGTTATTAGGCAAGTAACTGTGACTTACACACAAATTATAAAACAAAGCGAGAACTCTCGGTAGATGTACACCCGCGTACTTCAGATGCTCGATACTGAGCCCATCGTGACCCGGAGACTTACCTCTCACCATACGCTTTATAACAGAGGCCACATCTTTGGCGGTGAAACTAACGGCAATGTCCCCGGGGCGATCCACAGCTGTGAGCACCCGCGACGCGGGCCCGAGCGGGGATTCGACCTTGAAGTGGCGCTGAAAGGCACAGGCTATGTCTCGGGGCTTATGCGCACCCCCGACACTCACAGGGCGGCTCGACACACCATTCATGTCCCTTGTGTTTTTCCAGAAATTTCTAAAGTCATTATTAGCATGGTGCTCAGCAATAATATTCATTTTAATCTGTAGTTCATTATTTTGGCAATATTTCAATTTAGATTTAAATATTTTCCTGGATTCACACATGTCTCTATACACAGGTCCGAAACTAGGTTTACCATTATATAACCATGTCTGAAAACAAAGTCGCGCCCTCCTGTGAGCATCACTGACAAACTTATTCCAGCCCGGTACATGTCTATGTTTCTTACGCTTAGGTACATATTTCTTACAGCTGCGCTTAGCGGCTTCAGTCAAAACACTTACAATAGTTTCGTAAAATTCATTCAATATTAATTTGTGGGACTCATTATCGCACATTCGATCCGCACAATCAATAAACTCTGGTGGGAAATCTAACTGTTTTAGTTGTGAGTTACAATAATTTAAATACAATTCGATTTGTTCATTGTTTCTAATACCCCAATTTATTTCATTAAGTGTTGACGTAGTAATCTGACTCTTAGGTAAAATTACATTTAAATTACACTCCACCAGTAAGGGGAAATGATCAGACCAATAGGTATCGTGCAGGACAGACACGTTAACAACCGTACGTCGTGCTGAACCCGTTACCACGCAGTGGTCGAGCCAGCGGTGGCACCCATGCGCCTCACTAATGAACGTAAACGCGTCGGGAGGTAGAATTTCCATGTCCACACACGACCACATCTGTTCGTTACAAAACGATAATAATTCACGTGAAAACAGCTCACCTGGGTGCGCGTTGAAGTCCCCCAGTATAAATACAGTTTCTACTTCATTACTCTCAATTATGGCATATAATTCACTCAAACACTCGGTAAACTCGGTCAAATTTTCAAAAGAATCAGTTGGCATGTACACTGTTATAACTAAAACTGACCTGTCACTAAGCACTATCTTGATCGCGGCGAGTCGCACACTTCTACACACAATAACTGATACCGACGGAAAAGCAGTCTTTCTCCACAGCAGGGCTACTCCGCCATATGGTCTCCCTCTAACGATTCCAGCAGACGTATCCACAGCTGAATTACCGGTGTATGAAAATGAGTCATCGATGGTGCCCAGGAACGGTAAATCGTGCGGAAACAGCCAGGTCTCTTGAAGCGCAACAATGTCAGCTGATCGACACAAGTTCCTCACACAATCAACAGAACGAGTGACACTTTTACAATTGAAGCTTACAAACTTAGACGTGTTTGTATTAACATCCATTAGTCATAGGTTTTTGAGTTGCCAAATTCCGATGGTTACGCTCCGCCGCGATGCGACTGAAGTCCACATATCGACGGTATAGTATCCCATTAGGCCAAAAATCATCATTCAAAAACATATATATTTTATGTCTTGGAACATAAACAATATATGCATTGTAATCCTTCGCAGTCTTCATATTCATTTTTTCTAAATGGACATCTAAGTTAGTCTTGTTTTTAATATATGCCTTGATGTCACTTACAGACGTCTCGGTTGACACGTTGTAGATATATATCGCAGTTTTAATGTCCGCTGCCTTAAAGTTGGTATTTGCGTCTACAACAGCTTTGCCTGTTTTGCCTAAAAAACGATTTCTAAATCGCTTCCTTTGAACGAGCTTCCATTCTTCAGTCGGTTCTCGGATTTTTGTTTCTCCACTCTGCACAACAGCTGCAAAAGTTTTACTTTGCCGCTCACCATCCGCTCGAGCCGTGAGTGTCGCATTTACGGCGTCAATCGGTTTAATAGCAAGCCCATGACTCACCACTGTTCGTGGTGTACAAACGCTAGCCTCCTCGCACCTCTGTGGTGACGACGTAAATCCATCCGTTACATTACTCATATTTTTTCTAGGACTACCCTCACTAGTAAAAACTAACGTCTGCTTTTTTAGAGCATATGATGACTCAGTAGGTTGTTGCTTTGTTTTATTATCAGAACATATTGGCGAAAATCCCATTGACCCGCTTTCATTCTCAAAACTAGGTAGTAAGCTAGCGCCTCTTTTGACATTGATATTACGAGGAAAATTGTTGACAATAGACGCCTTCTTAAGTGATTCCACTTCAGCACAAAGCTCTTTCATTTGATTCACTGTTGCGTACTCGTTAAAAATACGTTTTATGTCACTCTGCATTTTCAATATGTCTTTCAACACTCTGGTCACATCTACATGGTCAAACAATACTGGAGGTAGTTTGTGTAAATCTCTGGCAACGAAAATCGGAATTTCCAGTGGATCTAAGTTCTTCAGTATCCATACAATGTCGTCAATATTTCGTAGTGTTTTTCCCTCTCTCCTTCTTAACTTCTTGCGCTTTGTAGAAGTAACGGATTCAAACAGCAAGTTTTTTGCTTCGAGAATGTCACTTTCCGAAAATGCACTAACACAGATACTTGCGATACTTTGCTCATCCATCACTTGTATCTTATTACAAATAAAAGCTAGCACTTCATTGATAACCACATTACAATTCGAACATTTTACAACCGTCGACGTCATTGTTTATCACGACGACTTTTCGACCCGACAACAGAAACGACCTTTCTCCGGCGCGTGCGTCGGAGGACTGTTATAATTTATAATTTAATCTAAAAAGTTTGCATACTTATTTAAAAAAATCATTTCAAAGTTATCCTGAACTTTGTGGCAATTTACGAGTCCGTCAGTTTAGTTCGATAGCATGTAAATACCAAGATTGTGTGGTTGACGGCATACAATACAAGTGTCACCACCCCCTATCTTCCCGTGGGTGTCGTAAAAGGCGACTAAGGGATAACACGATGCAAATACCATCTTTGCGTAGAGACGGAAAACTCGACATCAAACCCTATACGACTGCCTCGTTGGTCTCGTGGCATAAATGTGCGCGTGGGATCGGGAGGTCCCGGGTTCGATTCCTGGGTCGGGCAGTGTTATTGGGTTTTTCTGTCACGAAATTCTCAGTAGCAGCAAGGAGTCTGGAAATGTGCCGGTACCTCAATAGGCTCGCCCCTTATTACGTGGGTTACTCTGCCTACCCCTTCGGGGATAAAAGGCGTGACGATATGTATGTACGTATATGTATGTGAATTTCTTTTTGAGGAAATTTAAAACACGTTTTCTAACTGGCAGACTATTTACTCTATGACGACCGCTGACACCTCGTATGTTTCAAGCCTTATCCCAAAGAAGACGACCCTGCTAAAACTAAAAACTGATTAAGACTTTACACATTTGGAGTTCAAAGGGCCTCATGTAAAGAAAAGAAGATGCTAGGAATCCAATCATCATTTGTTCCTACCATCCATCACTACACTCATACTGAAACAAGGTACGCTATTCCACCGTTATCCCAACTATATTGTAAACAGAGTTCATAGTATAATGCGCGAATAAAATGTTTCATTAAAAGTACATTTATACTTACGTACTTGTCAGTCATTCAGAGCGGAACGCCGAACGCACATACACATAGTTCAAATGGCGGTCAGACTGCACGACTCTGAATTTAAAGCTCGTCAGTCGTTGTCCAATTGAAATAAACTTATTTTTACGATCCAAGATGACGAATGACTCGCGATATGAAACTCTTGACGTATCACTAAACGATGGGACGGGATGGTTTCAAAGATTTCTGATAAGCTAAGTTGAAGAGGGTTTTATATTTAAAGATACTGTATGAAAAACGTATGTACCCTAAAAGTTCTGTGACTTATTATACTCAGTAGGATTACAACAATACGGATAATAATATGTATCATGTAATAATAATATATGTAATTCATACGTATTTTACCCATGAACATTAAGGCGTCGTTAAGGCTTCGAGGGGGCGCCCGGCGTATGCCTGGCGTGCACTTTGCACTCTCAGTACAAAGTCAAAGCCGAGCGCGGGGCCTAACTGTATCACTGCAGGGTACGGATTCACTATGTGGAGTGCTGGGCCGTAATAGCCCACTAAGCTGTTACGTTACGGCAAACTCTCAGACAGGCGGATTTCTTTATAACAATTTCCTTCACCGTTTAGTAAATGATAATGAACAATGTGATAGGCGCCTATCACATAGCTTTGAAAAGTCAGTCGTACGCACCGTGGGATTATTATTAGTGTTTGCTATATATTTGTCCGTGTGGTGACGGATTAAGAATATGGAATGTCACCACCCCATTTCATCCCATGGGTGTCGTAAGAGCCGACAGAGGGAGCATATTATGCAGAAAACAGCACTGTAAGAGATGGAAAACTTGATACAAACCCTATACCAACCCGTTTTGCCAGCGTGGTATAGTAGGCCAATTCCTCCTTTCAAAGGAGAGGCCTAGTCCAGCAGTGGACTGTTAAAGGCTGATGACGATTGCTATATATTATAGTTTTCTAAACCTAATATCTAATGTCTTGAACTCAACGCGACCTTTGTGCCGTGGTAAGTAAAGTTCCTTTATTAATATTAAAAGGTACGGTCAGGCAAATATCCTCGACTTAGACAACTATTATTGGATTTCACTATGGCAATCTGTTTTATTAAATATTACGCCACTGCAAATCAATACATAATATATTTATTGCGTTATTTTTGATGTGGGTAAAAGCCCTATGTCAGTGAAATTAGTCACAATTTCACTTAAATTAACTACTAATATGAAAAGAATAACAGCTCTTAAACCAATAACATTCGGTGTGTCGAATAATAAACATATTATTATCCCATAACGTCCATATAAAACGCCAATAGGTGGTCAAACGGTACCTAGCAAACCCAACATAATCAAACGGTTACGGTGCCAGTACAGTGTGCCATGACCTACAGGCCACCGAACCGAAGCACACCGAACGCATGCCGGACGAACGCCGAGCGCACACTGGAGGAACGTGCATGCCTGATATAAGTGAATCCTTAGATTACCTTATAATTATTTGAAATCACACTTTATTTTACAAGTTTAATAATTTAAAATATTTCTTCAAAACGGTATCAAAAGAAAACAATTTCGTATAGTTAGAAAATATTAATTCATCATCATCATCATTTGAAAGGAGATATTGGCCTACTATACCACGCTGGCCTAACGGGTTGGTATAGGGTTTTTATCAAGTTTTCCTTCTCTTACAGTGCAGTTCTCTGCATAATATGCTCCCTCTGTCGGCTCTTACGACACCCATGGGATGATATGGAGTGGTGACAATCCGCATTCTCAATCCGTCACCACACGGACAAGGACAAGAAAATATTACTTAAGATAATTCAAAAGATGTTTGAAGGGACTTGAAATTTTCAGTGTATTTAAAACTTATCTCTCACTTACCTAACACATTTTGTTTGACAAAATACGTTTGTGTAAAATGTTGTCAAAGTAAATCAAATTACTGACTCTTAGAAAATCGGATCAAATAAGAAAGTTTGTTCAGAAATACGAGCAATCTTGTTAATGTGATTGCATTCTATACTCTTCGACGAATCTTGTTTTCACAGTTCGGATTATCGGAATACTAATGAAAGGGTTTAAGTAACTTTTGGCCCAATGTCACTGCATGGAAACGTAGCAACAGCTTTGAGATGTACTTACTGTTTATAGTATTGAACTCATTTTTATTCATGGTAAAACTTTATTTTGCAGTGTATGGTCATAACAGTGAATATTTTTATTTTTTTATTAAAAAGTAAATTATTAGTTAAGTTAAATGATAACATTCCTTGATCGCTGCTGCTGAATTTAATCAGTCAAACAAGCTTAAATCGTAAATAAATTGGCTCAATATACTCACAGCATGGCAAGTATTAGTTAGTTATTTAATAACACGAATACGAATCATCAGGGTTTTTATCTCCTTGTAAAATAATTTACTTACCGACCCTCTTCTTTATTAAAAGCTGAGAAAAAAAATTGGTAAATTTCATGTTTTATAAAAATTATATACTTGCAAAATTCTATGAGTCAGTTGAATGGAGCTGGCTGAATACTATTTATTTTTTATTTTCGTGGAGATTCGTTCTTTCATCTTAACATATTTAACGTTGAAAATACTTATACAATCATCATCATCACCTTAGCGTTATCTCGATTGCGATCCAAGATATGATCGGACCCAGGATCTGCTGTCCCCTTTTTAAAATAGTAAAGAAATGGAATATTTCATGGTGAGATAGTTAGTTATTGCGATTAAAATCTATTAAATAACCTTATTTGATCTTAACGTCGTTCCGATTGTGATCCGAAAAATTCACTTCGGAGCCTGGGGTCCACTAGAAATAAAAATACAATAACATTAACTCGAATACACCAAGTCTTGTAAAGTTGTACATCAACCGTGCGACTGCCTCCTCCATTATGAGATAGCTTTACGTTTTTAAAAAGCTTAAGTAGGCATTTGCACTTTAGCAAATTACTAGGCACATCAATTTTGTAATACACATTTTTACATTTTGCAATTGTATACGACTATGACCCTTATTACCAACCTACTTTAGAAGTTTATGATTTATCTGTATTATTTACACAGGCCGAGCCGCGGCCAAAGTCAAGAATTAGATTTAATCTATTCGTTATTCTCAAATCAATATACAGTGCCGGACTTAATGCCGAGGGCCCGATATCTATCAGTCAAACTTTGGGTGACGCAGAGTCAAAAATTTCAAATGGAAAATCATTCGTACCTACCCGTTTATGAGAAACTATCACACAGCTAAATAACTTCTATATCGATTGCGGTTACTAAATAAACTGCAGTATACACTAATATATTTATTACCACCGCGATTAGGTGAAGTCATTACCAATTAATAGCCAATGTATTAACCACGCCAAATATGCTTTATAGACCAGTGCAGATACGTTAGAAAACGGTAAAAAGTTAAATAAAATTACAGTAGGATGAAACCCTTTGGAGAAGGAAGAGAATATAGCGATCATTAAAGGAAAAAATAAATTACGGGCGATTTTACAATAGTTTTTTCTTTTACACGAAATTTGGTGAAAACTTGCCTTTTTATGTTCCAAGCACACTGTAAAGGTTTTTTATTTAAAATATTTATTTTTACGCCTTATTTTGACTTAATATCGAAATGAAACCCTAATTTTCAATTGAATATTTTCAAGGAAAGGTCCGAAGTACCCGCAACCGGCGAGCATGTATGAAAAGAGTAATGAGTGTAGAGGAAGCGCGTGAGGTTTGTAAGGATAGGAGCAAGTGGCGTTCTGTTGTCTCTGCCTACCCCGACGGGAAAAAGGCGTGAGTATATGTATGTATGTATGTATGTCTATTTTCACGTCAAAATATCAGCTTTCTTTTTTAAATTGTTCGGCATTTTGTTCGTTGAAATCTTTACTTTCTGATGGTGTGAATAAAATATACATTACTAAGGTCAACGTTCTTAGAAAATGCAAAGAAAGGAAACAAACTCGAGACCGATCTTTTTATTCATAATGTACAATTTTGAAATATTTATTAAAATTAATACTTTAATTACTCGAAAAAGTAAGATTCCATGCTACATTGATAAAAAAGAACTTAAAAATCAATATATACAACTAAAATTAGCAACCAAATAAGTTAATATTCAATAAGACATCTACAATATTTGGAGAAAGTTATAGAATCTTCTTTAAATTATAGCGTAGACAGGAGTCAACGCTATAATTTAAAGAAGATTTAAAGAAGATTAGCTATTGATAGGCTCAAATTTACTGTGGGTCACTCAGGTATATACATTATCTTAAAATAGCAATAAATAGAAGTCTACGCTATAATATAAAGAAGATTTTATAACTTTCTCAAAATATCGTAGATGTCTTATTAAATATTAACTTATTTGGTTGCTAATTTTAGTTGTATACAACATGTAACAAGTTTAATGCACATCTTGAAAGTACTTTGTTCAGAATCAGCTACTGAATCCATTTCTTCATCCATTTTTAATATCATTTTTTTAAATCCTAAAATAATTAAAATTACGTAAATTATAGTCACTCATTGCTTTGAAAAGGCGAAATATACGAAAATAAACCTTAAGTCAACGTAGAACGGCTTCTTTTTAAATGCATTTGTTTAATGGTTCCACGTACAGGAACGCACACATTAATACAACATAACAGCCGGTACAAGACAATAACACACAATTGACCACCAAAATATCTATCATCTTTCTTTCGCTTACGTATTAACAGCGGGAAAGAGCGAGACGTAATGTGTCTCACTTGTCACCGTCGCCACGGTCGCCCGCGCTGGTAGGTACAGCGCCGCGCCGGCCGGGCGGCCATTGTTGCGCTTAGATAAATAAAATTAGTCATCTACCTGGATTCTCTGTGAGTGTAGTGAAAAAATGTTTAACAAGTTTACTTGTTTATTTACAAAATGTGTATTATCAACATGATGGTGCCTCCGCGCGTTTTACGTAGAACGTTCGAGATCATCGTGAAGTCGAATACAAGGAGCGCTGGATCGATCGCGGCGGTCCTGTCCAGTAGCCTCCTAGGTCGCCTGACTTGACGCCCCTGGACTTTTGCTTTATGGGGACATACCTATTAAACCACTAGTTGATTGTGTCGAGACAACAAGTGCCGGGGAGATTAAATAAGATATCAGCTGCTTTTGAAACAGTGAAAAGAAACATTGTGTGTGTGTGAACTAAAGGAATATTTAAGCCGGGTGGTGGACACCTGATGTTTTAAAAAGAGGACGCCGAACAAGTGACAATAAGCCTGTGAGTCATTTGGTTATTCTTTTATTGTAAAAAAAATATGATTCACAACTTTAAACACGCCGTTCTTCTTTAATTCTCTCATTGATACCCTTTTACTTTAATTTCTAATGTATCAATAATGCTAACTAGGTATGATTATTATGATTAAATTAAGATAGTCACAATAGCCACTAACGATGTTAAAAAATGATAGACCGTATCGTATTAAATTTCGCTGTCGTTTGTTTACCACAGCAAACGTTTCGTGTGATAGTGTGCGTGCGCAGGTTTGCAGTGACCAGGCATTTTACTTATAATGAAGTTAATACTTTCGATCAAAAACAATGTTTAGGCTAATAAAAAAAATATTTCAATGCATGCATTATGATAATAACAAGGTTTTCTAATTGGGGTGTCTGAGGATGTGCGTTATTTCCGTTACACGTTGTATATCGATTTTTAAGTTCTTATTTATCTATGTAGCATGGAATCTTACGTTTTTCGGGTAATTAAAGTATTAATTTTAATAAATATCTCAAAATTGTACATTATGATAAAAAAATCGGCCTCGAAAGTTTCTTTCATTTCTTTGCATTTTCTGAGAACGTTTACCTCAGTAATGTATATTTTCAGAAAGTAGAGATTTCACCGAACAAAATGCCGAACAATTTAAAAAAAAAAGGTGATATTTTAACGTGAGAATTTTCAATTGATAATTAGGGTTTTATTTCGATATTAAGTCAAAATAAGGCGTAAAAATAAACATTTTAAATAAAATCATTTACAGTGTGTTTGGAACATAAAAAGGCAAGTTATCACCAAATTTCGTGTAAAAGTAAAATTGTAAAAGTTAAAAATAAAAAACCCGAAACTTGGTTATTTGAATTTTTCACATAAATTATGACGTTGTGTGAATAAAGTGTAAATACAAAAGTTGTAGATCTTTTTATTACCTACAACTTTGCCATTGACGTTTTTCCCGTAGGACTTGTAGTTTTGCTGGCAATCGAGATAAACCCTTTTTTACCCTTAAAATCGCAATCCCATCCATTTGCCGACCTCAGATCGCCCGTAATTTATTTTTCCTTAAATTTTTGCTATATTCTCTTTCTTTTCCAATGGGTTTCATCCTGCTATAATTTTTTATCGTTTCAAAAATTTTCTATCCTGGGGGCTAATCGTGCTATTTTCAAAAGTTCAAACGTTGACAACGTAACGTATTTGGTGAACGTTTGGTTTTAGTTTGGCTGATGTCAAACATGGTATCGTGCTAATTGTATTGAGCGTTCGAACCAGCCTGGCGCAAGTTCCTAAGAAAAAACCGAATGTATGAAACGTGCAATCTTTTTAATGGCTACTGTTATATGTATAAAACGTGAAGATAGCATCCTTCACTATGTACCCTTGGAACAGTATTCTTTCAAAGTTAGACGGGTTAAACGTACATCACCGCCTAGGCTGTCACTAGTGTCAAATGTCACAACTGTCACATTATTATCCAGATTGAACTTTGCCGCGTTATGTAGTTTGTTTATAAAACGTAATAAACATACTGTAAAAGTGCTTTGTGTATACCAAATAAATGTGATTTTACACTTCTAGTGTTAGTGTTACTATATTTATTTGATTAGCATTGAAAGGAACGCAATGAAAAAAAGCAAAATAACGTGCGAAATATGGCATACAACAACATCAGGCAATGAAAAAAGGGTAGGTATTTATGGCAAAATGTCCCTAGATAAAGATCAATGAATATTTATAATGTTATCCTCTCGAGCGCCAGGCCACCGTTTTACGGTGGACACTTTTACCCCCGATAAGCGCCCGCTGACCGTTATACGGTGGTCTCGTACTTGTTCCATTCAATGTTCAAATGAAACGCCAAAACAATGTTTGTCTCTTTTCAATGTATACCATTTTTAAGCTCATGAAACGATTGACAGATCTATGCAATAAAAATGCTTATTTTCAACGTCAGTAAAAACAAACAGTCAGCTAAACTCATCAGCTGTTAGTACACTTCGAGGCGTGCTTACACTATTTCGCTTCCAAATCAATTTTTTACCATATATTTCTTATTTTACGTGTTTCAATAAATATAATAGCTTATAAATAATATTATTAGAATTTTCCTACCGCTATGAATGCCTCTAATTGGTCAATACATTCATTTTTCTACAATAACATGTATTTTACACATTTGTTTGATAAAACCGTTTGAATTACTTCCGCTTGTTCACAAAGTTAGTTAATTCTATATACACAATAAAGCAAATTTCATGTAGATTCTAAATATATATGTATTGATTAGTGTTCTGAAGTAAATAAACGTCGAAATCGGCATTTAAACGCTGCCCGCAAACTTTCATACATATGCTAAATTTGACGTGGGCGCTTATCGATTATAATGACATTTGACGTTTGGGCGCTCGAGAGGTTATATAATGTGATATATTTCAATGAAACATAAAAAATAAGGAAATATTCTAAAGTTTCATATCCTAGTACTTTGTAGGTAAACAATAGTGCCGCCTGTCAGTTATCAATAATCCGTTATTAAAAATTGGCACAAGGACTAAAAATTCTATTATTTTTTTTCTTTTTAGATGTAAAAATGGGTAGCTGCAATTGGAAACCAAGATTACATCAGTTGAACTATGTGTGTGGCAAGCATTTTAAGCCGAAAGACTTAAAAAAAAGGGAACTCAAGTCAACAGCTGTGCCTTGTATCTATAGACATTCCTTTAAATCCTATTACAGAAGAAATTTTGAAAATTTTTCCATTACATGTACGTACATATATCTTTTAGTTCTGCGTATTTTTCTTCGCTAATCTAGAATAGATTTATAGAATAGACTAATTTGTTTGAATAAACACATAAATATTAAATAAATCTTTTATTTGTGTTGGAAAAGTATAATTCTAGTCGAGACATAATTATAATTATTTCTTACCGAATATTATCGATATCGATATTTCGTTAATCACTAGAGGGTACATCCCTATATTGACAAATATGACAATGCTGACAACATAAAAACGATGTCAATTACATGGAAGAATAACTAAAGCATGGAATGAACGATATTTTTATGAACAAATTGAATATAGCTACACTCTTCACTCATATGACAAATTAGAGTTGCCAGAAGAAGATGGCACTATGTTTGTCAGTTAGGGCTAAAGACAATTTGAACACAAATTTCGTAACTTTTTAATTTTTTAGTGATTGAGCAAATCCGCTATCGATATCGATCAAAGTTTCAATAATATAGGTTCAAAATCAAACAGACTTGTAAAAGTAAGTATGTACATGTTATACATTCCGTAAATTTGTGTCCACAGCAGTCAGAACGCTAGTTACATACATACATACATAACGTCACGCCTTTTATCCCCGAAGGGGTAGGCAGAGGTGTATTTCTACACCCACTTTTCGCCAGATATACTTTAGTCCCACGTAATAAGGGGCGAGCCTATTGCCGTACCAGGCACATTTCCAGACTCCGTGCTGCTACTGAGATTTTCGTAACAGAAAAACCCAATAACACTGCCCGACCCAGGAATCGAACCCGGGACCTCCCGATCCCACGCGCACATTTATGCCGCGAGACCAACGAGGCAGTCGTATAGGGTTTGATGTCGAGTTTTCCGTCTATACGCAAAGATGGTATTTGCATCGTGTTATCCCTTAGTCGCCTCTTACGACACCCACGGGAAGATAGGGGGTGGTGACACTTGTATTCTATGCCGTCAACCACACGGCGAGTTACAGAACGCTAGTTAATGGATAGTATTTATATAATTATTACACAAACTTGCATTTTTAAACGGAATCTATATTTTTTTGTTTCAAATGGGTACTCAGTAGCACATAATAATGAAGCGTGTTTTGTCACCAGCCGCGCGTGAAATTTATTTTTTAATAACACTGTTATTTTTCACGTGATCTAAAATTATCAAATCCTTCTTCACGATATTTTCGTTTTGCAAACTATCAAGTATATATGGGCGCAAATTAATATATAATGATTATATTGTTACGAAAATGTTAATAATATTTAAGATTGATATTTAAATAACTATTTGTGAATACAGAACTGAGAACTTCACTACTTTAGAATATTAGACACTGTATTGACTGCTTCACTGTTTTATAAATATTGGGTATTTAATTTATCGCTTAATAATTAAGATAACTCCAGAAACATTCAACAAAGTAAAATCAATTAGTATTAAATAACATTATTCTGATACTTTTATGTTAACGGTAATAAATAACCTGCGCTTATATTTACATCCTGTTGATAGCGCCATCTGTTGCGAATGTTGTAAAGCAGCGTTTGATTATAACAATAGATTTGTTATTCGTATAAAATAAATCATATGGTGTTGTGCAATATTCATAACAATATTAATGTTGATTTTTGATAATTAATTGTACAGTAATTTCAATTATATTTTGAAAAGGAAGTGGCAGTTGTTAACATTAAGTGTAATGACGGTTAGTTTATAAAAAGGATTGTAGGTCACGTTTTAATTCAATTCTGTGCTAGAAATCGTCTGAAAATAAACCAAGTAATATTACGTGAGTCTTTTTATTATAATGGAGTCTGGACTGGACACGATAACCCTGGCGTATCGCCGACATATACGTGAATTCATAGCAATGTTCTTTTTCATCAGACGTTTAGAACGTTGTCTTAAATAGGTAATAAATTTTTAACAAACGTCTTTTAACAAGCTGCTCAAGGTGAAAAACTTCTTTTTGTAGTTTTTCTATTGTACGTTAGTGTTTAGCGCACACGATTTTCATCGCTTCTGTACCTACTGGCGGAGAAATTGTAACCAACGTAGGCGCTTTACTGCTGGTTGTCGGAGAAACAGAAGATGTCTCATTTAAGGAAGGCGCACGCGTGCACTAAAGAAAGAAAAATGCCACGTTTTAATGCAAAGCAGTATATTAAAATAAATAAGCATACCCTTTGTGTTTGCCACCCTAGCAATCACTGATGATACCTGAAGCTTGATTTATAGGCCAAAGCCGATTGATAAAAAGTACCTTACACCTTTTTCTGTACTCCCATTACTCCCAGCAACGTGCATTGAACTTTTTATGATCGATCGAGTAGTCAAAATGTGAAAGCTTAACAAATAAATAAATTCACTTACATTTATAATAGGTATTAGCAAGGATATAGTAAAACTATGAAATGAGTGGATGTCGTCTAACAGCCTGGCCACGAACGGCCGCGACACGCTGAGCGACAAGCGATTTCAATGTTCATGCCGCTCTCTATTCTGCCGCCGGCGGCGCTGTCACCTCAGTGCAGAACTAAACTACACAAATAAACATCGAAATCGCTTGTCGCTTAGCGTGTCGTGGCTTTTCGTGGCAACAGTGTAACTGCAGGTAGCTTGCTGAATATTGTTTATAACATACATACATAGGCTCACGCCTGTTTCCCCGAAGGGGTAGACAGAGGCATATTAAACGCCCACTTTTTGCCAGACTTTTGATCCCACGTAATAGGTGGCGAGCCTAATGTTTTGTTTGCCAGAGCCTCATCCGTTGATAAGCAGGTACACCACTTGCAGGTGAGCTTGGCTTGGGACCCTACGTTTTTGGTGGGAACCCTATGCACTGATAATAAAATTGTAGAAAATATTAAAATTAAATTATTCCTTTGGTCGAGACATCGAATGGAGCCCAAGATCCGACTCCTGTTTGGCGCTGCTACCCTAATAAAGGTAAAAGCAAGTAATTATTTAAACACTCACACTAATACGTTTAGAATGGAGGAGTAATGTTGGCACAGAATTTTCTTTTAGTCTGCGCCATCTGTCATTACTATAAAAACATTCCGCAGTAAAATGCTTGGAACAAATTCTATGGTGCTTTCTAGGCACCCAATTTTCTCCACGACATACTGCAGCAATCCACTTATTTTATTAATCTTTATCACGTGCACAAAGAATCTAAAAAATAACGAGATAAAAATATACGGTGGATAGACATATCGATAAGATTTCTTACAACACTTGAAAAGTCGATATAAATATTATACGGCTAAATTCAAAATCATGATAGAACTGTCATAAAAGATGAATCACTAAAGTTATATAATTTGATGGCGTTAAATTGTCTAAATTGTATCTTACACGTCAGTTGACTGTGTTCAATTTTTCAGTACTAGGGCTACCTCTATGTATTATATATCCAATCTCTTTGGTCAATTAGTATCTTTATGTTGGTACGAGTTTTCCCTGCACGTTTCATACAAAGCTGAAAGCTAAGACCAAGAATCAAAATAGACTCGACATTTGCGTACACCTGTAAAGGACGGATATAGAGTACATCCCGAGTTGGTGTTACCAGATGTTGTAAATGTTTACCCTACAATTTTACGAAGTACATATTAACTTTTAAGTAACATTGTATCAAACCTGAATTGAATACCTTACCAGACATCTGAGAGAGAAAAATTATAGGAGAACGCGGTCTCATGTGCTTTTTTTTTAAAAAAAAAACAAAAACATCTGAGACCGCGTTCTCCTATAATTTTTAATCAATTTGGTATTTCGATGAATTTATGAGCTAACTCGAGAAGTTACATCAATATCCGTTTAGGTATTTTTGCAACATATAGTAACAAACATCTATATAATATAATTTACAGACCAATAAAAAATAAAAATATAGCTAACCTTACAAAGAGGTTTAAATCCATCCATAAGGTGTGCGATAAGTATTTTTATACTTAATATTATTATGTATAGCAAAAATGTCGAATAGGTTGGACTGGCTTCACTCGCCAAATAAACACGAGGCTGAAGTTATATATATTTTATTATATTATTTGACACTCAACTTTACTGTCCTTTGAACAAAGGTAATTTTGTATACAAATTTATTATTTTCTCTTCTTTATCATTCGAGAATGATTCCAAAAAAGTACCTATTGCGGGGAGTTTTCCTGAAACACTTTTGTTCAAAGTGTTTAGACCATACTCTTGCATATTTATTCGGATCCCAGTTTTCTCCTCCTGTTGTACGTGTCCACAATTATTGTCGGATCGTGCAGTCCTTTTGGAATCTATAAACAAATAATTTCATTACTACAAAGAATCGGAAAACAAATTAAATAATTAATCTTAGTTTCATATGAAACTAAGTAACGGCAAATTACCCAAAATTTGGGTAATTTCCCAAACGCTTGTGTGGTATCCCTAAAAAATATTTAACGCTGTAAAATTAAAAAGTATCGATGACTTTTAGCTTGTTCAACATTCAACGACCTATTGAATTCGATTGTGTAATACTAACATCGCAGTGATAATGAAATAGCATTTTTTTGGTTTATTGATGTAATTTAGACATGTTTCCTTATATAATAATACACTATTTGTATCATTCTAGCAATATTTTCATGTATAAATAGATATTATAACTAAAATATCGTACTTACGAATAAATGGTTATGTTCTCACATTTCCGCTCACTATGTCTTTTACAGCCTAAAATGTAACAAACCACCATAATAAATCTGAACCAATGATATTTTCACTAAGCATTTACAATTAATAACAATCATATAACAATAATAACACAATTTTTCGCGGAAATTATCGAGAGCTCAACTGTCTGTTGGTCACAATATTCAGTTGTAACCAACAAAAAAAACGAAAAGTCTGAGAAAGACAAAAAATGCTATCTTTGTCTCTTTTACTCTTATGTATTTCTGTGTGTCATTATCTCGGTCTGTCACGGTATTATTATTTGCTTGTCAAATCCATAGAGATACATCATCCTAGGCTGAAAGTCTCGCATGATCTATGGCACATCCGCCTCTTCTTACGTAGTATTTGTATACTCTTTGGTTCGAACCGTAGACGAAACCCTTACGTTGGGCTTACGTCAAACGTTTAGTGCTTGACACCGGTTTTTGAAAATAGTAAGTACTATTCTTATACTAAAGAGGCTGTAGCGACATCGCACCATGTGCAAGCACTATTTTAAAAAGACAATTAATGTCATTATATGAATGTCATTGAATGTCAATAAATATTATAATATAAAATCATGAAATAATTTTATTACATTTATACGGTAAGTACCGAAATATTGTTTACTATAATAAGTGATTTATGCAAAAAATAATTAATGATCACACTTGGTCATGTTAAAGTGGTTTTTATTTCACTAGAGTAACGAAGGTGAATTCAAATGATGATGCACCACAACATTACCGCAATTGCAGCTTCTTCTGCTATTTGTCGAGCCCAATACGAATTTTATATGATCGTTACAATAAACAACACCTATTTTTCAGATTTGGGATAATATATAGAGCAGATAAAGATGCTAAACAAACCCCTAATTGTCAGCGTTTGGCATAATAGTCATCCTTTCTATAAAAGAAGAGATAGACGACTTGGCTGACTTTCTAACTTTTCAGGTACGCATTTCAATTATCATTACGTAAGATCCTACAGTATTTACTCTCTTTCTGAACTTGTCTCATAATATGCATAAATACCCATCAAAATAATGTAAGTATATTATAATCAAACACAAGATATAGCGCACGTATGAGAATAATATTAATCTTAAGTTAAATGTCAGCGGGTTTAGTTATTTTGATAGGACTTATATTTGAGTAAATAATTACTTAATAATTTATGTTTTAATTTTGTTCACAGTAGCCGAGGAGTAAGCAAAATAATAAGCCGCTCGTCAGCACAACCACGTGGACATAATTGCAAGTTAACAAAAATGAGCAATTTGCTATGAGCCAAATCGAGACCATCATCAATTCTTGGACATTAAACAAGAATAATTATACTATTAATTAGTTTACTAAAATAATGTAAACCAAACCAAAAACATAATTATTACTGTGAAGTTCACGTTGTAACAATGGCCTAACAGATGTTGTTTGTTTCAACTCTACTTAAAATTATATTTTGTATCAGATTTCATCATCTCAACACACTGAATAAATAAAATCGAAATGTGAAATTGGAGCTTGCCTTTTAATATACATACCTACTCTATTCCTTTAACTATCTATAGAAGTGGTCCAGCGGTAGTCTGGGTAACACTGGATCATCAGATGTTGGACTCGATACCCGATTAGAAAGTACGCTTATGTTAGCTCACACACTTGTATCACAGCCTGCTGAGTCAGTGGTTAGTCTCCCTTGTAGATCGGCTTATTTGTCTAGTGGTACCTAACCCAGTCATGGTTAGGTACCACTAGACCAATAAGACGAAAGTCATGGGTTCGATTACCACCCAGGAGAACTCTTTGTGCGATGAGCAAATTACCATAACTATAATACTCGTATGTGTATAAAAGCAATATTTATATATATTGATCAATTGTCTGACTACCATGGCACTAAGGTTGTGCCTAGCTTGGGACCACACCGCCAGGTGTCACAGAGAATTAATTTATTCTTATGTTTCTCTTCTTCACGGATATTTTCTTACAATTCACTTAGAAATTCACCCGGTCTAAATGGTCACTAAGGACGAAAGGCGGCACCTACCCTAACCACTGTCATAATAGTATGGGCAGGTGGTACTTGATGGGCGAACTTATTAGATAGATATTCTCTTAACAGACTCCAAGGCTTATTACTTTTACTATATATGCAAAGTGGGCAACAGTGATGTTTTGTCATGGCGGGTCTCGTGGCAACGAAAACCCGGGGCAGATTTTTCCGTGATTATGCCTTTGAAATTTCACCAAGCGAATAGCTCCTGTGGCCTTCCCTTCGCTGATCGGCCAAACAACTAGTCAAAATAGGCTGGCCAGAGACTAGGCTCTGACCGACTCATTGAACTATTAGGCACCCACAGATTAGGTACATGAAATTTACAATTCTGTGTCGGCACCGCATTGCGCTTCCCACGCACGCACATTCAACTCGCTGCCACCCAGCCCTAATCTAAGACTTAGGTCTGTTACCCGAGGTAGTGGGTTGGATTCCTAACACGACAAATCTTTGTATGATGAGCACTACGCTTTTGTCTGTGTTTTGGTTAAATAAAACAATTACTATAGGGAAAATAATTGTAAATGAACGTTTATCAGTCGTCTACTTGCTGTATACTTACAGGCGTCTGAGAGCGCAGTGACCGAGTAGGCAGTCTTTTGGCTTAAGCCATCCAAAGAACCTACAACTGTGACAGTATTATGTGTATGGTATACGTATATCCCCATAATATTGTTTCAGCCTTTCAAAAGCGAATGCCTAGGAAGACATCGCGTCGAGATGTAGCCTTTTTAATGAGAAGCCTTCCTAGACATTGTTATAAATATAGGACCAAGCAAACTTGACGCCAATCTTGCAATAATGAATTCTCCCGCCACAATAAGCTATACCAAAGAGATATCTATAAAAATTGCCTTATATGAAAGAATGTTGTTCACTCATTTAAGTTGCAATCAAACGTATTATAAGCATATGCCACTAAATTGATAAATAATAAAAAAATATCTTAATAATTATCTCAAATTTAAAATATTATATATTTGCAAAGTTCGTCGATAGGAACTTTTGGTTTGACAACGTATGAAACGTCCGCGAACGTAACGGTTTTGGTTTAAAACGTTGTCAAATAATAGCGCGATACCATGCAACAACGAGAGTTCGCTCGCACGCTGTCACCTACCTGTCACTGAACGTATCTGCCCTACAAAAACCAAATCGTTTACGTTCAAATAATTAGCACGATACGAAATGTGCATAACGTGACGTTTTCGGTTGAAGTTTGGTCTTGGTAAATACGTTGACGTTTAGCACGATCGCCCCCCTGTTCTATTAACCCAAAATATATAGACAAATGACTGATGATTTTAGTTATGTGATTGTCTGTCATATCAATGATGCAGTTGGAAAGTATCGTAAGAACACTGATTTATATTTGAAGTAAAATATTGACATTCATTGGCATCTCCTCAGTCTCTCCTCCAAACAGGTAAAATGGTAGATATTTTATGGTATTTACGAGAAATGTAAAAAAATCTCATTCCTCAGATCGATGTTTGGTAAACGAATGGGTTCCTACGGTTGATTATTTTGCACGCAACTTTTTTAGTCTCCATTAATTATAAGTGTGAGTCGATTAAAAAGCTATTTTAGCAGTGTGATTTTTCAGTATGATTATGTTACTTAATAATAAGTAGTGACATTTTCCTTATTAGTTTTTATTAACACTTAACTTTTCTCAATTTTTCTTTGTTCTTATTACGTTTGTGTTTTTATTATCTGACTACATTTCATTTAATTGTACTTTCGATTTCGATCTACTACCAAACGTGTCCTAAACATATACAATGCATTAGCCATACGAAATGTAAGCAAAATATTCGACAATATGTATAACTGGGAACAGACGATCGGTCAGTGGAACGTGTGACGAACAGATTGGGTTCTACCAATGAAATGGATTAAATTTACCATTGGACGGACTTGAGGGTTGGTCTCTAGTAATAGAGTATTTATACTGAATAGTAAGTATTTAAACTGAATATTATGTGGCTATAGCAGGGTTTCTTTCTTCGGGCTAATCCCACCCACATTCCCAGTCGGCAACGCTCATATGATCCTTCGGGCATTGCAGGTGTCTATAGGTGGCGGCGATCACTTACCATCAGCAGAATTTGCGATGCTATTTGCTTAATAAATTGTTGCACCTGAAGCAGTCGATCTGTCTAGTCTGTCATAAACTTCTTTGAAAGCATTAATAAGCATTGAGACATATCGTGAAACTAGTCCAAAGTTTAGAATATACACAATGTAAAAAGACCACTAACGAATTCCGAAACTGCATGTACCAATAATTACGATTATTTTTTACTTCAGCACTATTCCTGGTTGAAATCTGCAGGGTCTCCTTGAGCGCACTCACAAGAGCCTTGTGAGACCCTGCAGAGTTCCGTTTTTATATTGTACTTTCTGTTTTGCTGGAGACCAGGCAGTCATTATGCAGAAAAGCTAATTATAAGAGTTACTCATAGAAGAAGAAAAGCCTTACCCAGTTTTCCAAAAAAAGGTGGGAAACTCTAACACTCGCACCCAACCCAATCGAATGAGTAAGAATGTCCAATAAGACGGCTCGTTTGCGTAACGACACAGTTTTTTGCCGGCCCACCGAACTAAACGTGATTATGAAATTGTTCGTGTAAGTAAAATGGCACAATTCATATCGATTTTGCTGATTTGCTACTCATTTCATAGGCCATTTGATGGCTACGAGTGAAAAACGTTTGAATACATTGGATGGGTTTTCGATTTAATTTCTTAAGTGTATGACGCTATGGGGTTAATAAATTAATGCGTTGGTAAACAAGGATCTTCGGTGATCATCTTAAGCCAAAATAACTGTTTTTCACCAATGTTCATTTTTAAAAACTCTCTCTCTCTCATTATGACTTAAATATCTGTTTCAAATAATATACATATTTTAGGTTTAGACAAAAGCAATGTTAAACGAATACTGTATATCTATGTTTACAGCTTTAAGAATAAATATATAGTCATAATCATAATACTTTATTTGTAGAATATAGGTCAGCTGCAGATCTAAATGTTATTTTAAAGTACCACTACATCCTACCACATTATGTGGTGTACAAATAATAAATGTTCAATAAAAATAAAGGTAGTATACTTGTTGCGACTCGTTACACGCAGTACTGAGATGCGCGGACGCCGCCGGCGCGCGATCCCGGCCCCACCACAATACAAGGAGCGGCGAACGAACGAAGGACTCGCTCACAAACCTTCGATAGCGGACGGTCGACCATATTTCAATTTTAATAAAATATTATTTTATTCTTCCAAATTTTTAAACCATTGTAAAACGGCGATTAAACCAGCAAGAAAAATACAGTCCACTTATTTACGTCCACCAGGACCCTAACATTGGTCCTTTAGGATTCTCGCCGTTTGTATCACCATCATCAAATTAAAGAAGATATTTCAAGATTCGGCACTCTTCAGTGGTAGACTTCAGCAGCGCAATAGTCATCATCATCGCAAGTGAAGATATTGCATAGCATCTACACAAGCCCAGATGTCAAAGTCATTTGGAGGTCGACCGCGCGGATTTTAGAACTTCAAGATCAAAAAGGACATCCTTCTAACACCAACTCTCATAAGTGCATGGGTTAAATATTCGTGAGTTCTTTCCAATTATTCCTTTTTCTCTCTTCCTGTTTATTATCAAAATTTTAAACCTATATTCAGAAGCGCCTTTGCTAAGTGAGTGCATAATCAAGTTTTTTCTAAGCCTTAAGCGCTTCATTGCATAATATATAGCCTTTTATTAAGCCTCATTAAATTTTCATCTTTCGCTGCTTATAATATTGCAAGTCATTCCCTATATTTTTGCGTAACAAGTGCACGCGTACTATGCGTGATAGCCTATGAATGATTTACCGTTACATTTTTATTGCAAACAGCTGTTGATCGGCCGGACGGCGTGCGGTGGCTTCACTGTTGTTCTCACGGTTACATCATTAAGCCGGTTCTTGCACTTTTATTCATAATATACGAGTATTTGTTGTTTACGTTTTCAACCGCTGAGTTTATTATTTCAACGTTATTTTAACCGCTATGGCTGACGCAAAGATTGAAAAGTTAATTAAAAACCATTTGTTGGCTTTTGCAAATACTTTGCCTTGTTTAAATAATTTAAAAATTCCTCGTTGGGCTTTTAGTGATAATTGCATTTATCATGAAATACATATTTTTTCAGGTGCGTCAGAGCGAGCATACGGTGCTTGTGTGTATATTCGTTCTGTGCATAAATCAGGGCTAGTATCCGTTCATCTCTTGACCTCTAAGAATAGAGTAGCCCCGATAAAGCCGACGACGATGCCTCGTCTCGAGCTTTGCGGAGCCTTGTTAGCTGCAAGGCTATTTACTAAGCTACTTTCTTCTTTAACTATGCCTATTACTACTTGTCAGTTTTGGTGTGACTCAACGATCGTCTTAGGATGGTTGAAAACACCAAATAATGATTTAAAAAGTTTCGTTTGCAATCGAGTTCATGAAATTCTGGAGAGCACAGAGGGTTATACGTGGCGCTAGGTACCGTCAAAAGACAACCCGGCGGATCTAGTTTCCCGCGGGGTGAAGGCTGATTGCATTAGTCATTCTTTATTGCGGTGGTCAGGTCCTACATTTTTAGTTAAACCTGAAGACGAATGGTCAAAGATGCCTAACACAATCAAGGACACCGAGTTAAGTTAAGTAAAGGTAGTAGAGCCTTGCTGGTTTCAGCATGAATGGGCCGGCTCGACCGGGGAAGTACTACCCTCTCACAGAAAATCGACGTAAAGTAACAGTACCTAAACTGTTGCGTTTCGTTCGGTGAGTGAGAGTGCCGGAGGCCCTATCCCTTATTCCTTCTCCCTGATCCCACTCCTCATCCTATCCCTTTTCCCAACCCCAAGGGGCGGCAACGCACTTGTGACCCCTGTGGTGTTGCTTGTGTCCATAGGCGGCGGTATTTGCTTACCATTAGGCAATCCGTCTGTTCGTTTGCCGCCTATTACCATAAAAAAAAACCTGAATTACTTCCGTGTGCCATTGTGTGCAACCAGATTATAAATAACTAGAGGACGCCAGCAGCTACGCCTGCATTTTTTTTAATTTATCCGTTTTGGCCGATCCCGTGGGAATTTCGGGAAATCCCTTCTTAGTGCACTCCTACGGTCCCCAAGGAACATACAAGCCAAATTTCAGCTTCCTGCGCTCAATAGTTTCGGCTGTAGCGTGTCTGTCAGTCAGTCAGTAACGCAAGGATTTTATATATTAAGATGATATCATATGTACATTAATAAATAAAATGTCTAAATTTACTTATTTACAGCGAACAGTAGCATATATGCAAAGGTTTATTTATAATTGTCGAAATAAAACTAAATTACACGGTTATTTAACAGTTTCAGAGTTTCAAAGTTCATTGAATTTAATTATTTACAAAGTTCAATTAGAGATGTTTCCTGACGAGTACGATATCTTAAGGAATGGCAAAGCACTCCCGACAAAGAATAGACTTTCATCGTTATCCCTATTTTTAGACGCCAAAGGTATTATTCGAGTTGGTGGCAGGCTCAGTAATGCCCCATACAGCTATGATACTAAATATCCTATCTTAATTTGTTCCAAACATCATTTTAGTAAAATGTTATTTAATTATTTTCATTTAAAATATTTACACGCTGGTCCACAATTGCTTTTGGCGAACATAAGACAAATTGATTGGCCATTAGGTGGTAGAAATTTGGCTAAGTCTATCGTTCATAGATGTGTGCGGTGTTGCAGATACAAAGCTGAAACTATTCAGCCTATAATGGGTCAGCTACCTACATCCCGAACAGAACTAGAATTCCCTTTCTTACACTGTTCGGTGGACTACGCTGGGCCAGTATTGATAGCAGACCGAAAGGGTCGTGGTTGTAGGTTAAGTAAGTGTTATTTGGCGATTTTTATTTGCAATGCTGTAAAGGCCTGTCATATCGAACTTGTTACAGCACTGTCGACAGCAGCATGTGTGGCTGCCTTAAGTCGATTCATATCTCGTCGTGGAAAGCCTGCAAGTATTACTTCTGACAATGGTACAAACTTCGTGGGTGCCTCTCACGAATTAACTAGATTTCTTGCTCAGTCAAATCTTAAAGGTTGTATTGCGCAGGAAGGTATTGAATTTAAATTTGTGCCTCCGTATAGTCCTCATTTTAATGGGTTAGCAGAGGCCGCAGTGCGTTCTACTAAGTGCCATCTACGTAGGTTACTTCAGCTTACGCATTTTACCTATGAGGAGATGGCTACATGCCTCACTCAGATAGTCAGTTTTGAATTCACGTCCTATTACTCCTCTCTCTTCAAATCCTCTTGATTTCTCGGCTCTAACTCCTGCACATTTTTTAATTGGACGGCCACTTATGTTTACTCCACATCCACAGATATCGACCGTGAACATCAACGCATTAGAGCGATTTAAAAGGATAGAGCTTATTAAGCAGCATTTCTGGCAACGATTTGCCTTAGAGTATGTGTCCTTGCTGCAGACAAAGACGAAGTGGCGAGCTACAAGGGCTGATCTCAAGCAAGGCGCTCTAGTTTTAATAAAGGACAAAACATTGCCTCCTCTCCTTTGGGCACTAGGAAGAGTCACACAACTTTACCCAGGCACTGACGGTGTAACGCGAGTGGTCGAGCTGAAGACTAAAGAGGGCACTATTCGTAGGGCATTTAGTAATATATGTCCACTTCCAGATTTTGTAGTCTCCGGTCTTCAACCCGGGGAGCATGTTGCGACTCGTTACACGCAGTACTGAGATGCGCGGTGCCGCCGGCGCGCGAGCCCGGCCCCACCACAATACAAGGAGCGGCGAACGAACGAAGGACTCGCTCACAAACCTTCGATAGCGGACGGTCGACCATATTTCAATTTAAGTAAAATATTATTTTATTCTTCCAAATTTGTAAACCATTGTAAAACGGCGATTAAACCAGCCAGAAAAATACCGTCCACTTATTTACGTTCACCAGGACCCTAACAATACTAATTACTTTTAATATAAAATAATTTAGTGCCAATTACTAGAATACTAATAGATGCAATCAAAACAATAAAGGATAAGTTAATATACTATATGTCACTATTTTAAATAATTAAAGCAATATACATGTCAGATTAACATTAAATTCAAATAAAATATTTAAAAAGATAGGAATGTCAATATTAAAATTACAACAATTCTTTTAAAGTACCACTACTTCCTACCACATTATGTGGTGTACAAAAATAATAAATTTTCAATTAAAAGTAATGGTAATATAATAATTACATGTCGAATAATAATAAAAGTAAAATACAGAGTAACATTAAATACAAATAATATATATAAATATAAAAAAATAAGACTGTCAATGTTCCCATGGGATGATATGGGGTGGTGACTGTGAAATATGTGAGTACTTAACTAGCGCAGTAAAACACACGACCGTTCTTTACTCGCTTTATTATAAGACTGGCGATACAGTAAACACTTATGACTACATACGTTGCACCTCCACCCTTATTTACTGTCTAACTTAATTTATAAGTATAATGAACTTAAATTCCAACAATTATTATTACATTATTTTATCATTGAGATATTCATCAACAGATTAATATGCCTTATTTATAAAATAATCCTTGAAAGTTTTTTAAATATTTGCTTAGCTTGTTGTATATCTTCGGTGCCATCACAATATGCTGTTATGATATAGAGTGATTTTAGCCTGAACCATATGAAGTTTACCCAATCTGCGCCTACTAGTGACCTTTGAGCATGTTTTTAACAATAAATGCTGTTTCAAATATATACATTGATGGCATTGTTAGTATTTTTAGGTTAATAAAGTGTGGTTTACATGTCTCAGTAGAATAGATTGCTCTAATTCAGCGTTTGTCTGTTTGCAAGGTTCTGGAAAATGGACGGACAAGCAAGCGAACAATCAGTCATTCCGTTCGACAGATTGACACTGAAGGATCCAATTTTCGCTCAACATTCTGGTCATCCTCTAACCTAATTAGCACCCGGCAGTGACACCGTTGTCCAATTTGTCTCATGGCTTTGCCTGTGTGAGTTTTCGTCAGTGCACTATGAATTTCTACTTAAAGCTGAATCTGGACTTGTTATACCTTGAATATCGTCTTTTGCAGCCTTTTGTTGTCCTCTGCTAGTCTTAAGCCTCTCCTAATTTGCTCGTAGAATATGATACAAGAATAATATGCGAGAAATAGCACGCCAGGCGAGGAAATATGTTGAGTGCTCCCGAACTGAACGAGGCTGATTATTGATATATTCTCAAATAAGCACTGCAAGCGGTTTGATGTCCAGTGACTAAAATAAAAAATAATTTAATGTGATTAAACTAAATAAATATAAATATAATAACTAAATAATTATAAATAAATACACGGTTGCATTTTCACGAATTCAGCAAGAATCATGTATACATTCTCAAACAAGCACTGACAACGTTTGCGTTCAGCGACCAAAAACACAGCCACTTAAGAGGTGGATATACGCCGTTGACGTTGCTCGTACTACTGGTTAGTTGTCCACGGGCGATTTGCGAGTATCGGTGACGTAAAAAAATGCTTAGAAAAAAATAAGTAAAGTTATTTGCAAAAATAAGCTGAAGGTTCCCTTGGTGTTCTAATATATAAGAGACTGATTCAATTTAAACAATCTTGTGATTGATAGATTAGGAGAAAAAAGGTAATAACTACAAAAACAGAGGTTACTTTGCATATTTTATTCAGATATTTAAAATATTTTTTTTTTTTAGGATTTGGTACCAAAGAGAAAATGCTTTATATGATCAACTTTATGTATAAGCAAGCATCCAGCGCCAGGGGATAACCTCTCCTTTCCTGACCCACCTGACACTAACTCTGATTGTCTCAACGTTACAGCCAAGGACGTGGTTGCTGCCGTTTGCTCTTTCCAAAGCGGGTCTGCCGGTGGTCTCGACGGCTTAACACCACAGCACCTTAAGGATCTCGTGTGTGCGAGCGCCGGGGCTGCTGGGGACGCGCTTTTGAGGGAGCTAACGGCCCTAATCAACCTTATGCTCTCCGGCAATGTGAACGATGACATCGTCCCTATTTTGTACGGCGCCAATCTCTGTGCCTTGCGAAAGAGGGACGGTGGCATTCGTCCCATTGCCGTGGGGTGTACGTACAGGCATATGGCAGCCAAGATATGCTGTCGCTATTATTATACAAACTTAGGTAATAAATTCCAACCCCTGCAGCTCGGATTTGGATCCAAGGGGGGTTGCGAGGCTGCCATACATGCCCTGTCAACGTACCTTGGCTGTAATGGGGGCGAGGTTATCTTGAAGGTTGATTTAAAGAACGCCTTTAACTCAGTGAACCGGGACACCTTGTTGACACAAGTTAAAATTGAAACACCCAAAATTTACAACTTTCTTTGGCAGTGTTACAGAAACCCTTCAAAATTGATCTTCAAGGAAAATCTTCTGGAATCCGCCGTTGGCTGTCAACAAGGTGACCCTCTTGGACCACTCATTTTTAGCCTAGCTATTCACCCAATCATCAGCCAGTTAAATTTAAAATTCAATATCTGGTACCTAGATGACGGAACCCTGGCAGGCGACGTACAGACTGTTTATCAAGATCTGGCTTTCTTGAAATCTAAATTTTCATCCATAGGCTTAGACCTAAATCCAACTAAATGTGAAATTTTCATAAACGACAATTTAAATAAATCCTCTATACTTTCCAAATTTCAATTTCTGACTCCCAATATAACCTACATTGAAAAAAGTTATCTTCGCCTCCTTGGGTCCCCGATTTTAGACGAAGGTTTCGATTCATTTATTCATGAAAAAATTCAAAATTTTAGTGAAATTTCGACAGGCTCCTCAAAATTAACATAAATTCGGCTTTCACTATAATTCGGTATTGTCTTTTCGTGCCTAAATTTACTCACACTATTCGAGCTTCGCCTTTTTGGAAAAATTCGAGCCTACTCATTGAAATGGACAAAATTATACAAACTACTCTTAGTCAAATTTTGAATATAGCACTGAATGACCGATTGTGGTTACAGGCGTCCTTACCTGTACGTTTTGGCGGCCTCGGTATTCGAAAAATTTCTGACGTTAGCCTACCAGCATTCCTGTCCTCGGTCCACAGCACTGCAGAATTGACCAGGAAAATCTTAGCACCAACACTGGTCGATTCTGAGGTGCCGTGTAAGACCGATGCCACGAATGCTTGGAGAAGAGCGTGTCCAAGCACTGAGTTACCCCGAAACCTATCCTCTCAGAGGCAGTGGGATGGACCGCTTTGCAGCAGAATACGAGAAAACCTTCTTAGCACATCGTCTAATGCTGCAGAGCGTGCTCGCCTACTGGCTGTGGGAGAGTGGGACTCGGGCCTCTGGCTTCAAGCACTGCCATCGTCCAACATCGGTACCATGCTGGACGATACGACCTTCCGCATCGCGTCTTGCCTCCGTTTAGGCGCGCCATGTGTTACTCCGCATCGCTGTCACTGTGGAGAGGCTGTCGACAGCCTTGGTCACCATGGCCTATCATGCAGCAGGAACGCAGGTCGTATTTCACGACACGGCAACCTTAATGACATTCTCCGTCGGGCTCTTGTCTCCGCTGGCGTTCCAGCCCACCTTGAACCTCAGGGCCTGGTACGCGACGACGACAAAAGACCAGACGGTATGTCTTTACTGCCATGGAAGTTGGGTAGGCCTTTGGTATGGGACGCAACGTGTGTCGATACCCTCGCGCTATCACATCTTCCTAGCACAGCCGGTTGTGCGGGCGCTGCTGCTGCTACAGCGGAGACCCTCAAACGGCGCAAATACGTAAACCTAGTAGGGGATTCCGTATTTGAGCCGTTTGGGGTCGAAACGTTGGGGCCATGGGGTCCAAGTGCGAGATCTCTTTTTAGAGACCTCGCAAAGAGACTTGTCGACGCCTCGCGTGACCAGAAGGCTGGGTTGTATTTGGCTCAGAAGGTAAGTATCGCCATACAACGTTGCAACGCTGCCAGCGTTCTGGGCACGCTGCCAGTTGACGGCGATGTGGATGAATTTCATGACGCGCTCTAATTTTTTTTTTCTTTTTTTTTTCTTTTTTTTTCTGTATATATTTTTTTGTATGTTCTGTATATATTTCTTTGTATAGTATTTTAAGACTTAGTTACGTTTCAATCTGATATATATATATATTTATATGATCTAGATTAAGACATATTTTGTTGGATATTTTTTCTATAACAATTACGGAGCAAAACGGTTTTAATTTACCCCTAGTGACGCCCAATTCACATATGTCCTCACCTTAATTCAATGGACTATGCAACGCACTTTACATGGAAGTTTGTAGTACCATCCATCTATCCTAAATCTACGTAACATTCCATTACATGTTTAACATGTTTGAAATCACGTTAAGAATGTCTATCCAAGAAATGACGAAACTAGTCTATTACTCAAGATAGGAGGTAAAATGTAGTGACAAAGAATCAGTATGTTCAAAAATTCAGCTCACGATTAGCAGTGCACTGCAATAACGACCCTTGGTACACGAGATATACTGTTGCAAAGAATACAGAAAGCTATTGTTCAAATAAACATTCTACCACTATTTTATAAGATTACGAGTACTTAGTACATGTTTAGATGGATGAACGCTTGGATTTATATGAGATGGATAGATATTCTTTACTGTTTCACGCCTAATCAGATTTTGGTGAACTTTTGTAGCAGGTAATTTTATACATCATCATAACACATATCTACACACACCTTTTATCGCACTGGTCACCACCATTATATTTGTTTGTATGATTTTATATATAGTGCTATAATTTACATTTCCTTTATAATATATATATATTTTTAATTCATTACCTCAAACACGGATAAAACTTGTACATTATCATCTTTTTTACATAAAAGTAAGCCTTGTAAATTGCTTTCTGTTGGGGTTGCAGGTTCTTAGGTGTCTAAACAGTAAAGTAGTAGGTATTATCTTCTTCTTTTCCCCCCCGTGGGGTATTCCTAAAAGCGCAACTATTTTTGAGCGCAACTATTTTTGAGCGCAACTAAAAAAACGCAACTACTTTATTCAACTAAGTGCAACTAAATATCAAGGTACAATAGTGCTGGTTAATAACAAACGGAAAATATCGATAGTTGATAAGACAGGACAATTTATTAGTATACTTTATGACATTTGATGGATATAAAAATAATAGAATGCAGCGGGGAGCAGGGTGCGGTGCGGGGAGCGGTGACCACAGGGCAGAGCTGTTGCTGTGCGCCTGAGTTTTATCTATACCATGCAGTGCCTTATTTCTGATTCATGATCCTAAAACCAGGTTTTTTATTAGGCTACTAACTTCTGTTCATTTATGTTGCCCAGGTACTTTTCAAAACATTTTACTGATTGATAACTTTGTTACCAGATTCTATAAACACTTCTAACCTCTGTTCATTTCAGTTATCCTGGTACTTTTGAAAACGATCACCACAATATAATAAATAAAAAATGGGCAGATGATTTAAAAATCCTATCGATAGTGAATAGTCCTTTATGAATCTATTATGCCCCTTCATTATTTTTCGACGTGGATGCGCTTTAAGGAATAAAGTAGTTGCGCTTTTAGGAATACCCCGTAGCTTCGGCCAATTAATTGCGCAGATTTCAAGGATGTCAATATCGAACTCCGACCGACCGGCTTTTTATATAATAATCGCAGAGTAATTATTGGGCAATTATTTTAAGGCAAAGATTTTGCCAAGTATCTTCTTCAGTGGTATAAGGACGTAAGTTCGCAAAGGCACAGTTCTTTTTAAGGATTAGAAATTTTGTTATTCGTGTGTGACATCTTTAAAGAAAATCCACATATAATTATTTTTGGCTCCGATTCGTCCTACAAGGTTCTGGCGTATATGCCGTATATAGAACTAGTGCGACGTTTATGATAAATTGACATTAGAATTTAATCTAAAGTGCAATATGTTAGCCCTCGAGGTCAGAAGAAAGTATTTCTAATTTGGCTTCAAATGTCTCACTTCACTCACATATAATTACTAACAAGGCAAAATAATAGCTGAGAATAATAAAAAGTACCTTTAATTTTTTTGGACGAGACTTGACATGCAAAAGAGGCAGGGTGCGAATGAAAGTGCGTAATAAATGCTTCATCATACAACTAAAGTCAATAGTATACTATTATGTCCCAATGTTAGGTAAAAATGATGTCTCCATATTATCTGTTTGGCTCCCAAATTCCAAGTCAAGTTGGAATTGATAGTCTGCAGCCGTACTTCGCAAGTATACCACCACCAGTATAAAAAGGTCCATCCAGAACGTCAAAAGTCAATTTAGGTTGAAGTCCAAGCACACTGACCACATTTTATACATATTCCAAAATAAACCGGTCAAGTGCGAGTCGAACTCGCGCACCTAGGGTTCCGTACAAACCTGTAGGTATATATTATTAAAAAAAATATGTGAGGCATTTAAAACTTTAAGGTTTTCGAAATTTTTCGTACGTGCTATAAAACGTTGCTTTATGCCAAATTTCAAGATTCTAGATCGACTACGATCTCCAGCCACCGTGAGTACACGCCAGCGGGCGGCGGACCTATTGGACCGCGCGCGGTCCGCGAGGCCCGAGAGGCGGTGCACGTGTTCCGCGTGCGCCTCTCGTAGCGTTAGTAGACTACGTCGTTCTTTTCCGCTCGTAGCATGAACGAGTATGTATGAGGGCATGTATGATGGATGCAGATGGATGCATGTGTGGGACGGGGCCCGCCTCGGTGGGTCAGCTCAGGCCGGCAGTAATGCTAACGTAGTTCCCGTGACCCCGCCAATCAATGGGATCGGATAGAGGAACTCTATGGTGGTTTTAGTGGGTAGTCCCGGCGCTTCTCGTCTGGGAGTCCCACACTCTCCTTAGCTGGAGCCCCTTTAGGGGCCTAGCCTGGGGGGGTTAGCCCGTAAATAGTTTGGTTTCCATTATGCATAAAAAAAAAGATAAAAAAATACTCGATCGACTGGAAGTACCCTTTAGTTTTGACTTGAGCATTTGATATGAATTTGAATTTCATATCTCTACGGACTCTTGAGGAACTGGGTAGTAGCTATAAAATTAAAAAAATATATTTATAATTTTTTGCAATTTTTCCTTTATCTGTGCTATAAGACGATGGTTCGTACTAAATTTCAAGAATCTGAGTTTACGGGCAGTTCCCTGTAGGTTTTCATTCCCTTGCCAGTAGTTGCGAGTTTGAAAATATGCTAAAATTGCTGTTTCTTCTGATGAGTTGTTGAGATAGAAGTTTGATTTTGTAACAGCTTAAAGGTATTATAGACCCAAGTGTTTGATATGAATTTTAATTTAATAACTTTACGCGTTCATGAGGAAAGGGGTAGTAACTTAAAAATTAATACAAATATTTTTGTTATAATATGATGTAACAAAAAATTAAGGTTTTCGAAATTTATCCTATATTTGTGCTATAAGACAGTGCTTCGTACCAAATTTCAAGATTCTGAGTTTACGGGAAGTAGCCTGTAGGTTTGATTCCCTTGGGAGTTCCAAAAATTTGCGGAAATTTGCAGCATAAACGGCTGTATCTTTTGTTTGCGTTGCTTTAGAACATTGATTTTTCACATCTTCATGGGACAGTAGACTTGACTATTTGATATTAATTTCAGTTTGATAAGAAAAACTTTTTTCTGAGAAAAAGAGTTTTGATAGACGGACGGACAACAAAGTGATCCTATAAGGGTTCCGTTTTTTCATTTCGAGGTACCCTTAAAAAGACAAAACTAAACTCATATAAAATAAACTCATCATGTCCGTCCGCAAAGTGTTCTAAGCACTAGCTTCGTATTATGTTGACGGTGTTCCACTGCAGAACTAGGTCACGAGTTTAGAACTTTTGCTGCCTGCGTACAAACTACGCCTACTGAATATTTATTACTAGCCGGTTTGTTGAAATAAGCGCTTATATTGTCTTGTGCTCGAAATAGCATGATCTCTATAGTATAAATTAAAATCTATTGAGTAATTTTCTAGCAGTAAACGTAAAGAAAAAGTTGAACATCCGTTTTTTTAATATACTTCTCCCGCACTAGAGATAAATTCTGTGTCGCGGGGACTTACTCATATAAAAAATCATACAAGTGAAGTTGATTGATGTATTGTTTTTAGTCCCATCTTTTTTTATCTTCTCTCTATTGGTCGTATTTCTACTTTAATTATATGTACTAGTTTATATTTCCATTTAAGCGCCGTAACAATGTCTATTATACATATAAACACAACCGAAGATTAACGTACTTATCATATTTAGTATTTTTATTCTCCAGATATAAAAAGTTAATCAAATGAGGACGAAATACTGAAGTACGAGTATAATAATACAAAATCCATATACTTAATCTAATACGTACAACATAATATTAAACACCAACAATCAACGCCGAATAAACGAATGCAAAGATAAGCATTGTAAAGTATATGCCTACGCCTGGCTAATGTCTGTGTTGTACAAAATTGCTATATTTACGTTGAATATGGAGGTAATTTGAACGGTGCCTGGCGCCGCGCCTATTCCTTCATAGTATGGCTTGAATAGCGGCTGGAAGTGATTCGTGACTTCAAGTTACTGCTGCTAAATGTATTCGCTAAGTTCATTTGCGGATCCAATAAACAAAGTATGAAATTAATTCCTTGAAGTATTAAAAAGGGTTTCATACAAATTCTGACTCGCCTTTTTATCCACTTAGGGTAAGAATTTCTAAAAAGACTTTCTTAGTGTTCACTGAGTTTGTTTGAGGAACCAATATACAAAGTTTGAAGTTAAGCCATTGAAGCGATAAAAAGTTTCAAACAAACTTTGACAACATTTTAACCCTCTTAGGGGTGGAATTTCCCCAATCCTCTCTTAGTGCGCCCCTACACACCTTAAGGAACATACATGCCAAATTTCACCTACTTGCGCTCAGTAGTTTTGGCTGTAGCGTGTCAGTCAGTCAGTAACGCAATTAAGGATTTTATATATAAAGATTTCCGATAAAACAGTATTTAACTAAATAAAATGTCACAAGATACTAACATTCACTTAAGTCCTATGAATAGCCGTCATAATCGAGCAAAGTTTGCCATAACGATAAAAAACTTAGGCAAACTTTCTTAGTACCTCGTGCGGTTTTGGATTTTGGTAAACAAACGAAAATACTCTGCGGTTTATATTAGTTAACTTGTTAGTCTGTGGCTGATCGCAGGCGTGCATATTACATATAATTAAGCTTCAACAATCGCATGCGACAAAAATCGGCCGCGATATATGAAAGAGCTTTCAAGCTCCTTACACACTTAAGTCTTTTTATTATACACGAAAGTTATATTCATAGAAAATACCAAAAACCCCATGCAAAGCAACATTTTCATAACATACGCGGTGTAAAAAGACCCTTAACAAATCTGAAATCCCTTATTGTACCAATCATTATAAACAGTTTTACTTCGGCACCATACCTGGGAAATGACTGGTTCAGGAGATATTGAGGCGCAAAGTTACTACATTTTTTTCTAATTAGGTACAAAATCGATGTATTTACTGCACCAATTTGTTCTGCAGATGTCCAATGCATCCCTAGATAGGTAGGTATCTCGAACATTGCACGCGCGCTTTAAATTGCGGCTTAAAAATGTGTCTACTTAAAATAACATAGTTTCCAGGAATTACTTTAGCTTAGTATGACTTGGAATCATGTGCAAAATGAGTAGACCTTGGCTTGGTGATAGATATTTTTACACCCTGTATATTTAAAATAAAATGCGTATTATTCGAAAACATTAACAAACAGATAAATCATTCGTACAACCTACTAATCCGACCTTTGGCAATAAAGGCCACGTCTCCGGTGCCAAATCATAGCAGTTCGAAACTCGCCCATAAATTAGTACTGTGCACATGAGTACTTACGCGATTTATGACTGTCTAATAGAACATTCGTTTGTGGAACACGGGTTAAATGTATTATGAACTTGCTCTGTACCAGATTCGCTCGAGTGGATGAGACAGTCGTTTTATTGCTAGTGGCAGAAAAGAGAAAGATGATAAATTTAATGATAAACTAGATAATTAAGCCTCAGCCAGTAAATAAACCATCGGCGACTTTCGGTAGATTGACACAGTACATTGATTTTTTACGTCTGGGATTCAATGTTGCTTCTTGTGGTGACTTTCGACCATTCAGTTATCTGTTACGAACAGCAAGCCAAGTCTCGCTATGAACAACTAAGTTCGAACATTTTGTTTTATTTAACCGTTTCTGCCCAATTCCGTACGGGTTTCTGGCAATCCCTTTCTATTGCACCCCTACGGTCTCCAAAGAACATACATGCCAAATTAAAATTGTCACTACCTAACTTTTTAATCCATAGAAAACGAGTATGTCTAATTGTACTAAACACTTAGTGCAAGATACCAAACCTACAACTATTTAAGCAACACACCTACAAACAACTTACTCGTGAACTAATAGTACGGAACGCGACGCTAGATTTGCCAAGGAATTTTATACCGAATGAAATGCACTTGTAGCAGTTTCTTAATGTTTACTAATCAGCAATATGTGCGTCAGTCGCCGCATCTGCGGTGGAGCTAAAAGATATATCACATATAAAAAACCCGCAAATATAACTTTGTCATCATATTATCATATGGTGACGTAAAAGTTATAAAGATATTTGGTTAGGTGAAGTTAATGGGTATGTTAAGTGAATCCCTCTATTACGGCACCCTTCATGAACAATTTCGACTCGCACTTGATTTAAAGAAACATTGTTTTAAGTCAAGTACTTCACGCACAGCAGAAAGTGTCATTATTTATGTCAAAGCCTTAATAATTAAATCAAGTGCGAGTCGAACTCACTGCATTTCATTCGGTATAAAATTCTTTGGCGAATCTAGCGCCGCCTCCGGTACTATAAGTAAACAAACTGAAGTCGCAGCACACTTGAAGCTGTTACGAGACATCTTACTGTTTGTACAAAAGCGGGTACATAGCTTATACACTGTCATGTAACTGTACCTCCCATTTGGGAATAAAGTAGTTTATGCTGCTAACGCTGGGGGCGTTTTGAACACTTGTTGTTGTTTCTTTCATAGGGCAGTACCGTATAAGATAGTCTACAGTCAGGCTGTTGCCGCATGACAAACGGTTGGATCCAAATTATGCGATGAAATGACGATTATGTCCATACAACAGCCATTATGCGACGCATTGTTGCCTTTGCGAAAGCAGCGATAGCATCGTGGAGAGAACGATGGACTGCCACGCAGAGGGTATCGGGTTTGAATCCACGGCGCGCACTTATGACTTTTTGAAGTTATGTGCGTATTAAATTGTAAATTATCGCTTGCTAAACGTTGAAGGAGAACATCGTGAGGAAACCTGCATGTCTGCGAGTTCTCCATAATGTTCTCGAAAGACATGTGAAGTCTGCCCGCCCGCACTTGGCCAGGGTGGCGGACTATAGCTTTACTCTTCTCATAGTGAGAAGAGGCCCGTACCCCGCAGTGGTATAGTTTATATCCAGGGCTAATGATGATGACTGTTACCTTACTGCATAGTCTTGCTTCTCGACGCAAAAGTATACGACGCGACGTGTGCACGCATTTCTTATGATTATACTGATAAACCTCCACTTCTTTTCGCTTAACAGGACAGCTAGTTAAACAAGCACCACAATAAAAATTATATTACAATTAAAAGAAATAACACACTTTGTCTCTGCTTACCACATTACGTTGAAAGCAGTTTTAAGCTTTCGCAGAACCTAAATAATAAAATAGCATTGTAAGAAAATGTTATTTTATTCCTAGAAACTGAAAGTGGCAGAGGTGTATTAAACACCCACACTTCACCAGTTATGTTTCGGTCCCAATGTAATAGGGGGCGAGCCTATTGCCATCTACCGGGGCCATTGTTAAGCGAGCGATAATTTACATTTTGATTTTATTAATATACATATAACTTCGAAAAGTCAGAGGTGTGTGCCCGGGGTACCTGGGGATCGAACCCGAGACCATCGTCTCGGCAGTCCGTTACGTAGTACACCACAGGGCTACCACAGCTTTTTTAATATACCTCTGCCTACCCCTTCGGGGATAAAAGGCGTGAAGTTATGTTATGAAGAAGAAACTGGAAGTTTCTCTGTATTGTTCCATTCGTATGAAGTTATGTTGTAATATAAATAATTCACAATTGTGTATATATCTTACTCATTGTTTTCTAAACTTGAAAGAATGGGCATAATACGGCTTCCAGGAGACACAATGTAATTAAACTTAAAGAGTTTTTTTGTAAGAATTGAAACAGTTACTATTGGTAAATTGAAAAACATCATACCTCAGCAACCAAAAACAGTACATGTGCCACATAGCTTCGGAGCGGCGCAGCAATCAGGATTCCAGTTCAGTATATTTTGCCAGGTCGCAAGGATCAGATGCTTATTGTCAACAGAATCATCCAATAAAGCGTAGTCCACTGCTGTCCATTTGCCATCTCTCTCATTTAGCCTCCTGTACTAGGCTGGCGTCCATGTGGTGACGGATTAAGAATACGGAATATCACCACCCCATATCATCCCATGGGTGTCCTTAGAGCTGACAGAGGGAGCATATTATGCACAGAACAGCACTGTAAGAGAAGGAAAACTTGATGCAAACCCTATACCAACCCGTTTGGCCAGCTTGATATAGTAGGCTAATTCCTCCATTCAAAGGAGAGGCCTAATCCAGCAGTGGACTGTTAAAGGCTGATGATGATGATGATGACTAGGCTGGCCAGACGGGTTGGTAAAAGGTTTGATGTCGAGTTTACTATCTCTTGCCAAAGATACTATATATTTATATTTTTCTAAGTGACCCTATATCGCGTCCACTGCCACTGTATGTAATTGGATAGTGACACTTATTCCTAAACCCATCTCCACACCGAGTGCTTGCAATTATTGTGCAAGCTTTTAAACATAGATCTAGTACCAATGCGTCAGATAAAGTGATTAATATTATTATAAGCATGCTATAAAAAGTGACTAGGCTGGTAACAATAGCCTATTTATTATTGTTATCGGGAAAACGATGCTTAAAACAGATAATCATAATTTTTACGAGCATTTACTCTGTTTTCGCTAGATATAAAGCCGTAGGCTTCCTTAACTTTGTAATACCAATACTTGTATAATCAGATGTTATTACAATAATTTGGTTGTTCAAATTTATCGGCGCCAGCGAGTTAGTTGTTGTTCCAAATTGTTTAGTTTAATTTATAGTTCGTTTAAAATAATTGTTTTGATATTTTTGAGGATCTTTTTATGTTTAGAGTACATATGATTCATATCAAAGTTAAGAATATTCTATACGTAAAATTCTAAAGGCAAATCAATTATTAAGCTAGAATAGTTTGCCCTGAATTTTAATTACCTTTGATGTAAAAAGAGTCTAGATGCGGTAGACTTTCACTCGCATCTAAAAAAATAATATTTGTTCCTAAAGTATCAAAAGTTAATAACTTTTGATACTTTAGGAACAAATATTATGCTGCACAAAAATATTATTTATTACTTTAGTAAAAGTACATAAAGATCAACCACTAACCGGCCAGCCAGATGGCGCAGATATATATTTATGCCATCTTTCTGAATGATGTTCCTCGCATCCACACTAAGCATAGGTAAGTTTAAAAGCACCTCCAATTTGACGCATGATATACATAGACGTAGAGCTGGATTTCATATGGAGGCCTGATCATCTTCTTACCTCAGAATTCTACTTGCATCATGTCTTTCTTTATGTCTAGACGGTAGACAGTTTCGTAACATCCGTAGCTATACGGATTCACGCAGGTGAGTTTCAAAAGGTACAAGCAAAACAGTTCAAAGCAGTGTAAGTATACGGACACAATATGATTACATACAACTGCCCCGTACAGTATTGAACAAGGTGGCTTAGGCTGTATAGGTTAATCATAAAATGAAATTATACAAAATTTAATTTCGGTTTTACAATAACGATTCATATCTAGCTTGAATAGCCTAAGCTAGAACAAAAATCATGGTATCTAAATAAAGTTTAAAACCACCTTCATAATTATATACCTGTATCGGGCTTAAGTAAAAAAAAAATTGCTTTAAAAACTTTTCCTAACTTATGACAGCTGATTTGTACGTAGATTAATGTAGCGAGTTTTAACTAACAATAGGAAAAGTGGGAGTTTCGGTCAAAATGACTAATGATTATTTTTTGCTAGTCAAAAGGATTACTTAGCGTTAATTTCAAGGTCAAATGTGAGTACATTTTTAAAATGAATTGGCACTCTTTGTTGCTAACCAGCTATAAGTGACTTTGTGGCCATTATTTAATAATAATAATAATAATATTCTACCACATTCACACAACGCCATCCAGTCCCAAACTAAGCAGAGCTTGTACTATGGGTACTAGATAATGGATAAACATACATATATACTTTCTTTTTGTAAATACATACATATTATACACAGAAACACCCAGACCAAGACAAACATCCATGTTCATGCACACAAATGTTTGACTTGAGTGGGAATCGAACCCGCGACCTTCGGCGTAGCAGTCGCTTACACTCCCGCTACACCAACCGGTCGTCAATTTAGTAGCAAAGTCTTTGATTCTTACGTTTAATACGTTTCAAATTAAAATAGTATTATTGTTATTGTTTTCTATATATTTATTACCAAAATTATAATAAATGTTGCCTATTCGTGTTACCAATGCCCGTAATAAATAAACTCGAATTTTTTAAACGAATTTCATGAATGAAGAAAAATGGAAGGAATATGTTTTTCAATAACTTCTTACAGCTGACCTGGGTTATATGCCCTCTACAACATATTGGGTAACATCTAGGAGGATCGTGAATTTTATTTTGTAAAAAATAAAAATTGATTCCATAACTGTGCTGTGAAAAACATCGTTGACTGTCAGACATAATAGAAAGTGCAATAGCATTCCGTGTCTTAACCTTTGTGGCTTGAAGCCCTAAAACCGACGAAAACCACCAAATATATTTCAAGTTATTACACGTAGTAAGAAAATTATCGTTTTGCTGGAGAATGTCGCAGCAAGTAAAGAAAATTTCTCATTAATTACATTAATTAGAAATGATCCTAGCTTTTGCGTTTCTTGTGCCAATATATGAAGTAGCTGACACAGGAATACGACCCGTGATAATTAAAGATGTTTGCCGCATTTCCTAAATTTGTTTTATTATATTTGGAAGGTTATATTTTTTCTCTCCATATTCTCATAAGTGTATAAAGAATATAGTGGTGGCAATTGAAAATTATGTGTTTAGATACTCGTGAAGTTACGAGGTCAGTGTGGTGACAGATTGAAAATAAAGATGTCACTACCTTATTTCATTCAGTGAATGTCCCAAGAGGTGGCTAAGCAAAATGGTCAAAGCGAATAATTTCTTTGCGAAGAGACCGAAATTCGGCATCAAGTATACCAATCCATTTGACCAGCGTGCTACGTGTATAAAATCCTGCTTTTGAATCACAGTGATACTGTGAAAAAATTAGGACAGGCTTAAGTCCAGTAGTGGACAGCGAAACGCTATAAAGGAATAAAGGAAGTCACGAGATGGTTTAAATACCTTATATACACACAACGTAGCATTAATTAATGTATTTACTTCGATGTTTAGCAACTTTTCTTTCATCTGTGTGGGTAAATATGGGCATCTACATCTCTACTTAATATTATAACACCGAAAAGTTTATTTGTTTGTTTGCTCGAACGCGCTAAACTTAGGAACTACTAACTGGTCGGATTTGGAAAATTCTTCCAGTGTTAGATTGTCCCTTTTATGTGGAAGGCTTTAGGTTATATAGCATCACGCTATGAGCCACAGGACTTGCTTAGAGCCCTAAATAACGGCGGGCATAATCGCGAGCTCATCTAGTTTAAGATAAATTGATACATTCTACCTACCACGTAACAGGGACATTTTTTATACGGCTATGGAGAGTAACAGAAGACAAAAAAAAACACATCTTAATTAAACGAATCTGAGTCTCAGTCTAAAGCAAAACATGAGAAACCTTAAATGTACAATATTTATGGCTGAAGAATTGTGTCAATAAAAATAGAAATAATAACGTTTGTAAAAATAAAAAGGATAGCGGACGAAAGTGACCAAAAGTGACAAAAATAGTTTGGCATAACCTCGCGTTTGTATTTTACTTTGACCATTTGGTGCTAATTATTTCGTTCCAAAAGAAAATGTCATACAATGGATATTAATCGTTTAGAATTGAGCCAATAACATGAATAGAACCAGAATAGAAGAATTTGTGCTGCTAAGTACACTGGTTGAAAAAAAGGTAATAAAATATTCTCTAGATAACTCTTTGAAAATATTACGGGGACTCACTATATTTGGATTGATACAATTAAAATAGCGTTGAAAATGTAATCAATTTAAAACTGCACATATTCCATTACTCAGCATTGCATCCAGTTTCGAAACAAACTAATATTGTGAATGCATGTTTTTCAGTGTGGGCTTATAACACGCTGTAACGGTCATAAGACCATAAGGCTTTCAATGAAAATTGAATGTTATCCAAGTATACTGAGTAAGTAGTATGTAGAACATTGGATTTCAATAAAGCAACAATAGACTTGTGGAGATAGCGATAGAGTTGTGGAGTGTTTACAAGTCTGTTTTGATCTACGAGCACTTAAGTTTTGATGTACATACTTCTGGTGGACGGAGTACGACTATACGATTCTCAAATCAATTTTGTATTTGTCTCATCTTTAAGTGTTAGAGATATATGAGCTAAGTACGAGGGTTTACGACCGCGTTGACAAATAAAATAGCTGTGACATACGGACAAATAGACAGACAGACAAGGCGAATCTAAAAGGGTTCTGTTTTTACCATTTTAGGCTACGGAACCCTTACAAGGATACAATTGTATTAAAATATTTACGTAACGCCATCTAACTGATGTGAAAATGTTAAAGCTTTGTTATGTTTTCGTGTGAGTGTGTGGCCAACTCATTTGATTTCAGACCACTCCAAGGCCTTCAACATGGCCTAATGATTCTTGTCCTGAGACAAGAAGCGGGACTGACATTCTTATGTACCTACCCTCCGAAGCACGATTGCGCTCTGATGTAAATGCCACACGGGGTCACCCATCCAGGTAGTGAACTGTGCAAGGGTTGCTTAACCTCGCTGACCTATTACGAACGACAAGCCAAGTCACGCTATGTGCGCTACAAGGAGTTATAATACGGCTTACCCTCGTGCAACACAAAAGCGATATAAAACATGTATGAATATACCCGTTATTCTTAGAACTGTAACCGTCACGTACACATACAGGTACGTAAACACACTTTAACTTCACCTAACTTTGTGTTGATTTTGTTCCGTTTTTGTTTCACTTTTGTTTCAGTGTTTGGTTCCCATGAACGTTGAGGTAAACATACCTTTTGTGGAATCCGTTTAAAACCTTTGTTTATATTGTATTGTAATTGTTGTTTCTATAGTTTTCATATTTTGACCTTCGTCTAGAAATAGCCGTGCCATTGAACATTTGCAGTGTTCGCGTGATGTATTCTTGTATAAGCTTAAACAATTATCGCAATTAACGTCGCTTCAGATAGCTTACACGGTTGAAAGTCTGATAGGACAAGTAAGCTGAAAAGAGCGCTTTTTAGTTGCACAACCTAAATCGTTTTAATTTTGCATTTCTATACTTCTTAGGTTGCCAACTCACACTATATGCATTAAGAATCTTATGTTTGACACCAAACCAAAATGATTATTTTTTAAAGCAATTTTTATCTTATAACTGTGCAATAGTAAACATACGCAAAAGACATGCTTTATGCTTATAGCAATTTTTTTTTCGAGAGCGTAGAACTCAATGCCAAAAACTACTAAAATATAATTTCATAAGTACCTAATAAAGCGTGGGCTTACATGATGCGAAGCATCATCTTCCGCCAGACGTTTGTTACTATGTATATGACATACAATCTCCTTCACATTTAAACAAGACGATAATTTACTTACTGATCAACTTTATCACAGAGAAACAAAACAAATAAACATAAGAAAACATCTATTGTTAGAAATCCTTGAAATCAACACGTAAGTGGGAGCTAGAGGTTACTAAAGTCTCAGATACCGAGCTTATACTAAGAAATTCATATTTATAAACCTACGTTTGTTTATCTTCTAGACACGATCAAATAGGTCAAGAGTAAACCAATACCCAGACCTCAAACAAAGCTAGACAAATATACAGACAAATAAAAATGGACATAAAAACAGCATAGAAAATTTACAAAGATACAAACAATGGACCAAAAAATAGCAATATTCGGTTCAAATTTGTGGATCTTACAAAGCGTTTTACCGTGTGAGAATCGAACCCATAAGACTAAGTGAAGTATCAGACGGACCCGGAGTAGTCAAGGCAAAGTATGCTAACCACGACTCGCGTGGCTCCAGTCGCTATGTGACGTGGCTGGATACCACGGTGGTTTTAGTGGGTAGGCCTCGAGCGCATTTATGGGTCACATAACTCCCTATGCCTGCCACAAGAGGCGGAGAATAGGGCAGTAAGTAAATAAAATTATCAATGTAAAGAAAAAAGTATCACTTTGAATATTTGGTTATTATATCAAATAATATGGACATTTATAAAGCTTCATTTTAATAAAACTCTAGTCTCTAATTCTCGTTAAAACGATGGAAGGTTTAAAACGTCTCACATGTAGGTAGTGTTTTCATTAACCTTTCAGTCAAGAGAATCTTAGTAGATATAAATAGATTCTTGAATGTTCTAATTTAGGAAGGAAGCTATAATTACAAAACCTATGTAAAAACATGTTTATGTATAGATTATTAAATATATATATATAACTAGTAAAATATACTAGAACCGATCCTTATCTCAGTATTTGCTCCAATATTTTCCAGACTTCGATTGCAAGCGTTGATATCCCGACTCTAACCACATTGCACATGCTCATGTATATTTTGTATGCAAAACATAGCACTGAGAATATTCACAGTAACTGCCTGTAGTAAACATACTGTCGCAAAGGAGCTTATTATTTTTATACTTAATGACCTGAATTTGCATAAAAACATACACAATATTAGAGATAGCAAGCGAGTGTTACAGTTCTTATGTCTACTATTTATTAAAGAAAATGCGAATTATATTTTTCTTTTTATGTGTCAAACTCTCAACCAATCGTCTTGAAATTTTGCATACATTCATGTCATGTCATTTCAAGGGCACAGGAAAGTAGACGTGGTACTTATGTAACTTTTGTAAACCAGCTCAATATGTAAAAAAACATAGAAAATTGCGTCCTTTTTGAAATATTTGCGCGATTGAGACTAATCGTTGCGAGGGCAAACTTGTTTGCAGTAATAGTGCAACTAAACGAATCCTGTCATCCATCTGATTTGTTATCGTTTTACTCATAACAAGAAATGCTACGTCTCTCTTTAAATTGTATGAAATAAACTTACATCTCCAAATGAAGGCCAAATACAGGTTGTTTCGTTACCCCCCGTCCGATCAATGAAGGGGTTGTAGGGTAGAGTAAAATGATGAGGTATTTGTCATTAATTCACGGAAATTAAAGATAAAATTTTCCCTGGTAAATTTAATTAACTTTAAATAATATCACATCAGATTACCCATGGCAACACTGAAGACTCATAAATCGTAATAACTAGGTATCTACCTAAAGTTCATAAAAGGTCGTTGAGTGCATCGGCCGGCGGCCGGCGGCGGCCGCGTCTAGTTACCTAATCCTTTGATAAAAGCCGAACGTCAACTTTACACGTGCCATCATTTTAGGTAGGTAGGTATACCCATTTTATTTATGAGTTTGTTGCAACAGCTGGTTTATTACATTAGTTAAAACGGAAGGTATTGTTTACGTTGTTTGTTTGTTTCGTAAGAGTGCGTAGCCAACTTTGGTGTCCGTGTATTCAGACATTTCAGATCACCCGAAGGCCTACGACATGGCCTTAAGATTCTTAGATTCAGTATTAAGTGCCTTCTGAGTAAGTGGGCACCCATCCATTGATGACCTGTGCAACCATTACTTAACTTTGCCAAACTATTACGATCCAAAAGCTTAGTCACGCTATGAGCGCTGCATTATTTACGGTAATTACTAATTGTTTAAATCTTACTTAGGCAGGTTACCTTTAATTCCGAAAAACATCAACTTACTTGTAAGCTGCGTACGACGATCATGCTCCACATGTCGACCGTAAAGTTTAAGACACTTACAGTACCTTTTCATCAAAGGTACCTATTTGAAAGCACACTAACTAGCACACTGTAGTTCACGAGGTCGTGAAGCCGTTGAACAACGCGCTTCAAAGGCACTGGCAGACCTGGTGGTCCAGCGAACTATTCCTCCTTATCACTACGTGCACCTGCATGAATTGCATTCACTCCTAACTAAACACATCGAAATGTTAAAGTATTCAGAGTTTGAATACGACCGACGCCGTAACTATTTCACAACGTAAGTTATTCCGGAAGTCCGAACGAAAATAATCCTAGGGCAAGACTGAGTGAACAGTAGGCAAATTGAAGTCGTAAAAAATAGCCAGCTAGGGATGTAACGAATGATATTAAATTTATTGGAGTTCTGTTTTTTATCGATATGTTATTAGTGTCCCCGTACGAGATGGGCACGTATCCAACGTAAAATTGTTGTTTGTTTTTAAATTATTGTTATAACATAAAAATGATGTAACTTTTTTATTTGATTTAGGTTACCGAAATTAGTAGATCATAGTCTTTTGTCAATGATCTACTAAGTTCTGTAACACAAAAGTATTATTTAAGTCTTGTTTACGTATTGTGTCGATGTCGTTATATCATTAATATAATAATTATTTGAAAAATGAATGTTGTGGCACATTTCATGTTAAAATTTATTAAATCGATATTAGCTGCTATCGAACGTAAACATCTCTACCGCGTATTGTGTCGAGCGGCTCGTTTGACGGTAAAATTGCACTATTTTAAAGGCGGCATGTCCTTTGACACGAAAAGCCGACAATATTTTAATAGAATTAATAGAATCATAAAGGATACCGTCGCTGAGTGGAGTGTTGCTAGTTTAGGGAATTTTCCCCAATTTCGGGGTAATGTTTCTCGTTAATACTATACTAAGGAAATAAATTGTGATGTTTTATGAAGACCTGGATTTTTTTATTATTTTTCCTAGTATGTCTAGCAAGTCAGTAATATGTGGTTTCGGGATCGGACAGGGGGTTATGAAACACACTGTATATGTATAGTATAGCCCCTAAAGAACCAGTCTATTTTCGCAACTTAAATGGTCAGAACACATCCGTAAATAGAAGAGACAACACATTAAAGCATATATTATCATTACTACACTTCTCCTGCGGCTTCGACGTGGTATTAGGTATATTTATGTATTATCGCAATAAAAAGTACCAAGCCCATGTCACTCTGCCTAACCTGACTATTGTACCCACAAAAATTATGCTTATATCGCTTTGCCACATGATAGAAGGACAAATATACACACTTTCGTATCTATTATTATACCTATTATAAGTCCAATTTTCGTCCTCAGTCTGTATGAACTCAAAAACTATTGAACAGATTTTGTACTATTTTCACCAATATATATTGTGATTCTTGAGGTAGGTGCAAATGTATAATTCACGCAGATAGAGCCGCGAGTGAAGTGTAGTTCATGATATTAGTATGAATCTGAAACTAATGAGTTCACACACATCATCACTTAACTGAAAAGCTGTCTACCCAAAACCTTTGTTGATATTTACGAACGGCGAGCTTACCCAACCGTTGTGCCCAACAGTTTGCTGAGACGCATTAACGCTCGACTAGGCCAACCGCGTGTGCAATCGGAAGACACTGATTCCCAGGCTTTGATATTCATCCTCCATTTAAATTCATGCTAAACTGGATGTGAAGGGTTTCCCATTAATGACAGAATTATGGATGGATGAATAACTTCCTGCTTGTTATTGTAGCTATCGGTTCTTCTATATTGTTCCTTTTGATCTAATTTTGTTTGTAACTTCAAGTATGTTTGAAGGCTGCGAAGGGAAAAGTACGGCGTTTAAATGCTTTCCCCATTTGGCAGAATCGATTATATAAGCTTAATTGTGTTGACTTGCTCGTTTAATTTGTTTACTGTCGGATACCCACAGCTACGCCCACATATTTTTATTTTATCGCGTCTTCCCGATCCTTCTATCATCTTTCAGTGACGACAATATTGTTTTAAAAGAAAAACAAACTCTTGGCTGACTATACGTTGCCGATCCAGACTTACTCCGAAATTCAATATTCGAATTTTAAATAGATCTGTAGATGCCATCTGTAGATGACACGCCGTGTGGTTGACGGCATAGAATACAAGTGTCACCACTCCCTATCTTCCCGTGGGTGTCGTAAGGGGCGACTAAGGGATTACACGATGCAAATACCATCTTTGCGTAGAGACGGAAAACTCGACATCAAACCCTATATGACTGCCTCGTTGGTCTCGCGGCATAAATATGCGCGTGGGATCGGGAGGTCCCGGGTTCGATTCCTGGGTCGGGCAGTGTTATTGGGCTTTTCTGTCACGAAATTCTCAGTAGCAGCACGGAGTCTGGAAATGTGCCCGGTACGGCAATAGGCTCGCCCCTTATTACGTGGGACTAAAGTATATCTGGCGAAAAGTGGGTGTAGAAATACACCTCTGCCTACCCCTTCGGGGATAAAAGGCGTGACGATATGTAAGTATGTATGTATGTATCTGTAGATTTTAGATTCGTTTTTGACAGTTTTTGACATAAGCTCCATATAAAATACATCAAACACGAATCTAAAATCTACAGATCTATCTATAGTTCGTATATTGAAAATGGCCGTTATACGAATAGGATCGTTCATACTACCAGAGATAAAGACTCTGTAATATTGTCAAATGTTTTTATGTGCCCACAATTACATGAGACGATTTTAATTATTCCCTTTGTGGAACGCTAATATAAATTTATTACATTAAAACTAGCTTTATTAGAAAAAATCTTTCGTTATTTTTATTTGAAGAACAGTTTTATGAAGAGTCCTTAGGTTTCGGATATAGCTAATTAGAATTTGTGATTCCTTTGACAGTTTTATTAAATTTTATCATTCTCGAAGTTAATGAAAAAATATGTAGGTATTCTGGTTAAGCTATCAATATGTTTGTTTTGTTTTTTCTTTTTTCTTTTTTTCGGGTGAGTGTGTGACCAACTAGTATGATATTGATAGACTAGCTAGTCGAAAATCTAACTTTTTTGGGATAACGCACTTACCGTTTTAGAGACACCAGGTGCCATACTAGGTATTAGACTGCGCTCACTTTGCACGAGTTTTTTAAAAAAATCTTCTTGTAATGATCCAATTCTACAAGTACTAGAGGAATGCTCACATTAAATGCGGGCTAGCCGTACGCATAGGCACTATACCATGAAATTTGTCTCAATTACCGAATCTATGAAGAAACTACTCAAATTTCAACTAACGATACCGGCAGAGATAGGTACATTTGCAAACTATATTTTTGTCGGAGAAGAACATAATCTATGAGTGAACTTAATTTGTACGAAGAGTAAATAGTATGTTAATGAGCAATACAAACTCCTATTCAAGGTGAGTGTGATCTAAGGCTAAGATGTATATAATGTAGATGAGCGGAACGCAAGAATGTGTTATGAAAACATCACTCGTTAAGCGGTAGCTTCATATAAATAACGTAATATTTTGTACTCTAACGGTCGGTCCCAATATACGATGTATCCATGGATTTCGAGATTAGAGATCCATATTTGACATATCGCACCTTTAGAATTGTGCTGACTTAATTCGAAATTCGTATTTTTTGGTAAACGCCAAAAATTTATTCGAAGAATTGGTCGTTTTTTAGTTATTGGATTATAATACTTACAGATACCAATTTGATGTCAACATTTTAGTTTTAAACTTTAGAGTAGGAATTGTTTTAAAGATTATTTGCCAAATTATAGATATAATTAATTAAATATAGTATACATTAATTATTTAAAATAATGTGTCACTTATTTACCAAAAACAATTAATTTGTTTTTGGCTTATTTTACTTTAAGTCTATTTATTTCTAAAGAACACCAATAAAAAACAGACCATTTAAAAAAGAGGCGATTAATTTCTAAAGTTGTGTTTTTTGCAGTATGCCTTATTGAGTAATATGCTAGTTTAATTGTTGATAATTTGGTAAATTAAAGGAAAGTGAAAAACGTATCATGCTTTCATAATCGTTTATTTTGATAATTTACATCATCATCATTACACACTCACCACAATCAACACCTACCAACATCAGGTAATCATCTCTACCAAAAAATATTGTATATTTTAGCCTTACTAATACTTATTACAAAATAAATAACTACCCATTATAACTGTTGTAAATAACAGAATAGATAGGATAATAGGTAGTAACAAACTACAAAACCGTCTCATGAAACCAGGCGTATGTACTAGGAGTTACTTTAGTTCCTATAAGGTAATTCAAATCTTTTTTATTTTCTGCCAGCTCTATTTTATTACAATAAGCTTTTGATAGTGTCTGTCCAGCCTTCAGCATTTTGACTGTAATCTTATCATATCCTACAGCCTTACCTAATTCCATATTTCTCAGAGCCTTCAAAATCTCATCCATGCCAATACCACTTTCACCATTGCTATCATTACCAATTATTTCAGTTGCGGGTGTCTCTATCGCCGTTCTTCAAATATTCCTTCAAAATACTCTTTCCATCTCTTCAACACGCACGATAAACCATACAGTATCTTCCTATTCATTTCTCTGATTGATGTGTATTCCGAGGAGTGTATTCTTCCTCGAAAAAAACATTTATTTCCTCTTTCTTCTTTTTAACCATCTCTTTCACTATTCTTTTTGATCTAACAAACTCTTTTCTAGCTTCATCTATGTCCTCACTCGTTGCTTTTCCCATTCTTTAATTTGCTCTAGCAGCCAACCAATCTAACCAAGCTTTCTTCTTCTCTGACACTGGTGATTGCACATCCTTGTCCCACCATGTATTCTTATTCATTCGTATTTTCCTTCTCTTGATCACACCACATATTTCAGATGCTACACATACTACCTCTTCCTTAACGGACTGCCGTAATTCTTCCATATCATTGATGCAATCGAACCTCTAAAATGTTGCTATCAATCTTCGTTTATATTCATCTTTTACATTTTTCTCTTTTAAGTTTTCAACTTTTATTCTTTCCAAGACTCTCTCTTGATTGTGTTTTCGGTGTCGCCATCTTTTAAAGAGCCCACTTATCTGGCTTAACACCAAAAAGTGCTCTGTATGGATGCCAATCCCCCGGTACGCCCTCGTATCTATCACATTCATTCTCAATCGTTCATCTACTATTACAAAATCAATCACACTTCTTCTAACATTTTTCGCCTCACGTGTATGTATAAGTATATGCTGTTGTGATCAAACATGGTGTTTGTCACACAAAGGCTCCACTGCAAACAAACCTCGAGCAGTACTTTTCCATTTTCATTCACGCTCTCACCATCGAATCCACCTAAAACCCTTTCAAACCCATCTCGCTTTACTCCCACCCATCCATTGAAATCGCCTAACAAGATCAATCCTTCGTTATCCTTACAGTTTCTCAAAATCTCTCTTAAACTCTCCCAAAACTCCTGCCTTTTGTCTTGTTCTTGTTGTGACATGCCCTCTATTGTATTGACCGGGGCGTAAACCCCTACAGTAAGGACACGGAGTAAGTACTACTTTCATTCTCATCCATATTAGCCTAGCATTACACATTCAAACTCTTTTATGCACTTATTCATTCGCGCAGACAGTATTATGCCAACTCCTTTGCAGGCTCTGGTGGTACTATCTACCCCAGACCAATACGCCGTGTATGCACCGTTTTTGGTGGTGTCACAACCCTTCCTTTCTGTTTCATTCACACACAGAACAACATTTCTATCATCCATCATCTGACATACTTCATCCAATTTACCGTCCATCCCTCCTCCAACATTCAACGTTGCAAAACGGCTTTCCGTATGCCGCTTTTCACCCTCGTGGGGAACGAGACGAACCGCGTTGCCGCCGTATGGAGAAGTAGTTTTTGTTCCCATAGCGTTCCCACGAGATTTAGGGATCTAGACTGTCCCTCCCCGCAGAGCTCTTTACGGGGGTAAGGTGGAATCACAGCTGTGCCGTGGACCACCAACACAGGCACCCTCCGTTTACGATCAGCTTGCCCTATTGCCACGAAACCCTCGGAACGACTCGGTTCACACTTTAGATCGTGGTTTTGTGTCGGGTATGCTCCCTTAAAGTTGGTTTAATTTCGGAGGTTTCCTTCTCCTAGACAGGTTGCCAACCAAAGCTAACGAGGCCCAACTCCCGTACGTTTGGTTTAATTTCGGAGATTTCCTTCTCCTAGACAGGTTGCCAACCAAGGCTAGTATTTTCATTTCGGATATTCAATAATTGAAAAATGTGATCTGCTCTTCTTTTTAATCTCTAATTTGATCTGAAATAAAAATGCAATATCATTATAAACTCACAAAGCAGGGTAGAATTAATTATAGAATAACATATTTACGTTTAAGTCTCCGTAGTCACAAAATCTGTTAGTAACTTAATGCTATAATATAAAATTCGGCTCCACAATTCATGCAATGTTTGATAAATAAATGACGGCAGTACAAATACGTCACCACAATATTATCTTAGTTATTATTGAAACGCCCTAAACCAATAAAATGCCATTATAAAATTAAATACTGGTCAAATAACTTACCATAAGTTTAGAATTAAAACGGCGGAATATGGTTTACGTCGCTTACAGAGCGCTAGCACAAAACCCAACCTTTAGCACTATCGTCGCAACACTGAATCGGGTTCTTTAATACTGAGGGGCCCGCGAGTATGGCGTGATTTAAAAGAGACAGAAATAGTACGTTTGTCCTTTTCTGGCCCAAAAGCGTCAGTTTAATTTTAATAAACTCATAGAATACGTGTTTACAAATCGTTCTGTGTATTAAACTCATTTTTCTAAATTTTTGAGTTAAGCCACTTCAATTCTAAAGGTGCGATATTTTATATGGAGCTTGTGTCAAATATACATCTATATCATGATCTCTTATATCCAAATCCATGAATAGATCGGAATTTTGAATCTGGCAGTTAAAAGATACAGTGGGCCATCTAGCGGATATAGACTGAACTACACACATTGAAGATCCTGAATCACACTATTTAATGTTATACCTTGCTTACTTTATGTAAAAGTTCTTAACAACTTCTGGCCTCGGTCTATCAGGCAATTCTGGCTGGCCTGAGGATCATCTAGTTCGAAAAGCATCACACTTTTTTATTTTAGTCTCACCTGTATCCACGAAGAGGTAAGCAGAGGTGTAATATTTCTGCTACGATAATCTCGATACATTCTGCATAGCATATCCATAGTTCAGTAAGTAATACTTCAAACCGTACTGTGACTTGGTGTGTGCGTCACCGTGCGTCTTCGTCGATTAATTTAGTGGCAACCCTCGATTTGTCTACGTCACCGGTGACGGGCGATCCTTTACGCGCCACCGACTGATTCGCCTCTATTTATTATGTATTATAATTTTAGCATGACGCGTGACGGTATGCTTTAGATAATCTGTATTGTAATAAATTTTCCTAAATTGGTATTGCTAAGTGTTGGAGCAGATGTATGTGCGTAGAGAAAGATAAATGAGTACCTATGTAATATAATTGAATTATTTTTACACCATCATCATCATCATCATCATCGGCCTATATATAAACTTTCCCGCTGCTGGGTATGGGCCTCTTCTCACTATGAGAATATATATTTTTTAATATCTTTATAACAGATTTATGTTATCTGCACTACACGGATAAATCTTGTTCAGCAGGGACCCTAAAGACCCCGCACTTTTATGAACATTTAAAAAAACGGATTTCAAGAACAATTAGTAGATTACACAAAGTGTTGTCCCATATGTCGATCGACTGTAAGAGAATGTAAAAATTAACCCTAAATTTATGTACATATGTAGTCCACTACTAGGTTAAACCTCTCCAAAGACACGCCAAGAGCTCAATTGTCGACTCTTCGTATCTAGCTGCAGAGCTGATTCTAACTCCCTGAGTACACCAGGAACACAATTGTCGATACAAGAACAGTAATTTCCTAGCATTTTTGGCTAAATAAAAATTTTCGTGTTCAGAATATTATTATGACTCCACTTTTCTAAATTATAAAAATTTTCCTTCTCCTTATTTTTAACGTCGTACTATTGTCATACAATTTTCGGCAATAAAGAATGGTTCATGCTACCTCTAAGAATGGGATAAGGAAAATAAATTGTGGGTGAAATTTTACCTCTAGCCTTTAGACGCTTCGTTGCTTCGGTTACTTGAATTATTTTCAAAATAAGCAAGAATAAATTATATTATACGGACGCATTTCAAAATTTGCATTTTTGTATTTACCTCATATAAAATGTTCTGTTTATTTTTGTTTTAAGCTAAGGTACTGTTACAAAATTTCTTTAAGTAATTTTACTTATACTATAAAAACACTGAAGCGTTAAACATACCGAATTGATTTATTTAGTTGTATTAAGTTCAGGTTTACTAGCGAGGTTGTTGAATATAAACAATTATATCTGTATATCATCATCATCATCCTCATCATCAGCCCTATATATAAACTGTCTTACTGCTGGGCACGGGCTTCTTCTCACTATGAGAAGGGTAAGGCCATAGTCCACCACGCTGGCCATGTGCGGGTTGACAGACTTCACATGTCTTTGTCAGAACATTATGGAGAACTCTCGGACATGCAGGTTTCCTCACGGTGTTTTCCTTCACCGTTAAGCAAGCGATAATTAACAATTTAATATTTTCAATTTAATATATTGGATTTTCCGTGTGGTTGACGGCATAGAATACAAGTGTCACCACCCCCTGTCTTCCCGTGGGTGTCGTAAGAGGCGACTAAGGGATAACACGATGCAAATACCATCTTTGTGTAGAGACGGAAAACTCGACATCAAACCCTAGACGACTGCCTCGTTGGTCTCGCGGCATAAATGTACGCGTGGGATCGGGAGGTCCCGGGTTTGATTCCTGGGTCGGGCAGTGTTATTGGGTTTTTCTGTCACGAAATTCTCAGTAGCAGCACGGAGTCTGGAAATGTGCCCGGTACGGCAATAGGCTCGCCCCTTATTACGTGGGACTAAAGTATATCTGGCGAAAAGTGGGTGTAGAAATACACCTCTGCCTACCCCTTCGGGGATAAAAGGCGTGACGTTATGTATGTATGTATATTGGATCTATAATAATAATATTAATACTCTACCACATACACACATCACCATTTAGTCCCAAGCTAAGCAGAGCTTGTGTTATGGGTACTAGATAATGGATAAACATATCGCCGTCCCCAGCGAATAATATTGTAATCAAATATTGCGATAGAAGTGCTTTTATGGGGAATTATTGTTCTAGAGGTGCGATTACACCTTGTGATTTTTTTTTACGTAATTCGTACGATTATTTTTCGAGTTAGACATTTTGTAATGAATGTACCTGTACTATTCTTCTATAAATAAAAACTATTTGTTGTGACAAATATCATCATAATGAATCAATAGTGACTCCTTAAAGTTATCTTTTTTTCACTAAACTGTAATTACAAATTTATTTTATTCGGGTACAATAAATATAACTTATTTCGGTAAAGTATATTACCATATTATTCGCGTAAAAATAGCATGCTTATTTCACAGTAAACTCATTCGCGATATGTCTTTTGAAAACGTTGGAACTGATATGATGAAAAATGTATACTCCACGATAAAAAAAACATAGCAATCTATTTCACAATATTATCCCGCGCCGATGTCAATGCGTATTGACACGTTACGATCTATGGTCGAATTATTTTAGCAAGTACTATACATCACGCTCATTCATTATCTTCAGAGTCTTCGGAATATGTACCAAGTCTTTACCGTGAAACCAGATCTGATACACCAAGCACAACCTCTAGTATTGGAGGAGATCCCTTTTTTATAGATAAAATGATCCAGTCGAGCAATATCCGTACCTAGTCCGTCAACAATTTGTAACTTATCTTTAGTTTTCGATAATGTAGATTTTATAGCATCTTAATCTGCCATTTATAAGGTTTTAAATAAACGGGAGATTCCAAAACAGCATGAAAGCGGAAATAAGACTAATCTCAAAGTTCAGAACTGCTCTCTTGGGTCAAAATGCCTAGAAGAGCATTCTAAGAATTCTTATACTACTTATCAAGCCGAATTTTTTTCAGAAAATATAACATTAACACCAGGCAAAACTGACATTACTTTGAAACCGAATGAATCAAGCATAGAATGTAATGAGATTATCAATGGTTTAGATATCCAATTGGGCAAACAGCAATAATTATGAGGATAATCTAAACAACCAGAACACTCCTCAAGAAATAGTATTAGAACGTTTAAGTGAAACAGTTCAGCCTCTCCAATTATCTACGTCTATTTTAAATAATCAAAATAATACTATAACGATATCAGAATCTGATACGACTGAACAAAATGAACCCTGAAGGTTCTGAGACTTCAGTAAATCAGAATGGCAGTTGAAAACGAAAGTGCGATAAACATGAATGGAAATATATTAAAAACAAGATATTGAAAAACTCTGGCAAAGCTTATGAAGGATGTCGTTCTAAGAAAGACTACGCAGCGAAGGCGGTTGGCCCGGTATGCTCATGTAAAAACAGATGCGGCAAAAAGTTTACTTCTCAGCAAAGGGAACGTTTTTTAACGCTTTCTATAAGCTTCAAAGTCACGAATTACAACGGCAATATATTACAAGACGTATTAAATCCAAGCCTATAAAAAGACTTACTCTGAAGCGACAATATTTATCTGAGCAACTCAATACCTAAAATGGGGTGAATAGAAATCGTGGGGTGAATAGAAAAAAGTCCGGAAGTTTGATATTGTTGACTCCAGTTTGTTATTTAGCCCTATAACGAATGTTTTTCTCTGTGATTTTCTACGTGGCAACATGATTTTTATAGGCTCACCACACACAAATTTACGTCAAGTGGAAATTTCATATAGATATAAGCGGTTAAAGTGAAGGTGTGAAAACAAGTAATTTTTGCTCTTTATAAATTTTCTATAAACATCAAGTTATTGGTTGTGTTCACCCTGTAGATGTTTATTATTCGATACATACATTTCCCATCTTTAAGAAAAACAAAGGAAAGTGTCCGTGTTTGATTATTTTACATTATTTTTCTATTAAAATTGAGAAGCTAGTTATTTTGCTCGAATTCGAGGTGAATAGATACGGGAAGGGGGTTAATAGATACGCCGTTAGGGTCAATAGATACGCCATTGGGGGTGAATAGATACGCGTGGGAGGTTACTAGATACGAGTGGGGGGTCAATAGAAATATATTTTTTAGGGTTGTCAATCCAGGTTAGTTCATCATACGCACCTTTTTGTCAGATAACCATTGAAAATATTGTTTATATTTAGGCAGGTGCCTACCTGTATGATTAAAGAGGTAAATGTTGATATCGGGTTTATTAAAAAAATACATAGTTGTCTGATTAATAACAATGTTGATATATTGAATAAAAATGTAAGTTGATTTTGACAGCCCTAACGTTTTTTCTCTATTCACCCCCTTCCCGTATATTTTGACCCCTGTTTCGAGGTAAATAGAAAACGCTTACTTTTTCTTAATTCACTAATTAATGTTTTTACTAATTTGTAGCACAAATATTGAGTAAATTACAACTTAACTCATGATTTCAAAATGCTTCAATAATGACTCTCATTCAAAATATCTAATAAAATCATAAAATCAATCGTTGAAATCTGTGTCTATTCACCCCATTTTACAGTATTTAAAAAAATTATAAATTTTACCAATCCTGGTTTTAAACTCAAAATAATTTACCAGAAAACTTAGGCACTAAGCGGCAGAATGAAACAAGTTTTAATACCGAATTTAACTTGTCTTTTTTTAAACCTAAAAAGGATTTATGTGCATTTGTGTGTGTATTTGTTCCTTATATGAACAAGCTGAAGATAAAAGCGTGTTTAGAAGATAACTATAGGGCACACCTGGAGCGTAAAAATAGAGCGCGTGAAATAAAAAGAAGGGAAAAGGCTGCATTTGATTCAACATGTACTACCGTTACAGTTTTCGATTTAGAAAAAGTACTCAGTGTGGCTCAATCTGAGATAGGTATTTTCCACTATAAAAGAAAATACCATATTAATAATTTAACGAGCTTTGATACATTAAATAAGTCAAGGTATTGGTATGTCTGGCACCTGTATATTGCAAAAAGAGGAGCAAACGAAATTCGAAGCTGCTTATTGCAATTTATACAACAAGAAGCACAAAGAAATATTAAAAATATATCATTTTATTCAGATGGTTGCGCCGGGCAGAACAAAAATAGATTTATATTTGGCATGTATCTATACGCCTTAAAAACTTGTGGACTAGAAAGCATCACACTATATATACTAATATATTAAATGTAAAAGTAAAAGATGAGAAATATAATTTGAAAGAAATGGAGCAAAGTATCTTCTATGATCTAAAATGTCTCATCTCTGGAAAAACTTGCTAAAAGATACACAAGGTAATAAAGTTTCATGGTCGAAGATTATGTAAGATAAAAGTATCTCATTTAAAACATCATGTGTTACAATTTAAATATGATTTTGGGGAAGACTATTTTGATTTGGACACTGCTCAGAGTATCGGAAGAGCAAAACGTGGACGACGACCGAGAAATCCTATGGCAACTGTACCTGAAGAGAGTCTAAACCAAGCATATCATCAACCTATTCCTATACCTTAAGGCTTGGCACGCGACGATGCTAAGCGACCAGGGCCTCAAGTCTGTTATTACAATAGTGCCAAAATGGCCAATCACTGACTTCATAATTGTTGATTTTGACAAGTTTGGTAGTCTACTGTTACAATGGTGCCATTATGATTTTCCGATGGTCAACCACTGACACTCCATTGAAAGACATGGCATAGATTGGTAGTCTCGTACATAATGACAAATCGATGACTGACGTATGCGGTAGTCTGGTAATATTTTGACAGTTCTTTTGATCAGTGACCTACCATCGTAATGCCATCGTGCAATCATTGCTTTTGTCTAGTGTTTGCTTGTGAAACATAGTGATAGACAATCAAAAAGTTTAATGTACTACAAAAAAGAGATAATGTATTAACTGCGAACTAATATTCTCGAGCTAACTAACAAGCCAGTCGCTTATCGAGGATGACTACAAACCCTTTTACGGATATTCCCGAGGCGAAATTTGTAAAAACGTTTCATCTTAGAGAGGAAAGGATTCAGTAAGGGAGTTATTTCAAAAACTCATTCCCCTTAAGGCCAGACCGCGTCAAAACGATAGCGTATCGGCAGAAATAAAGGTGAGAAAACTGAAGTTAATATTGATTTATTATTCTATTCCTATAAAGAAGAAATTTATTAATTAATGTTATATTTTTATTGCTGATTCTGGTAGCACTCATTTTACGCATCAGGATCTTACCAGACCTTGATTGGACAGGGTGCCCTCCATGACATTTCGCCAATTACTGTGTCGCAGCCCACTAAAGAAGTTACAGAGGCATTATATAAAATATACCATCAATGTATTAAATGGGAAGGAATATCATAGTTCGCCTAGTTCAGTTTGTGGTTTTCCAAATTTGATGTTCAAGTGTCTACTTGAACATCAAATTATTTAATTTATATTTAACATTCTGCCTTCCGAAATATACAAGAACATCAAAGCTAAATACTCATATTCCAAACATAAGAAACAGGAAATTAAATCATATTTTCAAACGTTGTAGCTATGCTTTTAACCCAACTATGGCAGAGCTCAGATGAACTTAGTTCATCTGAGTGACGGAGCTAAAAAGAAAGAGTAATGTTTTTACACATTGGGAATGGAAGTGTTAGTAGGAGATAATGATATGACTATAGATAGTGACCAGCAGTGATTTGGTACTTAAATAAATGATAATGACATACCTATGTGATAGTTTGAAGTATTAGTACAATAAGATCTTCCTGATCTCTTTTTAATATTGCCATACCTAAATGACAGGAACAGTTATGTTAATGATGCTTTATATAATGTTCCTAATTTACTTATCAATATATTCTACCTACATTTTATGGAGTCCTGTAAAGAATTTAAGTACCTACATAATTCAATTAAATAATGTCTGAATTATGATGAAAAGTGTTTTTAATTAATTGCATAGTATAGAAGATCTTAGTATAAAAGAATATGATGTAATGAGTGGTGTGTTTATAAATATTTACTTATCTCTCTTACAGATACAAAATTCAAGCAAACGGGCAACTACTTTATGAGTTTTGTGACTGCTCATATCCATCTGTTTGAGACATACCTACATATATGTGAGGATTCTGCAAAGCCAGTATGAAGAAAGTTGCTTTTCTAGTACATGCAAAAGTGAAGATTTGTGAAAGTTAGTATATGAGAATAGTGTTCAATATTTGTGTCTATAATTGGAACCAATAATTCTTAATAAATTCATGTACAGAAATTATTTATCTTTAATAAAACAACATTGTTAATAATAACACATAATTATGAGTTTTATTTTCCTTCTTGATACAGTTACAACACATGAAACACAAAGAATATTTTAATTGTAATAGGAATGTATCTATGATCTAACTCAATCTTCAATATTTTATGTTTTGGTTATGCCAATTCTTCTTCATATATAAACACCTTTAGTAGTTAACTCGCTATCTTTAATTATAGTATTTACTCCTGTCGATATAATCACTTTTCTTTGAGGTGTGAACTGCATAACCTTGCTGTATCATTTCCTTTGGAATTTGTTATCCATAGAGCATTTTCCATTGATATCTTCGTTTTGGCTCTAAGAGAAACATACGAGCTACTCGGTATTTAACAATTCAACGCAGTGCATTGAGATTATTGAGAAATATAACAAACTAGGACTTTGTTTACAAAAAGGTATGAGTTTTGAACTTTTGACAGTTCTTACTTCAAAACATGATTTGACTTTGACAGCTAAACAGAACAAATATTATTGAGTTGAATGGTTAAATTCATTGTTTTTTTGCTATTTACGAACTTTAATACAACTTTAGAGTGCTTATAACACTAGTAATGAATATTTAAAATATATATAAATGAAATCTGGCATGAAAAATAATCAAATTTCATGGTAGTTTTTCAAAAATCATTTCTTCTAATGGTTTTTTTTATCTATGGCAATACAACAATGCCATTCTGCCACCATTCAATTACGAGACCACTGATCGATCACTGAACTATCATAATGAATTACCAGACTACGAACTTTTGTCAAAATGACAATGGGATCGTGTTGGAATGACGAATGTGTTTAAAATAGCAGACTTGAGGCCCAGGGCCTCAAGTCTGTTATTACAATAGTGCCAAAATGGTCAATCACTGACTTCATAATTGTTGATTTTGACAAGTTTGGTAGTCTACTGTTACAATGGTGCCATTATGATTTTCCGATGGTCAACCACTGACACTCCATTGAAAGACATGGCATAGATTGGTAGTCTCGTACATAATGACAAATCGATGACTGACGTATGCGGTAGTCTGGTAATATTTTGACAGTTCTTTTGATCAGTGACCTACCATCGTAACGCCATCGTGCAATCATTGCTTTTGTCTAGTGTTTGCTTGTGAAACATAGTGATAGACAATCAAAAAGTATAATGTACTACAAAAAAGAGATAATGTATTAACTGCGAACTAATATTCTCGAGCTAACTAACAAGCCAGTCGCTTATCGAGGATGACTACAAACCCTTTTACGGATATTCCCGAGGCCAAATTTGTAAAAACGTTTCATCTTAGAGAGGAAAGGATTCAGTAAGGGAGTTATTTCAAAAACTCATTCCCCTTAAGGCCAGACCGCGTCAAAACGATAGCGTATCGGCAGAAATAAAGGTGAGAAAACTGAAGTTAATATTGATTTACTATTCTATTCCTATAAAGAAGAAATTTATTAATTAATGTTATATTTTTATTGCTGATTCTGGTAGCACTCATTTTACGCATCAGGATCTTACCAGACCTTGATTGGACAGGGTGCCCTCCATGACATTTCGCCAATTACTGTGTCGCAGCCCACTAAAGATGTTACAGAGGCATTATATAAAATATACCATCAATGTATTAAATGGAAAGGAATATCATAGTTCGCCTAGTTCAGTTTGTGGTTTTCCAAATTTGATGTTCAAGTGTCTACTTGAACATCAAATTATACATGTACATTCTGCCTGCCGAAATATACAAGGACATCAAAGCTAAATACTCATATTCCAAACATAAGAAACAGGAAATTAAATAATATTTTCAAACGTTGTAGCTGTGCTTTTAACCCAACTATGGCAGAGCTCAGATGAACTTAGTTCATCTGAGTGACGGAGCTAAAAAGAAAGAGTAATGTTTTTACACATTGGGAATGGAAGTGTTAGTAGTAGATAATGATATGACTATAGATAGTGACCAGCAGCGGTTTGGTACTTAAATAAATGATAATGTCATACCTATGTGTTAGTTTGAAGTATTAGTACAATAAGATCTTCCTGATCTCTTTTTAATATTGCCATATCTAAATGACAGGAACAGTTGTTAATGATGCTTTATATAATGTTCCTAATTTATCAATATATTCTACCTACATTTTATGGAGTCCTGTAAAGAATTTAGGTACCTACATAATTCAATTAAATAATGTCTGAATTATGATGAAAAGTGTTTTTAAATTAATTGTATGGTATAGAAGATCTTAGTATAAAAGAATATGATGTAATGAGTGGTGTGTTTATAAATATTTACTTATCTCTCTTACAGATACAAAATTCAAGCAAACGGGCAACTTCTTTATGAGTTTTGTGACCGCTCATATCCATCTATTTGAGACACACATATATGTGAGGATTCTGCAAAGCCAGTATGAAGAAAGTTGCTTTGCTAGTAGATGCAAAAGTGAAGATTTGTGATAGTTAGTACCTATATGAGAACAGTGTTCAATTTTTGTGTCTATAATTGGAACCAATAATTCTTAATAAATTCATGTACAGAAATTACTTATCTTTAATAAAACAACATTGTTAATAATAACACATAATTATGAGTTTTATTTTCCTTCTTGATACAGTTACAACACATGAAACACAAATAATATTTTAATTGTAATAGGAATGTATCTATGATCTAACTCAATCTTCAATATTTTATGTTTTGGTTATGCCAATTCTTCTTCGAATATAAACACCTTTAGTAGTTAACTCGCTATCTTTAATTATAGTATTTACTCCTGTCGATATAATCACTTTTCTTTGAGGTGTGAACTGCATAACCTTGCTGTATCATTTCCTTTGGAATTTGTTATCCATAGAGCATTTTCCATTGATATCTTCGTTTTGGCTCTAAGAGAAACATACGAGCTACTCGGTACTAAACAATTCAACGCAGTGTATTGAGATTATTGAGAAATATAACAAACTAGGACTTTGTTTACAAAAAGGTATGAGTTTTGAACTTTTGACAGTTCTTACTTCAAAACATGATTTGACTTTGACAGCTAAACAGAACAAATATTATTGAGTTGAATGGTTAAATTCATTGTTTTTTTGCTATTTACGAACTTTAATACAACTTTAGAGTGCTTATAACACTAGTAATGAATATTTAAAATATATATAAATGAAATCTGGCATGAAAAATAATCAAATTTCATGGTAGTTTTTCAAAAATCATTTCTTCTAATGGTTTTTTTTATCTATGGCAATACAACAATGCCATTCTGCCACCATTCAATTACGAGACCACTGATCGATCACTGAACTATCATAATGAATTACCAGACTACGAACTTTTGTCAAAATGACAATGGGATCGTGTTGGAATGACGAATGTGTTTAAAATAGCAGACTTGAGGCCCTGACAGTATGTTTTTACTGCCATGGAAGCTGGGTAGGTAAGGGACGCAACGTGTGTCGCACCCTTGCGCCATCTCATCTTCCTAGCATAGCGGGTTGTGCGGGCGCTGCTGCTGCTTAAACGGCGCAAATACATAAATCTAGAAGGGGATTAGGTATTTGAGCCGTTTGGATTCGAAACGTTGGGACCATGGAGTTCAAGTACGAGATCTCTTTTAAGAGATTCTTCAAAGAGACGCCTTGCGTGACCAGAAGGCTGGCCTGTATTTGGCACAAAAGATCAGCATTGCCATACAACATGGTAATGCTGCCAGCATTTTGGGCACGCTCCCAATTGATGGCGATGTGGAGGATTTCCATGACGCCCTTTAAATATTGCTTTTCCTTTTTTAATAATATTTTTTTATTTGTTAATTATTTAAGTATAGAAATTATTGTTTTAATTTATGTGTAAATAGCCACTTAGTTAAAGTTAGTTTTAATTCAGTTGCATTTAAATATTGCGAATACATGATTCCTATACCTAAACCTCTTTATGATGATTAACTTTGATTGTGCGCCAGCGAAGCTTTACCTAAACATTGTCATGGTTTTTAGAAATCTCTTGCAAGCTGTGCAAATCTAGAACCGCAAAACTTAGACGAGTTTGACGAATCCGATCAAACAGATGACGAAATGTTGGAATAAAAATGTCGTGTTGTGCTAATAATTATTATTATGTCAGTTTAAGTTCTAAGTTGATACAATGCCTTTTAAAAAATTCCATAATTATTTTATTTAATAATTCGAGTAATTATTACGTGTTATTTGCAATATGCTGCAAACGGCAATACATTTTTACAATAGCGATACGTGTTCCTTTTGCTATGGAATATTAATGTTAACCAATTTACTGTTACCACAATATATTGTTCTGAGCAATTAATAATGTGGTAATAATAAGTTACCATTACAATCAACCTCGCTACTTTACAGTCAAGACGATCGCAATTAACTATTTTTGTATAGGTCACTGTCAACAATTTACTCGAATAAAATCGTATTGTTGCATTACGGTTTGAAAATTGTGTTTATATTTTGGTAATATGAATTTTTTATTATATTTTTATGGGTGTAAAACCAATATTTTTTTAAATGAAATCTCTTTACATAACAAAAAATACCTATCTATTGGTATGTCAACGATTTTGCTATGTAAAACTGTTATGAAGTTATGATCAAAAAACAGTTTTTAATTTTTCCAGTAAATTTTACTTTTTTTGATTACGATGTTATTCATTGGGGACGGCGACATATACTTTTTTTTGTAAATACATACTATACATTATACATAGAAACACCCAGACCAAGACAAATATCCATGTTCATGCACACAAATGTTTGACTTGAGCGGGAATCGAACCCAAGACCTTCGGTGTAACAGTCGCATACACTCCCGCTGCGTCAACCGGTCGTCAAAATCAAATCCAATCAAATCCTTCACATCAGAAACTGCGGACACAGCATAACTATTTTCATTTCTATAAAACTAGGTACTTGTCCTGACTAACGGCTGTAGCTCGAACGTTGCGAAGCAAAAATATGAAATTCGTGTGGTTTAAGACGCTAGTTTATTTATTTATTTATTTTAGACACGCCAACAGTATACATATACAGCATTACACACAACAGAGTACCTTAAAAAACTAGTTCTTATACATACACTAAAATAGGCATGTACATTATGCACCGAGATGTTGACTATACATTTAGGTAAGTATCTGAAGTTGTAGACATCTTATACAATAAACAAAATATATAAAAAAAAACGAAAATAGAACAAACAATTTTAAACAAAACATGAAACATACAAATTGAAATCAGTTATGCGAAGGATTGCAGTATCTTTTTCTTAAAATTTACAAGGGAATCGTGAAAAATATCCAACTGGTTCACATTATCATTGAACACATTATATTCACTGCAAGCACGGACTATTGGTGAATTAAGGCCGAGATTAGTTCGTATAGACGGTCGGCAGAAGAATCTACTTATGGGATGGCGAGGTGGCCTACTAGGTATTGATAACCGAATACGGTTCATTAAATCACTGCAATTGATGTTGTTGTTGAGTAATTTATGTAAAAAGAGCACATCGTGTAGCTTGCGTCGATTGAATAAGGAGGACATCCCGAAATATGCCAGCCGTTGGGTATAACTACATCTATGTGTGATGCCTTGCGAGATAAAAGCTAGGTGACGTGTGAATGCGCGTTGAACACTTTCCAGTCGCTGGGAATTTACGGCATAAGAGGGGCTCCAGGTTATGCATCCGTATTCTAAGTGACTGCGAACTAGTGCATTAAACAACGTAATCCGGGTTTGTGCATGCCTAAAACCCCTTGTGTTGCGCTTCAGAAAACCAAGCATTTGGGCCGCTTTTCCTACTAGCGCGTCAATATGATATGTGAAACGAAGCTCCCCGTCCATTATCACCCCAAGATCTTTAATTTTAGAGACAGTTTGCAAATCACTTGTTCCTATTCTGTACTTAGATTCTGTTGGACTTCTCTTTTTGGAAAATCTTAGGTGATAACATTTATCCACATTAAGACGCATGTGGTTAATGTTGCACCATGTCTCTATTCGAGTTAAATCGTCTTGAATAAGAACGTTATCAATTTGTGAGAGAAGAGGTCTATAGAGCTTCAAATCATCTGCGAATAGTAAATATTTGCAGTTCTGTATTACAGACGCTATGTCATTTACGAATACAGAGAACAAAACAGGCCCTAAATGGGACCCCTGTGGCACTCCAGAAGCCGCATAATATGAATATGAGTTATAGCCGTTGACAGAAACTGTTTGAAGTCTTTTTGCTAAATATGACTGGAACCAGTGAAGTAGGGAGCCCGTTACGCCAAAGTGCTTTAATTTTCGTATGAGGATCTTATGGTTCACCTTATCGAATGCGCTGGCAAAATCTGTGTAAATCGCATCAACTTCTAGACCCTTATCAAGGTATTCAGTTACGTCCGATACAAAACAGCACAAGTTGGTGACAGTCGACCTACCAGTTCGAAATCCATGTTGATTGGGCGATAACAAAGGATCTACATGACTAGTTAAGATAGGACAAACAAGAGACTCGAACAGTTTAGAAAAGCAAGATAAGATGGCTATAGGCCGATAGTTATTAGCATCGCATGGGTCACCTTTCTTGTACAACGGAATTACTCTAGCTTTCTTCCATTCGTCTAGAAAGCATCCTTCACTTAACGAGCGATTAAATATCAAAGAGAGGGGTAGGCTTAATACTTTTCCACAGCGTTTGACAAAAACGGCGGGTATATAATCGGGACCCACTCCTTTGAATATGTCGAGTTTTTTTATTTTAGTGACGACTTCACGTTCAGTTATGTGAATATTTGCTATGCATTTATCACAAGCAGGTTGATTAGAGAAATTCAGATCATAGTTTATGTAATTAACAAGGCTATACGTGGATGCGAATTGGCAAGCAAATAGATTAGCAATATCTGGTCCAGTATCCGCAATCTTATCATCACTAAACAATTGAGATGGAATGGGCGATGAGCCCTTATTCTTGTCTTTTATGAATCGCCAAAAAGCCTTAGGATCCTTTTTAATGTTATTTTCTATATTATGCTTATATTGTACATAACATGCGCGGTATAGTTTATTGCAGTGATCTCTCAAAGCTTGGTACGCTATTAAGTCCATGGGATTATTGTATCGTCGGTATTTTTGTCTTGTCTTCTCCTTTTCCCTTAGCCTCTTAATTAATGAATAATTAAACCAAGAAGGATATCTAGATTTAATTTTGTTACGCGTAGGAACACATTTCTCAATTAACGCCATAATAATGTCATAAAATACTGAAACCATTGCATTTACATCAATACAACCCTGGAACTGCTCGTGCCAGTCCATACCTTTAAGTTCAGAACGTATAGCTTCATAATTAGCCTTAAAATAACATCGCTGGTTATTATTTGAGGGTTTTAGAAACTGGTCTCGTCCGCAACCTGACAAAACAATTAATAATCCAGGATGTTTATTATCTAAACGGCATAACAGACCCAGGGGCTCATCTATTTTCACCGTGGATATATTGGATAAAACCAGGTCTAATATCCTGTCATCGACATTTTTAATACAATTAAATTGATGAAGATTATTGAGGGACATAAAATCAATAAGTTAATAACCCAGAGAACTGTTAAAGTCGATAGGATCAGCATAATTAAAGTTCTTATTTTTACACCATTTGATTGAAGGTAAGTTAAAATCACCCAGTATTATAACATCATCAACAGTGTTCATCACACTGTTCACACAATCTAGAAAGTTATTAAGAGACTTCAAGACGATAGGAGGGGGCAGATAAACTGTACAAATTGCAATTTTTTTTAAAGAGTTATTAATATTTAAATGTAAAGTGACCCAAATATCTTCACCATCGCCTTCCCAGTTAGACATTCGAACTGATGGGATATCACGCGAAACAGCTATTAGTACGCCCCCACCATCCTTCTTGGAGCTCTCACTACATAAACGATCTTTGCGATATACAGTGTATCTAGAATCTATGAACTCATTGTTACAAATTTTTGAGTTGAGCCACGTTTCAGTAAAGGCAATTACGTCATAATTAGATTTGAGTATGTTTTCATAAACACTTACAGTCTTAGTGCGAATTCCACGTACATTCTGGTAGTATATTTCTAAACTGTTGAATTTGAAAAACAATACACCACAACATTGCCAAAAGTTGATATGAACTAATTTAAATTAAAAGTTTTAAACCGTCATAGTTCCGAATAAGTAATGCTTGGCTTGATTCGTCCTTACGCACATAGATGCGGCCATTACGAACCCAATTGAATTTGTAATTCGTTTCTCTTGCCTTCTTTCGTACAGCCGCATGTAAGGCTTTGTTGCTTGGTGTTAGGTGTTCCGCAACAAACACTGGGGCACGAGGGCCACCCAGTCCTAGGTGTTGAGAGCTCAACTTGTCATTCGGATTTTTTTTGTTGAAGTTCATGACGGCAGCAAGCACTGTGTCACGCTGACATGAATTGCGGAGTTTCACAATAACTGTGCGAGGCCTCTGGTTATCCTTGGCTAATTTAGCAACCCGAGTGGCTTTGAAGATGTCTTGTTCAGGAATAGGACAATCAATAGTTTTGGCTAATTGTGTAACCACATTAATTAGGTTTTCTGAACGATGCTCCGGTAGACCATTAATCTCGAGATTACTTTCCCTTAAGTGCTGCTCAGTTATCGCGAGTCTAGCGGAAAGGTCATTAACCGTTGACTGCAGAACTTCGTTATCAGATTGTAATTTTGATATGGTGACGGATTTTTCTTCAACACAGGTTTTTAGTTCTTCGAATTTAGCACTCATAAAAGATATGGAATCATGGTACGACGATAACTGTTGCTTAATAACATTCAATTCCTCAGTAACTTGAAGTTTAACAATTGCCATCATTTCTTGCTTGATTACTTCTCTAATATTATCAAGAGTGACTCTTTCTTCGCGACTAGTAGCTTGCTTACTTGCTCTAAAAGTTATGTTTGAACAAGTAGGTGAATCGATTATTGGGATAGCAGAGTCTGAGCAGTCGGAATGGGGTGAGGTGGTGGGATTAGCCCCCAAACGAACAGGCGTGTTTGTATTTCCTTTTTTTGGCAACTTACTAACGCACTCTGGACATTTCCATGCACTTTTTTGTTCTTTACTCATACTATGATTGAATCGTTTTTCAGAAACGTTTGCACAAAGTAAATCGTACCTCTTTGCACAGAGCGAACACATCAAGAAATCTTTAGTTTTCAACGTTATATTGCAACCAGCGCAAGTGTGATTAGGAGCCATTCTTTATATTCTGCGTGTTAAATTATAATAGTGTATGTATCTAGGCGGTGGGTATTCATTGTAAGATACTAACACTAGTTGTAAGACTACATCGGATCAGTCGATTAATGACATTCTGCATGCCGGCCCCAATCTACAGGGTGATTTATTTAACATCATAATAAAGTTTCGTCTTTTCCAAATCGCTCTGTCAGCTGATTGCCGCCAAATGTTTCTCAATATCGGCGTTCGCGAATCTGACCGTAGATTTCAACGGATCTTTTATCGCTTTGACAAGAAAGGACCTTTATCTGTGTATCATTTCAATCGTGTTTGTTTTGGACTCAAGTCTAGCCCATATCACGCGTTACGAGTTGTTCGCCGGTTGATCGCTGATGAAGGCGATCACTTTCCCGCCGCAGCGGCTGTTGCCACTTCCGCTTTGTACATGGATGACATTGCCTGTAGTGTCATATCCGCTCCGCTTGTGAAGAGCTTATTCAGCTTTTCAAGCGAGGCCAGTTTGATCTTGTCAAAGGGACAAGCAACTCTAAGGAAATTCTCGCACGCATACCAGATTCTCATAAGGCTTCTCCAGACATTGAGTTTGAGAAGTCTGTACCGCATAAGGTTCTCGGTTTACGCTGGGACAAATCCTGCGATAGTTTTCGGTTTGACGTCTCACCACCAGATGATAAGTGCACCAAACGCACTATGCTGTCCACAGTGGCTCGACTATGGGATATAATGGGTTTTGTGGCTCCCACAATTTTGTACGCCAAGCTCTTGATCAAAGAGCTTTGGCTATCAAAGTGTGAGTGGGATGAAACACCCCCTGACCATATTGTCGCCACTTGGGGCCAGTTTTGTATTGAGCTTACCGCGCTCAATCAAATTACTATTCAGCGTTTAAATTACTATACATCTTGGGTTGGTAGATAGATGTACCATCAACTTCTAGGTAGGTTCTTCTAGGTTTCGCTGACGCCAGCGAGCGTGTTTACGGCGGAGTCGTATATCTGCAAGTCCGCATTGGTTCTAATTTCTCGGTGCAGTTAGTTTGTGCCAAGTCTAAGGTCTCGCCTGTTAAAACCATTTCAGATGCGAGACTGGAGTTGTGCGCGGCCCTTCTGCTGTCTCAGTTGCTCCGCAAGGTTCAAGACACAGTTTTGCCCCACTACCCCATCAATAAATTATACGCATTTTCCGACTCCAAAGTAGTGCTCGCTTGGATTCATTCTTCTCCTCATCGCTGGCAGACTTTTGTCGCCAACCGCGTTAGCAAATTGATTGAACTGGTTCCTGCTACTTGTTTCAATCACGTCGCGGGTATTGAGGACCCCGCAGATTGCTTGTCTCGTGGTGTCACTCCACTTAATCTTCTGCATCATCCATTGTGGCATCGTAGACCTTCTTGGATTTCCCATGATCTGTCAGAATGGCCCATGCAACCCTTTGACCACAGTGCAGAAGACGAAGATGTACCCGAACGGAAGTCTGTTTCTTATCCCGTGATTGCTGAGGTTGCGGAGTCTCCCATCTATGCACTCGCACTACGCAGGCCATCGTGGTCTAAGTTACTCCGCGCCATCGTTTATGTCTATAGGTTTCTTAGGCACCTACCTAATGAGACTCTTGTATCAAGTACTGATATCAAATTCGCAGAATGTAAGTTACTACGAGTTGCACAGGCTGTTCATTTTAGTAACGACATTCAAAATTTGAAAGACAATGTACCTTGTTCACCCGCTATCCTTAGACTCAAGCCGTTTCTCCATGAACACGGCGTCATACGCGTTGGGGGTCGTCTGTCAAATTCGGATGAACCTTATAACTACAAGCATCCTTGCATTCTGCCGCGACATGATCATGTTGTAGACCTTCTTGTTGATTTTTGTCACAGAAGCACCTCCATGCCGGTCCAGAGTTGCTTATGTCCTTACTTAGGCATAAGTATTGGATTTTAGCCGCTCGACGAATAATTCGTCACAGAATACATAAATGTAACGTCTGTTTCAAATTTCGTCCGCGTCCGACTTTCTCTCCCATGGCCGATCTCCTTAGCCAGCGCGTCAACCAGGTTGCTAAAGCGTTTATACACACCGGTTGCGATTACGCAGGACCACTGCAGTATACGCCAGTGCGTGGTCGAGGTGTTAAAATCCGTAAAGCCTGGCTATGTATTTTTACATGCTTAACGACGCGCGCTACGTATATTGAAGTTGCGACAGATTTAAGCACGGTGTCATTCCTGGCAGCCCTTAAACGATTTCTCTCACGGCGCGGCCCTATACAGTGTTTGTACACGGATAACGGCACTTGTTTTGTGGGCGCAAGCTCTTATTTACGCGACATAAGTTTCTCAAGGAAGAATATCGTACTCGTCTTCAGGAAGAACTTTCCATAAATCATATTGACTGGAAGCTTATTCCACCAGCATCACCATATTTCGGTGGAAGTTGGGAAAGCATGGTCAAAGTAATTAAAACGCATCTCTTCAAGGTTATAGGTCAACAGATCCTATCTTACGAAGAGCTTTTAACTGTCCTTGCACAAGTCGAGGCACTGATCAACTCGCGTCCGCTCACGGCATTGAGTAGTGACCCTGCAGAACCATCCGCGTTAAGCCCTGCACATTTTCTGAACACAGTGCCATTATCGTCATTTCCGGCTCCGGAAGCAGACTCTTCAAGCTTGCTCCAGAGACATACTCTGCTGGATAAACTCGTGCAGTCGTTCTGGCGGCGCTGGCGTGCGGAATATCTACACCAGCTTCAGGCTAGATCCAAGTGGAATATTCCTGCATCCCCTATACAGGAGGGTACGTTGGTCGTCATAATACATGATAATGCTCTGCCGCTTTCATGGCCGTTAGCCATCGTAGAGAAATTGCATACTTCCAAGGACGGTACAACTCGCGTTGTTACCGTGAAAACCGCTAAAGGGAGTTACGTGCGCCCTGTTGTACGTCTCTGTCCGCTTCCAACTCAGTGAGATCTAGCCTGAAGTTGGACCTACCTCTTAGTTTAAGTATTTAGTTAGTAGTTTTCGCTATTATTGCATTTGTAGTTTTCGCTAAAGTTAGTTTAGATTAATTTTATTGTCATGTCGCATCATGTCATGGGTTATGCGGTAGTACACCCAACATAGCTAAGTTCAATTCTATTTCTTTAAAGGCAACCCTTTAGGGCTGGGGGGATATGGTAGCGCCACCTACCTTTCCATCGAAACTAATCCCATTAACGTCAATGGTTGGTCGCTGCTTGGCCAATGCGAGCGATGCCTTTTATTTCTATCCCTCTCTATCCCATTCCCAAGAAGGGGCAAGCCTTTCGCGGATTGGTCGCAGCGATCGTCGACGCGAGAGACAGTCCAGAACTTTCGAGAACATTCGATTCGCAAAATACGCTTCCGCGATACCGTATCACCGCGCCGCTCCCGCTATAGTTATTACCGCTTATATAAACCGATCGCAAGTGAAGGTGATTTGTGTAGTGAAGTGAATCCAGCAGCTTCATCCCGAAACCACCAGGAGACTGCCCTTCTGAGACGAAGAAGATTGCCAAACAAGGTAAGTCCCCTTCATCCTTGGAATATCCTATACCCGCTCACAATCATCTCTCCCATTCCAATCCTAGGCGACTAAAACCCGCTATCCTTTGAATACAGTCCATTCCATTCATCCTTCCCAAGTCGCCTAGAACCTACGGTTTCGGTGTATCGCCGAACCAATCTCTTTAATTGCAAAATAGATTTACTATCTTTTTGAATTACAGCTAAAGTATGGACCATGACTTAAAAGTAGCAGCAAAGCTTGACGTTATTTGATCCGTAAAGTGTACTCGACAGACTAAAACTCTGTCAAATCTGGTTAGAATAGAATGTGTATTTTGAACTCCTAGGTGAACGTCTTGGATGCAACGGCTACCGTCGGTCGACGATAATTATATTCGAAATACATAACTCTGAAGGCCGTCAGACCGCTGCAGGCCAGCCTGATGGAATATAACGCTAAACTTTGTTCATAGTGTGGTGAGTCATACCATGACCACGGCTGGTATGATTCTCTACGAAGTTCTGAGTAGATATGAGGTAGGTATTTTATCTAAATAGTGAGTGGCCGCCACCGATGGCATGACGTGGCCACTGTGAGGTGAATAATGCCAGTAGTTATGCATGTGCGGCAATTCCATACAAAATGAATTCAAAATTATCTAAACAGCTTGTCATCGACCACCGTAGGCTGTGACTGGTAGTCCGTTTACGCGGAGCCTAACGCTTACATTATTAAGATAAAAATTGAGCAAGTGCGAGTCGGACTCGCGCACGAAGGGTGCCGTACCATCATCTATAAAAGAAAATCACGTTCGTTGTATGTATACTTAAATACTTTTTAAGTTTCTAACTGTTTATTAAGATCGAGTAGTAGGTAGAACTAGTAAGAGTAACGAGTAAATAACAAATATGGTCACAGATGTGCACGGCAAGAAAACACAGTAGTGGAAATATTTCGCAAAAATAAATACTGCTTTCATAGTACAGCCTTGGGCAGTCTACTGCTGGCAATAGGCCTCCAATAATCTGCTTTTCAATAACATAATATAAAAGGATTTGGAATATGAGGTAAACACGCAGGCTAAACGAGTTGATGTATGATTTGATGTTACGATTTCCGTCTCTATTCTACTGAGATTAACAGGATTCCATTATTCAATTATTATATTAAAATTCACGTATAAGGCCTTTCTGTTTCAGATTTTCATATAAAATAAGCCAGGTCATATCACTCACATGAGTATTTTTGCCTCAAGATTTACGTTGAAAATTCGCTCCTGTCAACTGCTAAAGTGAAAATTTTGGGAAAGTATTAAGTTACAAAGTTGATTAAATGAGGGAAGGCTTCAGCACGAATTCCAGGGAGTAAGGATTTATCTAGAAAACTAGGTGGATACGTCAGCAGTGTACGTGATTAAAATTTTTTATATAAATTGTGTGAAATATTCTAAGCTGTCAAATATCTGAATATGCACGAATACGTATAATCATTTTCTGTTTAATAAGAATACATCCACATTTATTCCTAGTACAGCAAAATGGGATGCCATGCTGAGGGTTTCGCGCCATGGATTCGAAATCCACGACGCTCACCGATGACTTTTCGGAGCTATGTGTGTATTGAATTATAAATTATCGCTTGTCCCGTGCCTCGGAGAGCACGTTAAGCCGTCGGTACCGGCTATCATGAAGAACTTTGACAGTCGATTCAGGGATTCAGTACCTATGGATAAAATTAACACTCGTCTAAACCATGGAATATAGCTATACCTTTGGGTTGCGGAGGTCAAACAGGCAGTTGCTCTGTGGAAAAGCTAATATTCTATAATAGACTAGAAAGAGGACCCGGGGTTGAAACCAGGATAACTCTAGGAGGATGATGATTCATATGGAAATAAAGGATTTTACTATCTTTTTTCTACTACACTATACTGGCAGAATGCTTAATTTTTAAGTGCAGTACGTTTACGATATTGGATAAAAATCACAGAATGCTTGATGGCTGTTTAATTATCAAAACGGATACCTAGTGAATGAAATTATTTATTCGATCAAATCAATTCATTCACTTCGGTGCTGCGTGCTATGAATATCTTTGATGTGTTATCAATATTGTACCAAAAAGGGTTGACGTTTCGGCCAATGCGACGTAGAGCCTCAAAGTAAATAAGTCCCAAAAAGCTCATTCGCGTTAATTCTCATTACGATGTTAAAATAATGCTATGTGAAAATTAAAGTACACATCAGTATTTCAAAAGCAAATGAACATGCCGTTCGCTGCTTTACGAAAAATTTGTTCATCGTCATCTTCATGTTAGGCCAGCGTAGTATAGTTGGCCAATTCCTCATTTCAAAGGAGAGGCCTAGTCCAGCAGTGGACTGTTAAAGGCTCATGATGATGATGATGAATTTATAGATCCCGAGCTTGATGCCGTTACCGGACACTTTGCCAGACTCTGTGCTGCTACTGTGAGTTAGGAAAAACTAAGTAACACTCACTTATTTTTTCAAACCTGTAATGTCAATTTGGTTTTCTATCTTCACCCGCACATTTGTTTCCTTTGTACACCGTTCAACTACCCAGCATCTCATCTCCGTTGAACACGCAGCTTAACGCTAACGTGTAACTTAATGAGATATCACGCCCGATGTATGACCCCGAAAGCATTAACTTAGCCGCAGTTTACTTAAGCCCGTTAAATTTCAACCTAACAATTTGGTAAATTCATAGGTTCGGTTGTGTAATATCATCGCTTTATAAAGACCACTCGGGCAAGGATAATCCCACTATTGTTGAGTCTATTACAAGCATTCAAACATGAGAGGTTAGGAACTATCTGATGGCTATTTTAGTTATTGTCCTTTACATAATGAAGCTCGAAATTCCATGGAAGAGTGGGGCTCGAAATATTTGGGACATTGATTGTTTTCAATATACTGAAATAGTAATAAAACAACTTAAAATGTCACTTTGTAAATCGAATCCACGTGTAATAATGCATAATTTTAACAGTGTTATCAATCAAATGATGGCTTTGGTATGGGACGCAACGTGTGTCGATACTCATGCGCCATCTCATCTTCCTAGCACAGTGGGTTGTGCGGGCGCTGTTGCTGTCACACCGGAGACTCTAAAATGGCGCAAATACGTCAATCTCGAAGGGGACTTACGTATTTGAGCTGTTTGGAGTCGAAACGTTGGGTTCATGGGGCCCAAGTGCTAGATCTCTCTAAAGAGAGCTTGCGAAGAGACTTGTCGACGCCTCGCGTGACCAGAAGGCTGGTATGTATCTGGCACGTTCCCAATAGACGGCGATGTGGAGGACTTTCACGACGCTCTTTGAATATATATTTTATTTGTATTGTATTTTAATATTTTAAGAATATATATATATATATAGGCCAATGTGAATGGGACAGGATGAAGGGGAAGACCTAGGCGAACGTTCTCTGACCAGATTGGAGACATCCTTAAAAAAGATCAGGTCAGAAGTACCCTAAACAGAATAGCATGCATGAGAAACTTTATGGAAGTGAATGAAGCAATAGAGGTATGTCAGAATCGTTGCAAATGGCGTTCCGTAGTCTCTGCCTACCGCTCCGATAAACAGGCGTGAGTCTATGTATGTATGTATTTAATATTTTAACTGAATTTTAGTAGTAGTATTTAAGTAGTTATAATTGTTTTATGCTCTAAATCGTGCTCTTAGGATTTTCTGGCGAGGCATTGCCATTGATCACTGCAGCCACCCAAAGTACTTAGGCGTCACCCTAGACTGAACGCTAACCTTTAAGGTCAACTGCGAAAACATTGCGAAAAAGGTTTCTAGTCGCAATAATCTACACCACCGTTTGACAAATTCAAAATGGGGAGCCACGCCTTCGATCTATCGTACCACAGGACTAGCGCTGTGGTCTTTTACGGGTGAATATGTATGGCATCGATCAGCACACGCCAAAAAAGTGGATTTAGCACTCAACAACACGTGCCGGAAATAACAGAATGTCTGAAACCAACTCCGGTAAAGATGTTATACCCACTGGCAGGTATTGCCCCACCAGCTATCCACAGAGAAGTAGCTACTGGGCTTGAAAAGTGGAAACAGGTAACTGATTCAAGACACCCATTATATGGCTGAAACTAGCCAATAGACCAAAAAGTCGGAACAGTTTTCTCCATACCATATCCACAAGAGCTAGCAACGCTTCTAAGGATAGAATCAACTTGTTGCGCGACAAATTTTCCATCCCCACCTTCATTCCACCGACAGAAAAGTTACCTCCAGGATATAAACTTCCTTGGCCAACTTGGAAGGTACTCAACAGGCTGCGCACCCAGGTAGGCAGATCTAAAGATAATCTGTCCAGGTACACCCAAACGAAAATAAGTGCGACTGCGGCGTATCACCACAGACAATGATATGCTGACGTGCACCACAAGCCCAGACTCGTGCACACTTGACGACATATATCAAGCAAGGCGAAATGCGATACGCGTTGCCGAGTACTGGGCTAAAACCGTATGAAAAATGTCGCCATAGGGGGAGAGGGAGTACCACAGGAGATAGTGAAAATGTTCCGGTACTGGTACTCGCATCATCTGAATCAAATTCGATGGGGTGATGCTCTCTCTGACCAGCACAGATTGGAGTGTGGGGTTAGACAGGGTGGTCTAATTTCACCGAAACTCTTCAATCTGTACTTAAATGAGCTAATCGTTGAGCTCAGCAACATGCTCGTCGGATGCAAAATAGACGGTGTTAGCATAAATAATCTCAATTAATCAGATGACATGGTGTTGCTGGCCCCAACGGCTGGCTCAATCAGAGAGATGCTCATAGTTTGTGAGAGGTATGCGGCGGCCCATGGACTGCGATATAATGGAACAAAAAGTGAACTTCTGGTCTTTGAGGTCCCCGGCAAAAGGGTAAACTATAATCCAGTGCTAAAGCTTAATGATAACCAGCTCAAACGAGTTACTCAATTTAAGTACCTGGGGCAATGGCTTACTGAGGACCTCAATGATCAGGAGGATATTGAACGTGAGCGCAGGGCTTTAGCAGCCAGATGTAATATGTAGGCCTACAGATTTGCTCGTTGTAGTAACCAAGTTAAAATTACGTTATTTAAGGCATATTGCCAATCGTTCCTACACGGGCGGTTTGTGGGTCAACTGTACGCTGAAGGCTCTGAACGTCCTGCGAATTCAATATAATAATGGCTTTAGGGTGTTGTTGGGGCTGCCTACGTTCTGCAGTGCGTCGGGCATGTTTGCTATAGCGCAAACTAAGGACTTTTATGCCATAATGGAACAAAAGGCGGCATCCTTGCTAAACAGAATTCGAGACAGCCATAACAGCATCTTAAAGGCATTAGGTGAGAAACCTGACTCACCTATGCTTGGGCACTTTGTCGGACTGCTCGTGCGGCAGAATTAATATTCTTCTGTACGGGTGGCCCGGCGCGGTTGTTAAGTGTGCCTATGTTTTATATGTTTGTTTTATTTCTTTTTTTTTGTGTTACTGTGTTACTAACCCGCTATTACTAAGTTTTACTAACAAATGGACTACTGTAGTCAAATGAATAAAGATATTTAATTTAATTCAATATTGATTAGATATTCAAAAGTATGCATAACAGGCTGACAAGAGTGAATTAATACATTTCAACTAATGAATTATTTCATTTAAGTGTTCGTTTTGATCATTTATCCGCAGTTGAGCATTCTGTGGTTTTTTACCAATACCGCATACGTACAGGACATTAAAAATGATGCTTCTGCCTGTATGAAGTAGTAAAAGAAGTATAGAACATCGCAAGTATACATTTAACGTAAAAGTTTTGAAGAGTAGTTTAAGCTGCTATCGTGGTGTTTAATATTGCACTGAATTTTGAGTTCGATACCCGGTCGGTTCAAAAATAATCTTTTCAAAATGGGATCCCGCACTACGAATAAATCGGGGCAAAGCCTTATTAAAAATATTGAGGTTGTTCTTATTCGGCTATCTTCAAATAATTTACACACTTTATATTAAAATGTTTAATGATACGTTCACAGCTGAGGTAGCACCTAGTTTTCAAGATAAATCTTTATTCCCTGGAATTCGGGCTGAAGCCTTCCCTCATTAATCAACTTTGTAACTTAATATTTTCCCAAATTTTTCACTTTGGCAGATGACAGGAGCGAATTTTCAACGTTAATCCCAAGGCAAAAATACTCATGTGGGTGATATGACTAAGGTCGGCTTATCTGATATGAAAATCTGAAACAAAAAGGCCTTATACGTGAATTTTAATAAATTAAATAGGCGGGTCCACAAAGAGCATTGTTTTTTACGTTTGACGAGTTGTGTCGCGCGAGTTAACTGTACGGAACCCAACAATGTTAGCTTCGTCAGCACATCTCTCCCCACCAAATAATCTAGATAATCTTATTGTCCTCTAACATTAGCGATTACTATTTTATATTTTAAATATACTGTTAAGCTGTTATAATTAAATAAAGTTTTTTTTTACAATTAATCTGAGTCCAATCTCTTAATTCGTGCTGTACCGTCCCCACACCCCCCCCCCCTCTCTGTCGCAGACCGGGATATTGTCTGCCGCGACACGACAGACGCCGTCACGATAGATTACATCAGATAAATGTGAACGCGGCCTAGAGCGCGGCAGCCTCGGCACCGTAGGAAAAAACAAAATTGTAGTTGTCGTAAAGTTTGAATTCAGAACATGAAAATATCGTTGAAAATCTATTATGTATTATTGCGCATGTATCAAATTGTCGACTTGTGAATTAGAGTGAAATAGGAAATGAATGTCTGTAGGCAAGGATACTGTAACCGAAGCACAGTCTGAAGGATTATTATTGGTACAATAAATAGCGTCAAAGATGAGAATGTTACGATGAATGTATCCTCCGTCATTCAGTGATCAGTGGATAGGGTATGCGACTGCTGATCGGAGGTCCCGGGTTCGATTCCCGGGTCGGGCAAAAGTGTTACTGGGTTTTCCCGAATTCTCAGAAGCAGCACGGAGTCTGCTGATGTGCCCGTTAACGGCAATAGGCTCGTCCCCTATTACGTGGGACCTAAACATTTCACGGTGAAATGTGGATGTAATAATATTACAACTCTGCCTATCCTTACGCAGATACAGACGTGAGTCTATAAAAAAAATGTCCAACATACAAACACACTTGCGAATTTATATTATTAGTAGGGATTATTATGTTCAAGCGAGGCACGAAACAGCGTCCAGACCGCGGCAAAACAAAAAACCAAACTCGATGGCTCGGTCGCTCGCCCGCGGCGGCACACGTGCTTGCCTCGGCCGTGGCACGTCCACACAGAGCGCGCAGCCTCGCGCGCCAATTCCTCGCGAGGCTGCGCGCTCTGTGTGGACGTGTCTAATTCGGTAGCTCGGGCGCAGGCGTGCGGCCGGCCGCGACTGCCGTGCGCTTTCCTCGACCGAGCCACGTCTACATAGACCGAGCAGCCTCGCGAAGCATTTTCCGCGCGAAGCTGCTCAGTCTGTGTGGACCCGCCTATTGAATAATGGAATCCTTGTTAATCTCAGTTGAATATTAATTAAACAAGGTAAAAGTATTTTGGTAGACTGTCTGACCAGTTAGACTAGTTGTTATTTATACACACTGCTAAGTCAATGTCAAAGACAAAATCATTTATTTATCTATGTCACAAGGTGACGCTTATGAACGTCAATTTTTTAAAGTAAATTACTTAATGTAAGCTGGACGGAGTCGTGGGTTCGGTTCCTACCCAGGGCAAAGCTTTGTGTGATGAGATTTATTATTTGTTCTGGGTGTAATCTGTCTATAACTAATCTTTACTCCCGGCTCCACTTGTAGGAATTATACATCTTAACCTTTCTCACAAATCACGCTATCAAATTTTAGTAGTGTGTTCTTCTTATCATGTCGAAAAACACTTAGGATTTTTAACAGTCCTCCGCTAAGGAGGTTCACAAGGAGTTGTAAGATTGCTAGAAGCTGTTAATATACGGGTGATATATATGTATTTCTTTTTGTTGTGGTAACGGATTAAATTGTTAACTTGAGGAAACCTGCATGTCTGAAAGTTCGCCATAATGTTCTCGAAAGACATGTGAAGTCTGCCAACCCGCAGTAGGCCAGCGTGGTGGACTATGGCCCTACCCTTCTCATAGTGAGAAGAGCCCCGTGCCCAGCAGTGGGACAGTATACAGGGCTGATGATGAAATAGTATCTTTGAAAGGATATGGAAACCTTGACATCAAACGCTATACCAACCATGACCACGACTATTAACGCGCAATGATATTGTGGTGCAGATTGCGAAAGTTTAAACCATGAAAGCAGTTTTTTGTTTTTTTTGTTGATATTTCTGCTTCATGGCCAATCTGTTTACCAACAATAAGCCACTTTTTTGTTTGATTGCTCAGGTTATGTTTCCCTCAAGAGCCATTAAAAAGAGAAAATTATTTTCACATGATTCTCTTGATGTCAAGTTGTAAATCTGTTATGTAGTCTTGGTATGTCACTTTCTTTTAGCCGGGTATGCTGAAGAGCGCCTGCTCCATTCGCGTATGCCAGTTTATTTACATGGATGGTCAGGTTCTCCTGATATTTCAGATTGTTTTGAGCTATTTCCTGTCGAACTGTTTTTATACCGAGGTCGAGGTATATGTATCTATTACTTATGCAATGAGGGATGAAAAACATTGTTCTCAGAGCTTTGATCTGGAATCTCTCCACGATATCTTTGTTACTGTTGCTGGCCGTACCCCACAGTTGTATTCCGTATGTACAGATTGGTTTTATAGTAATTTTGTACACTAGCATTTTAGTGTTCGAATTTAGTTGTGATTGGCGCCCCAATAACCAGTTCAGTGAGCGTGTGTTTGCGTTTTGTCCAAATATGCTTTTGCCATGTAAGTTTCCTGTCTAGTGCATTCCCAAGTATTTTGCGTTATTATCTTGAGGGATAACTTTGCAGTTCAGCGTTACCGGTGGACATGTTTCTCTCCTAAGTGTTAATGTTACATGTACCGATTTGCTCTCATTAGCTTTTATTCTCCAACGCTTCAGCCAAATCTCCACTTTTGTCAAGTGGTTTTGTAACCGTGATGCCGTTTCTGGGTTGCTATGAACCGACAGTAGCGCCGTATCATCAGCGTATGTCGCAGTCGTGGTGTAGTCAGTTGTTGGGATACCTGCTGTAAAAATAAGGTATAATATAGGGCCCAAGATACTGCCCTGAGGGACACCTGATTTTATTTCGTATACTTCTGAGAGATCATCGCTGTACTTCACTTGGTAGCATCTTTTATCTAAATAGGATTTAAGTATTCGGAATAGACAATGCGGGAGATGCTTCTTTAGCTTGAACAGGAGGCCATCATGCCATACCTTAAGAAACGCTTGGCTGATATCCAAAAAGACTGCAGAGCAATATAATTTGTTTTCAAGGCATCTGCTAATGGTGTCAACTATACGATGTACCTGTTCAATTGTCCCGTGTTTTTCCCGGAATCCAAATTGGTGGTTCGGTAATACTGTACTTAGATGTTCTTTCATCCTGTTATGCAGTATTCTATCAAACAGTTTGCCAATAACTGGTAGCGGGCTGATAGGTCTGTATGAAGTAGCTTCATGTGGGGGTCTACCGGGTTTCGGTACCATGACTATATGTGCAATATTCCATTGCCTTTGTTCAAGTTTTAAGCTGGCATTAAAGATGTTAACTAATTTCATTACTCCTTTATGAGGTAGATTTTTAAGTAATGTGGCATCAATAAGGTCATAACCGGGTGCTTTGCCATCCTTGATGTTCCTTATTTCTTTCACGAATTCTTTTGGGCTGGTACTTTTTAGCGGTAGACACATTTGATTCGCTGATTCCAGGTATTCCTTGATTTCTCACAGTACGTTCGGGATTGTTTTGAGAGAGTGGTTGGAAAACGGTTTTCAGATGTACCGCAAAGATTTTTGCTTTTTATTTATCTAATATTATATTCTTCTTTATCTAATAATAAGATTCTTGATAGCCTTCCATAGCGAGTAGTTTGTGTCTTTTGTTGGATCTAGATTTGAGAGATAGTGTTGAATATTATCATTTTCTAGGGTGCTGACAAGGGCTTTGAGTTTTTTTGAGAAACAATTGAATGCAGCTTTATCGCTTGGATATCCTGTAGTATGCCAGATTTTTCTCAAACGACGGCGCTCTTGTATTTTCTCTATAATATCCTTTGGATATAAGTTATGTTTCAGAGGTTGTCCTTTGGCTGTCCTTTTTGAAGTTGCAGAATTGGCAGCAATGTGGATAGTCGTAATTATATTTTTATAAATTATTGTCCAGTCTGTAGTGCTCGAGTTGTATATTCTTAGGGATGGTGCTACCAGATTAACTGTAGTAGTAACATTCAGTATAACTAGAGTGTGATCAGATGTAAGATCTATTCGTGGTTCTATGTTTAGGTAGTTACTGTCTTAACAATAAAACAGTCCAATAAGTCTGGGATTCTTTAACTGTCGGTAGGCCAGTAGGTAGATTCTCTGCTGGAATGACATTCTAATTTCATTTCTTCTGTGGATTTATAAAGTTGTCTTCGTCTAGTATTAGTCAGCCTAGATCTCCAATTGAAATGTTAAGAATTCCAGTCACCAGCACATATAAATCTGTTACCCAGTATAGACAAATATTTTGCAAAGTCGTTGGCAGATATAGTATGTTTTGGAGGAAAAAACACAGCGGAGAGTACGGTTTCTAGTTTGCTGTCTACAAGTTTGATAGATGTTGCTTGTATTTTTTCTATTCGGTATTTCTCTATAGGGTAGTCTTTAATGTTACTTTTAATAATTACTGCTGTTCCTCCATGGATTTTCCCAGTTGGGTGATTAGTTGTATATACTATGTAATTATGAAAGTTAATGTGTGTCTTCAGAATGAATCTTGTTTCAGATATTAGTGCTATGTCAATCATCTTTGTTCTGAGAGAAGTTTTTAATTCATGACGTCATTCCGTCAAGCCGTTGGCGTTCCAAGTAACTACTTGGAGGTTTCGGGTCATTCTTTTACCAGACTGCTCTTCTTTTACCAGTTCTTCAAACATTTTGTCCATTAGATCTGTAAGGTCGGCCGAGTAATTTTTTGTATTTTGTTGAAATTTTAGTTTTTTTGGATTTCGTTGCTTCTGCGTAGGTTTTAATTCAGTTGTGATTATCTGTGCGGGTGGAGATCCGGGTTTATGATCTCTATATTGTTAGGCATTGGTTTTTCTTTTGGCTTAGAGTCTAATTTGGGAATTCTTTCTCTATACAGTTTGTACACTTTGCATCCTTTGTAGCTACCGGGGTGCTTTTCGTCACAGTTCGCGCAAGTAGTCTCAGTGTCTGGTTTTTAGTACATGTTGTTGTAGGGTGAGCGCTACCGCATTTAACACAGCGATTGGGCCTAAAACATTGGTTTTTGGAGTGCCCAAATCTCTGACACCTCTTGCATTGGATGATTTCCTTTTTCTTATATGAGGCTTCCAAATTAATCTTCATGTTATTCAAGTGTTTTACATCGAAAATGGCTTTGTTGTTTGGCTTTGGTTCTAAGTCGACATAAAATACAGGCAACGGTCCCTTTGTAGCTCGATGTCTGATATTGACTATTTGTTTCACTTCATGTCCAATGTCATACAATTCTTTAGAGATTTCTGTAGTATTTTCTGATGCATGGAGTCCGAGTAGTACTATTCTGTATGCTCGCTCGCTTTTAAGCTGGTAAGGTTAGTATGAGATATTATTTTCAATGATGTTCTCTTGAATCGTTTTGTATGTCTGGATGTCTTTAGGTATAATTTTTATAACGTATCCAGATCTAAGTGCAGTCATGAGGTAAAGTTCACTCCTTACAAATTTGTTTAGTACATCCTTAAGAGAAATTACATTAATTACGCCAGGAACAAAGATGGGTTCTGGCTTTGGTACATACACTTTATCTGTATTGTTGGTTTTATCTGTAGGCTCCGTATTAAGTAGTTTAAAACTATTTCGTGTAGGGATCACAAAGTCTGGTGCATTTTTCTGTTTTTTATTCCCGTCGTTGTGAATTGGACTTGTTTCTTTTCTTTTCTTTCTCCTGGTGGGTATTTCATCCCTTTGCCATTCTTCATGGTTTGAGGTTATATTATCGCTGTCTAATTGGGTCTCGGTCTGTGAGTCCAGATTGCCTTTCTCCTTATTTTTTGGTTGGAGTTATAGTCAGTAAGCTTCGTTGGCACATACAATGTCGAATTACTTCTGTTCCTAATAAACATTCTTTCATGAATATAGTTTGTTGGATCATGTTTTTAGGCTTGGTCAGTTTTTTAGGGTTTGGTAGGGTTTGCTGATTATTTGTATTTGATTGGTTCATTTTAGTCCCACAAGTAAGGCCGATATAACAGATCGCTAGGAAGGCGACGCCTATTCTCCCTAGAAGGCTAATACAACGATGATTTTTTATAGAAGTTGTCTTCTTCATAGCCTGGGCAATTAAGCCGAGACTACTGATCCTGCAGGTAGCGTTAACAGGGTTGCGGTTTATGTGAGTCATTTCCTACTCTCACTATTAGACCAAGCTGGTTAGGCTGGTTTGATCAGGTTAATTAACCACCGCCCAAGACCCGGCGTTGTTATTCATTTAGCACCACCCAGGGGGCACGTGTAGGGTAGTGGATAGGTGGTTCCTACGGACGTGAATAACTCTATCCACATAATCAAATGAGTATTTATTTTTGCTTAGTAGCTATTACCACTACTGTGATTTTTTGCCATACCCATCGGTGTCCATATTTGCTCTACTTTATACATAGTTATCTAACAACATATAAAACATACAGCGCAAAATAACTCCTTACTATACACGGAGTAAGTTTTCAACTCTAAAATAACACAAAATTTATAACAACTTCAAAGAAACTTTCAAGTGGGTCAACAAAAACATTCTAGTCACAAGTCCTCCTGAATAATTCACGATGTAGAATAAGACAACAGACAGCACAAGCAAAACCTTCATTCCCTCGAGGGATATATGGTCATTATTTGAACCAATCCGATTACGCTTAGGGAGCCGCTAGGCAATTTTAGTTTTGGCGAACTATCGAAGGTAAAATGAGATTTAATTTGTGGAATCTTTATTGCGTTTTCAGTCGACGTATTAAGATCACGTTAGAAATGGGAGTGAAAAGTTTTGTGGCATAAATGTTAATATTGTTGGTAATGATGGTTTTTGACTGCCTCCGTGGTCCAGTGGCTAGCGTACGCGACTACTGATCGGAGGTCCCGGGTTCGATTTCCGGGTCGGGCAAAAGAGTTACTGGGTTTGCCGAATTCTCAGTAGCAGCACGGAGTCTGGTGATTTGCCTGGTAACGGCAATAGGCTCGCCCCCTATTACGTGGGGCCTAAAAATTCATGGCATAATGTGGGTGTAATATAACACCTCTGCCTATCCCTTCGGGTATACAGGCGTTAGCCTGTATGATGGTTTTTCTAAATACTACAAACGATATTGGCAACTGTTGTATGCCGATCAAACTTGTAAGGAATTCATAAATAAAAAATATACAATCTATTACTATACGCGTCGATTAAAAACATTAAAATATATCGTTGTTATTATATGGGTAGGTATACAATATGCTGATCTGCATTTGCAAAATATTTTAATAATACAATAGTAAACACAGTATACTTAGTCACCTAAAATTATTTCAAACAGTGAGCGATGGTATATGACCCTATTTTCATTAAATGTTACTTAGATAGGAAATCAGATTAAACTGTTGACTGGTGCAGAATAAGACTGCTCGGTAGGTAAGTGTACTTTTGTGTGTTAGGTACCTGATATAGCTCGCGACGATCAGCTGAGTGGCGGTCAATACACCAAGTTGATTTGAAAAAAAAAAATAGTACGAAAAAACAATTTAGGATTTAGTGAGTTATATTTTTATACATTTGTATACAGTAGTTTTAGAGTGGAGCCTTTGTGTAACAAACACCATGTTTGATCACAAAAGGATACACATGTTTACGCGTGAGGCTAAGAATGTTAGAAGAAGTATAATTGATTTTGTAATTGTAGATGAATGTTTGAGAAAGAATGTGTTAGATACAAGGGTGTATCGAAAGATCGGCATCCACACTGACCACTTCTTGGTGATGAGCCGGATAAGTGGGCTCGTTAAAGGATGGCGACACCGAGAACATAATGAAAATAGGGTCTTGGCAAGAATAAAAGTTGGAAATCTGCAAGAAAAAGATGTGAAAGATGAGTATAAGCGAAGATGGTGGTGTGATCAAGAGAAGGAAAATACGAAAGGTTAAGAATACATGGTGGGACAAGGATGTACATTCAGCAGTGTCAGAGAAGAAGAAAGCTTGGTTAGATTGGTTGGCTGCCAGAGCAAGTGAAAGAATGGGAGAGGCAACGAGTGATGACATAGATGAAGCAAGAAAGGAGTTTGTTAGGTCAAAAAGAATTGTGAAAGAAATTGTTAAAAGGAAAAAAGAGGAAAAGAAAGATGAGTTTGATAGCAGACTATCTGAAGATTTCCGGAGAAACATAAAGTTTTTCTGGAAATCCGTTCATGCAGTTCGAGGAAAAACTCAATCCTCAGAATACACGTCAATGAAAGACAAGAATGGAAAGATACTGAATGGTGAATCATGCGTGCTGAAGAGATGGAAGGAGCATTTTGAAGGTTTATTTGAAAGAACGGCGAAAGAGACATCGATCGGTGAAATGAATGGTAACAATAGCAATGATGAAAGCGATATTGGTGTGGATGAGATTGTGAAGGCGCTGGGAAGTATGAAATTAGGAAAAGCTGCAGGTCATAATAGGATTACAGTTGAAATGCTGAAGGCTGGACAGAGCATCATAGTTGGTCAGCTGTAGCGCCTATTTAACTTGTTCTGGAGCACCGGCCGAGTACCTGATGACTGGGCCACAGCGGTGGTTGTGCCTCTTCAAAGGGCAAAGGCTCGCAACAAGACTGCAAGAACTATAGTGGCATTAGCCTTCTCAGCATTGTTGGCAAATTGTATGCGAAGGTACTGATAAAAAGAGTTATGGAAGTAACCGACAAGAAAATATGGGATGTACAAGCAGGATTCCGAAAGGGTATGGGGTGCACGGATCAAGTCTTTTCCTTGCGGTGCATAGCCGAAAAATTCTTGGCCAAAGGTCAAAAGGTCTATTGCGCATTCGTGGATTTGGAAAAGGCTTACGATTAAGTGGTGAGGAATGAAATGTGGTCGGTACTGTAGATGTATGGGGTGAACAGCAGCCTCATACAAGCTCTGAAATCCCTTTATGAAGATTCTAGAGCGTCAGCAATTTACTAAATCGCTCTTGTTTTGTTCAATTGGAAAATATCGCTATGATGAGGAACGTGGACATGAAATGGGAAGTTTCATGATGTAAGGTTAAAAGAAAATATTTTTTTTATAAAAGACGCTGACCTATACTCACACTCAAATACATCCGTGTTAGTAACATAGGTAGAAAGCACCACTTCGGTGACGAGACCACAATATCATCTATTCGATGGTAATATTGTCAAGTCAATGATTTTTCTAACCCCGTTTATAGATGACACTATCACATACTAATTGAATTCCTGTACGCTATTACGCTAGTACTATTTCCAATTTTGTTATCAATTAAAAATCCATTCGTCACGTATGCAGAAGGTAAATGTATATTCATCACTTCAGTGATTACATTTGACATGCAAAACAAATGCTTTTCTTAAATAACAATAGCATTGTTATGAATATTTTGTGGTTCAACAATATTAAGTAATGATATGTTAACTTATTTTTTTTACAACAAATTCAACTTTATACATTTACTTATATGTCAATGTCTCAAACATTTTACGTAATGTGAAGGTTCATACCCTTACAAACAGCTTCGACGATTGAATGTTGTTGCATCCGTAGCAAGCAAATCACATATCACTCAAAGTCACGCTGCGGTGCGCCGACGAAAATGAAGTCGCATATGTTAGTATACTGCAGGTAGGTAACCTTGTATTTGGGGATTACGCGTGTGCATCCCCAAAAATACGAAACCCTTTTTATCAAAATATTTGGGATAATGCTTGAAGACTTTATAATAATTTTAAGGCCGACCACGTTTGGCTTGCGTGTTCTTCAAGCGAGCTAGTGCACAATAGCCACGATTTTTTTTATGCAATAAGCGGCAAATCCATGTACACAAGCAACACCAGAGGAGTCTCTAGTGCGTTGCCGCCCTTGTGACTCCTCTGGTGAGGAAAAGGAATGGTAGGAGATGGATGAGGGAGATAGGTTAGAGGATAGGGCCACCGGTTCTGTCACTCACCTAACGAAATGCAACTGTATAAGTGGGTTTCGTAGATTTTCTGTGCGAGGCTAGTACTTCCCTGGTCTGGCCGACCCATTCATGCGCAAATCAACAAGGCTGTACTAAGACCTTATAAACGTGATCCAACCAATTTTATTCCAAATATAACCAAATTATTCCGATGATAAATCTCTTATCTTTTACTACAGCGCAGGAAAGTGCCATTTCAACACGGTTTTAATTCTTACAAATTGTCGCAAAGACAAGTCTTGCTTCGGCACTGCGCAAGCCAAAAAAATATTTATTGCGTCATTTCTCCGGTAACGGTTAATAAAACGTTCCGTCACGCTTTTATTGATCATCGCTTCGTTTTATATACTCGGTATCATTGTTTCTGACTAGCTTGTTTCCGCGGTTTCGCTTGCCTCAAAATGAAGTATAAAGTGATTTGTGTGGTGTTTGGGTGTGTGCGATGTTCACAAACATTTATATCCTATAACATTTTAATGGTCATAGGAACAGTTAGTGATGATGGTTGGATAGTTTATTACTCTTTCACTCAAAAACTTCAAAATTATTTTTTAGGAAATGTTATAATCGCTTGGGTTCTATCATTATTTCCTTTTTTATATACTTTTTTACTTATTTTTAGATTGGTGCGTTAAAAACAAACTTTTAACGCACCAATCTAAAAGTCATAGTCATTAGTCATAATAATATTCGGTTCTATCAATATACCTTTCCTAATTTGACCTATTGGACATATTATTTTTAAATATTAAGCTTTCTTTCAAAATAATATTGCCAATAGTTAAATGAGATCCTTAATATTTATTGAAGATTACTAGAATCAGCGTCATTTTAAAGTTCATTCAATACAAACAAATCTTTCTCCATAACTTACTAGAAACCTAGAGTTCAAAATCTATACATACATATAGAATATAGATATAGTTTGACGGTTGCATGGCAACGTTTGGGATTAGCTAACTGAGCCGCAGTACTTATAGGACGTTCGATAGCTTGTACTGTATTGTTAGTATAGTCGATAATCCTTTAGCCACTACGACCTGAGCCTCTGCAGTAAGTTACGGCAGACGTACAACAAAGCCTTCAAAGTAAGGGGCGCCTTGCATTTGTAGTAGTGAAAACTTCACGGTTATCGTGATGTGTTAATCGGTCGCCGTGTTTATGATGTGTGTTCCGGTTTCAATCCGCACACTGGAAAACTCTTACCGGCCGGTCCCAGTATTTTTTGTCTTCTAGAGATACATATTTGACATAAGCTCCATACAAAATAAGTCAAATATGTCTATCTTGTAGCCTAATTTATAGATATATCATGTCTTGATGTCTTGCTGGGTTTTGGTTTGCTTACTCCTCGATGGCGCACGCGGCTCCCTGCCTGCACAAAGACTATTTAGTACGAATCGACTATGTAAAACTCGAGCAATCTGATTCACTACAAGTAATTTTATACACATGGATATACGAATATGTTTACATGTGTATATCATCTTGTTTTCCTACATACATTGCGTAGGGAATTTTCTAACAAACGCTCATTGTTGCGTAAATTACTTCCGCATGAATGTTTTGTTTGAACAATCACATGAATGGTTCTCGTTGTTTTGTTTATTTGGGTCTTTACATGATTCTATCAAGGAAAGCAATAAATGCCTGCGTCTACCACAAGGGAGGAATAGATTCAGTTATGTTTATAAATTAATTTTGAATACATTACGTATTGTGTTTTAAGGACGGATATTTTTGTATGAATATGAGATAGGAGGCATAATCATCTACTAGACGAATCGCCTGATGGTAAACAATCCCCATCGCCAATGAACAAACGCATCACTAGAGGAGTTCCAAGGGCGTTGCTGGCATGGATGGGATAAGAAATATGAGGCAGAGCGAGATGAGGGAGAATCCTTAGCACTCTCACTCACCTAGCGAAATGCTACAGTATAGATCTGTTATTTTACGTCAAAATTCTTAGAGATGATAGTACCACATTATATAGAGATAGTTGTACTTTCTCAGTTAAGTCGACTCATTTATGCTGAGATCAGAGGAGCTCCATTGTCTCGAAAAGGTGATGAATAAAGTGATTCTAGAGAATCACGTGGTAATATAATATTTTCAATTGTCATTCCAATATTGAACATTTTTTAGTAATCAAATGTAAATTCACAAAAAAATATCATGGACTAATAATAATAGATCATGAGTGCCGAAGCGCATTTCCATCTCTCGGGACATGTCAATAAGCAAAATACTCGCTTCTGTAACTGTATGGTGTGGCGTCCAGACTTCGTTCTGTGGGGTTATTTGATATCTTGGGTGTATGGGAATAAACCACAGACTCTCGCAGCTTTAAAAGAAAACAGTCACCAAGAAATAAGAAACATATCGCAGGAAGTGTTACGGCTAGTTATGGAAAATGACATAAATAGGGCTCAAATGTGCTTCAACTCCTGAGGTCAACACATCATATTTAAATCATAATGCAACTAAATTTCATGGCATAAATATTTATATTTAAGAATCTAATTCTAGTTTTCTAATGTAGAAACGAATTTGTAGTTGAACCAAATAGGGTCATTACTTTTGCGCCACCCAGTACAATTAATTTGTTTACGTTATCTTGTAGATCTTGCAAGGAGACTGATCGACGCCGTTGGCATGCATTAAACCATTTATCAGCTCACAAAATATGGGTATATATTAGTACTAGTATGACAATAGTTTATTACTTTACATCTATTATCACATAAATTTACAAAATATTAGGCCTTATTACTAATAATTTAGAATATAATATTTTTCTATTAACTACTTAACACAAGTAAGAATTTTTATAATTCAAATATTCTTGGATCCTGTAGAAACACTGATCTACTAGCCAAGGAAATCATTTCTACGAAAGATACTTATAGGTAGGTCTTTCGGATCGTCTGGCAAATTGTTAACGACTATTATTGACGACCGCTGGCGCCGCGGGAGTGTAAGCGACTGCCAGGCCGAAAGTCGCGGGTTCGATTCCGGCTCAAGTCAAACATTTGTGTGCGTGAACATGGATGTTTGTCTTGGTCTGGGTGTTTCTATGTATAATATGTATGTATTTACAAAAAATATATATACACACCACTATTTTTTTATTAGTACAAAACCTTTAAGGACATAATTGTGAAGACATTATTATCATATATGTGACGTAACAATTTTATAATATCTATAAAGAGCAAAGTTATTATCATTTGTTTATTGTAGAAAATCTCACATAAATCAAAGTCATATTTTACTATCCATTCACTAATTCATTGATAATATTCCATCCTGCTCATTCGCATTCTCTCTGTCGCACTTTTGATGTAGGTAGCCTTAGACAATAAAATGAAGCAAAATAATAAGTGTAGGTAGTTAATTTTTAATTTTCTATATTCTACCCTCTCCTTCATACTTCATCCGGGCTTAGGACCGGCAAAATTTACCGTTTTACAAGTAATTAAATACGGAGGTATGTAATTTGAAAGCAAACAAATATCAAAATAAGAGAAGGTATTCTGGACTAAAAGAAAATAGTCATTTTGGCGTATTTATGAAGTTAGAATCAATTGCGATTTACAAATTTCATCATCATCATGTCAGCCTAGAGACGTCCACTGCTGGACATATGGCTCCTCCAAGGTTCTCCACACAGACCGATTTTGAGCCGCCAGCATCAAATTATTATTTACGTAGGTAGGTAATTTTTACTTACAAGTATTTCAATTTTCCTTCGAAATGTCCACCACTATTGTCAATACACAGACTGGCACGTTTTATTAAATTGTTTTTTAACGAGAGAAGTACGCTTCTGTCTTTTCACTTCGTCAAAAGCGTCCAATATGCGCTAGTTTAATTTTTCGACACTAACCGGCTCACTTTTGTACACCCACAAAAAGACGTTAAGCCATCGAAAAAACGATGTGCTCACTACCAGTTACAATTTAGCACTGTTTGTCGCATTGGGGCGCAGCGCGAGCGCAGAGGGACAGTGGGGAATTTATCAATGGAGTAGTTTACTACTACTACTAATTTACTCCTCATAGTTTAAGTTATGCATTTACCAATTATTACGTATTTTTGTGGACAGTTTTGAGACAGTTTTGGGACTTAGTGTTTTTATGTTTTACCTACACAAATATGATCACTTAAAGATACTTAGAGCCCTGATAATTTTTTTGTACTAATTAAAAAATAGTGGTGTATGTATGTTTATCCATTGTCTAGTACCCATAGTACATGCTCTGCTTAGTTTGTGACTAGATGGTGTTGTGTGAATGCAGTAGAATATTATTATTATTCCTCTTTATTAAATTCTTTCTCATAGTCGAATTTTATACAATTAAATAAAATAAAAAAATAACCATATAAAATAGGACCACGGAGATCTACCGGTACCGGGTACAAGGACCAAGCTACCGGTGGGCTCCAGAAAGAGGAACCTCTGAACTATGCGCGTTGTGTCCTACAATACTGTCTTCTGTACAGAGGACTTGATCCAGCCGTCTAACGAGAGCCTCTTGAGATGGTGGTCGAGGCTCTTGGCAATAAGACCATTAACTTACACGACTATCGGTAGAATGATCGCCGAGTCCATTATTATTATTATTATCATTCTCTTTATTTAAACATTCTCTCATAAAATATATTTTACATTTTTATGTGATTTAGAAAAATCAATATAAAAATATAAAATAAAATTACGGAGCTCACCGGTATCGGGTTCAGGGACCAAGTTACCGGTGGTTAGGGCTCCAGAGAGAGGAACTTCCTGACAATACGAGCCGTGGCCAGCAATACTGCCTTCTGTATAGAGGACTTAATCCAACCGTCTAACGCGAGCCTCTTGAGGTGGTGATCGAGGCTCTTGGCAATGAGACCATTAACTGACACGACTATCGGTACAATGATCGCCTAGTCCACATCGATGATCATTGCAATGCGCTTAGATCGATCTATCACTACTATATCTGGTTTGTTAGCCACAATAGTTCAATAGATCCATCCCAATAGATGGTGTAAGGAAGTAATGATAGATCGATCCCAATAGATGGTGGCACAACCATTTTCAAGAACTGGGTCGGGCACATACCTGTAGTACGGTATCTCAGAGTCTACAAGATTGTACTTTAAGGCAAGTTGCTGATGGATGATCCTAGCTACTTGGTTGTGCCTGTGCAAATATTCGCCGTTGGCAAGACGAGAACAACCAGATACTATATGTCTGAGAGATTCACCAGGCTGGTGACATGCCCGACATATGTCAACCGTCCCATCCCTCAGGATATACTTCCGGTAGTTATTTGTCATGACAACCTCGTCCATAATCGCAAAGACAAAACCTTCTGTTTCGGCAAACCGATCGCCAAAACGTAGCCAGGACACAGAAGCTGGTAAGTCTACATCGGGTCCATGCAGGGCCCGATAAAAACGTCCATGCAGCTCTTTACCTTTCCATACCTCCTTGCGCTCCTCAACACCAAGTACGGCAGGTTTGCGTCAGTTCTCCTCAGCCAGACCCAACGGGGTAAGCCCGTTGTCTACAGTGACCACATTACGGTGGACACCCGCGTCAGTGCTGAGAAAATATTCCCTGAGATTGCACACCTCGCGGTTATGGAGGGTCTTGGCACTTAAGAAGCCGCGACTCCCGCACTTCCGCGGGATGTACAATCTCATTACTGACGACCGCGGGTGATGCATCCGGTATGTAGTCAGTAGACAACGGACTTTTCTATCCAAGGCATCAAGTTCTGTTTGAGTCCATCTAAGTATGCCGAAGGAGTACATTAAGACTGGCATGGCCCAACCGTTACAGGCGCGCACCCTGTTACCGCCTGATAAAAAACTATTTAAGATTTTTCTCAGACGGCAAAAGAAGCGCTCCTGCAACGCCTGTTTCATGCCAGCCTCAGCAATACCTAGTGCCGGCGACATACCTAGATATTTGTAGGTTTCGGTTGCAGATAGAGATTCTAAGTTGTGTGAAACCTGAAAGTTCTATACCATCAGATGCCACAACCCTGCCCTTCTTTACATGCAAGACCGCACATTTATCTACACTGAACTCCATCTTGATAGACTTACTAAAGTTTTATTATTTTTATTATTTTGAGAACTGTTACCATACTCGGTTTAAAACCGGTGTTTTAATGAGATTTACGGGTATATACCAAGTAAAGGTCATTTAAGAAGTGTCTGTGGTACTTTGGTCTATGAGTTTAGGTTCGGTTTTGTCACTTTGCATAAATTTTTGCACTATTCTGCAAGTGTTTAAAATAGCTGATTTTTGGATGTTAATGTAAGTTTTTGGTGGTAAATCAAGCATTTTCAAACTATGGTGTAAATATTTAGGTATGACGCCTGTGGTTGATATTACTATTGGCACTATATAAACTTTATTGACTTTCCAGATTCTTGCAATTTCTTCTTTTAGATCAGAGTATTTATTGATTTTTTCTGTTATTGTTTTCATCAAGTTGTGGGTGTTTGGGACTGCAATGTCAATTATGTGAGCTGTATTATCTAATTTATTGTGGATGGTAATATCTGGTCTATTATGATGTATGGTCTTATCGGTAAGTATAGCACGGTCGTAATACATTTATTGGGTATTATTCTCTAATACAGAATCAGGACGGTACTTGTAGTATGGTGTATGTGTGTTTTGTAAGAGTTTATATTTTATAGCCAGTTTTTGATGAACAATATTTACAATTTGATTGTGACGGTGTATATAGTCAGTTTGTGTGAGTGTTGCGCATGCGCCTGTAATGTGTTGTATCGTTTCCGGTGGTCTATGGCATTTACGACATTTATAATCCGCCATGTTCGCAACTTTAATTATATATCTTCTGTAATTTCTGGTGTTAATTACTTGGTCTTGGATGGCTATGATAAAGCCCTCGGTTTCTGGGAATAAATTGGCCGCCGTTAACCATGTATTTGATGCTTCTGGATCTATGTACTGTTGCTGCAAATCGTGTGGATGACGCCCGTGCAATAGTTTTGCTTTCCATTGACTTATCTTATGACTTTCTCTGTTAATCTGATTTGATGTATGTGAATAATTAGTTAGATCTGACAAGTTAAGGGGAGTAAATTTTGTATCGTTGTTAGTTATATTTTTATGTAGTTTACTTGTGGCTGCCTTTTTGTGAAAGAACGATCTGAGATTGTTTATCTGGGTTTTCCACAGGCAAGATATATCAATAAGGCCTCTACCGCCATAATAATGCCCCTAATGTATTGCGTAAGCCTGCCTATGTCTGCCCTTAATCTAGTGATATCTTTTTGTAGTCGAATTTACCAAGGTGGTTCGGTATGTTGCTTTTGTGTGTTTCGATTATCGTCAGTGTATATTTTGTAGCCTAGTTCTTGCGTGATTACCATTGCAGTACAGTAGATCAATGTGTGTATGTCTGTTAGGAGTAAATTTTCGGCAAGAAATCGGTTCAGAATGTTATTGTTAAATAATACAAGTAAATCGGTTAGTCGTTTGCGGTAGTGTAATTTGGGCAGTTTTGGTCTCGAAGCTGGGTCCATCCCACTATATTCTAGTAACTTGGCTTAAGTGTGTCTGTAAGTCTTTTAACTATTTCATCGCAAGGTGACTCTTGATGTAATATTTGTAATTCGGACTCTAATATCAAATCATGTGTTAACGTTGTTTGTGTAGATATATGACAAGTCTGAGTAGTGGACGTATGGTCTAAGTGCAATGTAGTTTGTGTTGTATTTGCTTGAGAGGTAAGTACTGGAAGTCTTTCTATGTTATCGTTTAGTGAAAGAAAATATTCTTGTTGAGAAAGTACGGCTTGTTGATTATTACTATCGGACCCTATGTTTGTTAGTTGTGTCTGTACTTGTTCTTTTATCTGGTTCAGAAGTTCTTCCGAAAGATACCTATTCCTGATTATCATTCTTCTTTGATCTGATACTCTCTGCTCTGTTACTTTAATTGCCGGGTATTGTTGTGAGAATAATTGATGCAAAGTTTTTCTATAGCAAGTCATGTCGGTTTCTAACTTTGAAATGAAATAAGAGGTACGCATGATGAAGATATTAACATCAGTTGACCATTTCATGCGTACTCCTGGTTTACCAGCTTTAGTAGATACAGGTATAAAGGTATTCACCTCCCGTGTAACATCTAAAGTCGGCGTAGGTGTTTCGTGGCTATTTCCGTCCACAGAAGACACCGGAGTTGGAATATAAGAGACTGTAGAAGGACTGTATGGTTCTACTATTGAAAGGGACTCGAGAGAATTAATACTAATGCTGTCATTGTCTGTCTGTATGTCATCGGTCTGGTTGGCTGTAACATTTTCGGGTGACCCGGAGGGAGCCCGCCTATTCAACTCCTCTCCGCTGACGGTTCCTATGCTGTGACACCCAGCGTCAGCTCCAGGTGTGCCCCGGCGATCGCCCCCGGGAAGCGGTCCTAAACGTTTACTTCTAAGGATCATCTCCATATACATGGGTTTCCAGAGCCATGTTAGCCGCGCCAGTAATGAGAAATCGCGTGTCCGCCCCCCACGTGAATCAGATGTTCGATTCGGACGTATGGTTGGATTATAGGGGGCTATTATTATTATTATTAAACATTTTTATGGACCTAGGATAGCAGTTTCTTTGTTTGGATATTGTGTGTTAAAACTACAATGATTTCTAAAAGTTTTCTACAATGGATGAGTCTTTACAAAATTACAGCTTTCGAAAATAAACATTGATGATGCAGTGAGTAATCTTAAAATTTACAAGGGGTTTGCAAGATGTTATGGATTCTACATCACAAATTGCTCGAATGCATTGCTTTTATGCTAGAAATATTTTATTAAAATTGACTGAACCAACCCATAACAGAATACCATAACGTATATTTGATGGCACATATCCGTGATATACTTGACTTGGCTATTTTTTGACTAGCGACTCTAGTAAGACGCCAAAGTGCGTAAACATGTTTTTTAATTTTTTAGCATATTTTATCAATATTTCATTTTCACGATAATTGGTTATCAAAGCTTATTCCTAGCAACGTAACCATTTCCGACTCTACTAAGGATTTATTGCAGTATGAAACAGACAAATTTATTTTTTCTTATTTTTTTTCAAAAACTGCATATGTTTTGTTTGTTCAATATTAATTTTTTAATTGTTATTTTCTAGCCAGTGGATAACGTTTTTAACAGATTAATTTATTTCATGGTTAAATTTGATCTAAATTTCTATCTAAATAAGGTTTTTGTGTAATTACTAACTATATGTCATCTGCGAAAAGTGTACAATAATAAATTGCTACATTGGGAAGATCATTGATATAAATTAAGAATAGAAGCGGCCCTAAAGCAGGCTAGGCAAAAATTTTTAGGATAGCTATCCGACGTGAAAGATTGGCAGCATGCCAATCTCCTGAACACGCTACTCGCTCTAAACATATCAGGCCGCGATTCGGGGTATTTGAGACTCCTATAGAGGCGTTGGGGCCTACTCACCGTAAAATCACGGCGATTATGGTAGAATTATATATCCATAAGCCTCTCTGGGTGAGCCCGTCTCATCTTGCATAATTAAACTAAGTCACAATGTGTGTGTAAACAACTTCTTCTAACTTCCTTCATTATCGCCTTAGAGTTATGTCGGTTGCATGCAAGATTTTCACCTTGTAACCTGGTGTCTGTTTTCTAGCCGAACTATATTTAAAAACTAGCTGTTTCCCGCGGTTTCATCTACTTCCTGAACGGAACTACTTCGCGTACCCGGTTAATTTATAGCCTAAGTTACTCCTTGGTACATCAGCTATCCGCCAGTGAAAGTCCTGTCAAAATGTTTCAGATGTTTCAGATATTAGCGAGAACAAACAGTCAGACAGACATAAAGAAAAAAAAACTAAACTCGGTATATGTACCGTGTATACATCCATATGCATTAAGTAAAAATCAGCTATTTTAATATTACAAACAGACACTCCAATTTTATTTATGTGTATAGACAAAATATATACTACTATGCTTGGAGCTTAACAATACAAACTTATTTTAAATTGTCTTTCGGGATATATACCACTTACCTTTGTTAGGAGTAACCGATATTTCTGGTATATATCCCGATAGCCAATTTACAATAAGTTTAAATGATCACGAAAGTTAAATTCCTATATTAATAATACAACATTTAAATTATGTTTAATTTAAACTTAAACACTGTTCTGCCTCAGTCCAACAAGATTAATTTTCATTATAAATAAAGTTTTCTCGCCAGACAACGTAAAATAACAATTTTATAGACATTCATTATAATCTGTCTACGTCGCAAATTCGTCTAAATTGTACATTAAGCTAGTGACAATCTATTAACAGCGCTAGTCTGTGGGATGAAAACAAATTGTGGGACAGTCTCGCCCGCATCTAAGTTGTGCCTATGTTGTAGTTAGCTATTGAAATCCGTTGTTTGATTAAAACTCGCAGTAGTGCGCTGCCGTATCACTTAAACTTAAAGGTTTAGGTCTCAGATTACTGAAATGTTTGACTATTTGCCTCACATACACATAGCTGTGTATGATTCCTATATTGTATAATTGGACAATATTAGTCTCCAGACTACCGTAGTGCAAATTTATAGAGGTTCGTACATAGAATATTGTCGCTGATTCTTTGTTTATGCGTCGCCGACACCCGTAGCGCACTTCTCATGTGCCGAGGTCGTACCTACAAACATCATGAATACTTTGAAGATGGCGGAATTTAGAACATTAAGTTCATGTGAGTGAAACTCAACTAGCGTCTTGTGATTTTCTATCGTGTGTTTTAATCGTGTGCTACTTTATACTATCGACGTAAATGTTCGTATTTAATTAGTAATCTGTTTGAAACGACGTATTTGCGACGTAATTTGTTGTCAAAATGACATTAAACATAATATTTTACGTTTACCTACCGCAGCTTACGTTCCTTTCAGAGACAGATCTTTTGTAAGTGACAGTTGACGTTGATGCAGATAGAAAAATTGTGATCACTACCCAGTTTATCATCATCAGAGCTCTCCCGCTGCTTGGGAAGGACCTTTTGGTACTTTGACAAAGGTAAGGTTCAACCACGCTGGGCAACTGCGGGTGTGGTAGATTACACATGTCTTTTGATAATGTTCCCGAAAGACATGTGAAACTTGCATGTCTGAGAGTACTTTATAATGTTATAGAGAACTCTCAGACATACAAGTTTCCTCAGGATGTTCTTCTTCAGTGTTTAGAAAGCGTTGAAATTGAGAAACAATTTAACACGTATATAGCTTCCAAAGATATTGGTGCGCGCTGTGGTCTCAAACCAGATACTCTCTGCGTAATCGCTAAATATCAGATTTTGCAGAAGTGTTGCTTTTCAAATATCAAGCATATTGCGTTAACTAAAAACTACAGTTATTTGGATGATGCTACTGTTACGCCATCTATCGGTGAATGGGGGTACTAGAAGAGATTGAATGTATCGGTGGTTTAAAGGTAATTCAGCTATTCTGTACTAGATGGCGTTGGACTATGTCGACTGTTCCCGACTTACTAGAATGTTTCATCTGCAGCGGGAATGTTCGGGAATATGCTAGAAAGATCTCGTTGCCTGTCCGGCCGGTATAAATATACGGCGGGCGAGCGAGTTCGGACAGTTACAATTGAATATCGAAGCGATCAACAAGAAGCGAAGGATAATATTTTCTTGGGTTTACGCGAATGTTACACATTGAAATTAAACTACAGTTTACGGATTTTATCGCGTTATATTGGTTTCACTTGTTTTTACATTTAAACCGAATGATCTTGAAACTACATTTTTATTACTAGCCAACGTTTCGAATTCTTTACAGGATTCATGTTCACGGCAGACTGAGGTGGTATTTGTCTTTGTCTTGAATTTAAAAGTTATCTCAAAGTACCCGAACATTTTTCAACTATTGGTGTTACTATCTACGCAGAATGTGTTCACTGTGTCTTGATGTTTTCTGGTGACTTTGTCCTTCTTGGGTTTCATTAGCCTGATAACAGGGTCCCAAGCTGGAGGAACATTCCAACCATCTGCCCTATTGAAATTAGGATGTTTTTTAATTTCAATAGCTTCTCGTATCATTCTTGGAATAAAACGGTGTTCTTTTGCGAGTATCTGTGGTTTATCAAATCGCAGGTAATGGTTGGTTCCTTGTTCTACATGTTCACTTACAGCAGACTTCGTCGAGCGTTTGTGTTTAATGTCAGCTATATGTTCCTTTAGTCGAATGCCTATGCTTCTCTTGGTTTGTCCAATGTATGAGAGCCCACACTCACAGTCTATCTTGTAAACCCCGGCCTCTTGTAAGGGTAACTGACTCTTGAGAGATGGTAATAATTGGCTTATCTTCGTTGGCGGCTTGTAGAAAGTTTTGATTGAAGCTCGCTTCAAGATGTAGCCAATCTTGTCGGTCACGCCCTTGATGTATGGGAGGACAGCAGGTTGTCTCTCTACTGTGGCTGGCTTGTTCTTCGGGGATCTGTGACGTTGGCGCGGCGGTCGGAGCATGTTGTCTTGCAGAACTTGCTTGACATGTTGAAGCTCGGCGTCCAGGTGTTTCTTGTTACAGATCCCCCGGGCTCTCTGAAACAAAGACATTCCTACGGTAGCTAACTGTTTAGGATGGTGGTGAGATTCACCGTTTAAGTACCTATTTGTATGTGACTTTTTCCTATACACAGTGTGGCTCAAAGAGTTGTTTTTGTTCCTGATAACAAGTACACCTAAGAAAGCTAAAGAATTGTTTGCCTCTAATTCCATTGTAAATTTTATCTGGTTGTGAATAGAATTAAGATGGTCTAGGAATACATTAACACTATCTGTTGGTAAAATTGTAAAAGTGTTATCTACATACCGCTTGTAGAACCTCGGTGTGATGGTGGCAGTCTGCAGGGCTCGCGCCTCGAAGTCCTCCATGAAGATGTCAGCAACAACAGGCGTAGCTTTACTTATAATTATAATTTAAACAATTTAAATACAATATGAAATGTACAGCCGATTCTTGAATGGAAGAAATCAGGCGCTCCTAGGCCCAAATGGACTGATATCGCAGCAATGAGCCCTGTCACCAAAGGTTATTGGGCACAGTGGGCAAGCTTGGTTGTCCAGGATGGAGTTCTGTGCCGCAAATGAGAAAACACTCGCGGTAACCAGTGCCATTTGCAAATGGTAGTGCCTAAAACTAAGGTGCCGGAAGTCTTGCAGCTCTATCACAATAGTGCTTCGGGAGGTCACATGGGAGTAAAGAAGACGCTTACTAAGATCCGGGAGCGGTTTTATTGGCTCCACTGTCGGGATGACGTCGAGAATTGGTGCCGCAAATGCACAAGTTGTGCGGCTGTCAAGAGGCCACACACTCGTAGCAGAGGTGCATTGAAGGTGTACGATGTAGGAGCTCCAGGGGAGTCAGGACAACAGATCTCTGAGAAGATGAAGACTCGCTACGACCGGAAGGCAAACAACAAAGGCTCCGATGAGGGATCATTGGTATGGCTTCATAACCCAGCACAAAGCAACGGTAAATTGCCTAAGTTACAAGCCAGGTGGGACGGGCCATATCGCATAATTATCAGGATGAACGACGTCACCTATCGAATCCAGAAGGGGTCGCGAGGTGCACCGTAGATAGTTCATTTGGAACGGTTGGCTCGTTACTATGGGTCCAACGATGTTCGAGACGAACACGTTTAAGAGGGGGCAGTGTTATGCCATCTATCGGTGAATGAGGGTACTAGAAAAGATTGAATGTATCGGTGGTTTAAAGGTAATTCAGCTATTCTGTACTAGACGGCGATGGACTATGTTGACTGTTCCCGACTTACTAGAATGTTTCATCTACAGCGGGAATGTTCTGGAATATGCTAGAAAGATCTCGTTGCCTGTCCGGCCGGTATAAATATACGGCGGGCGAGCGAGTTCGGACAGTTACAATTGAATATCGAAGCGATCAACAAGAAGCGAAGGAAATAAGTTGGAAGTGTTTAGTGTTGTTCTAGTGGTGTGAATAGTGTGTTTTATTAGTGAAGTGAAAATTAAGTGTGTGTATCTAGTGTTATTGTGTTAGTGAATAAAGTGCAGTTTTTCTGGCATAGTGTATGTAATTTAACACGAACCCCAGCTCGTAACACTACTTTAGTTTTAAAGGTGTAATTGTGCTATCACTCGTCTGGATAAAAAGTTTCCGATGTGTTATTCTCATGATTTTTAATCAAAATCCGTTTAGTAGTTATTGCGTGAAAGTGTAACAAATTTCCTTCCATCCTTATTTTAATCTTTAGTAGCTGTATAAATTACTAATGAAACGTATTATGCGAGAACATCACTGCCTATCCCTCTATTTACAGTTCGTCGTAAAACCTTCATATTCTCTAAACATTTCCTCTTACCTCGAACAACTTAATTTTCTCAACAATGCTAATTATTTATTAGAGATATAATTAAGTAATCTCAAAATTGTAATAACCTGCCCTAAAAACTGTCGTGTCCACAAAGTTATTACGAAACCTTTCGACTTTGCCATTAAATTTGTTTCCCTTAGAGCTATATTAAGATAAAAATCTGTTAATCCAGCTCCCTTAAGAGGGATAATGATAAAAACGTTAAAATTGCTGGCCCCTGTAATCTTTTTAGGGTAAAAAAATTAAGCTCCGGCGATGCTTGAAGCGTTAAAAGAGGATTTTACTTTGGCTGCAGGTATGAGTAATTTTAAATTAAGAACATTTTATTTTTTGTTGAGATTTTCAAAATCGTAATATTTATGCGAAACGTAAAAAAAATAAGTCGAGGAATTATAATATTACTAAGAATCGTACAGATTTATTATCTGTTAAAAATAAAGTTTGCCTTTTATACATACATACATACATAGACTCACGCCGGTTTCCCGGAGGGGTAGGCAGAGACTACGGAACGATCCTGACATACCTCTTTTGCTTCTCTCTTGCCTTTTATTGATTAAACAAATCAATCAATCGAATTCAATGTATACAAAATTCTTCCGTTACTGTCAGTCTGACTGATAACGCATAGCTGAAACTGCTGGGCGCAAAGAACTGAAATTCGGCATGTATGTTCGTTGGTGAGCGTAAGGTTGCACTAAGAAGGAAGATTTTCTCAAAGGATAGTAAAGAATTAGAAGATAGTAAAAAGCGGATTCGAATCCATGGCACGCACCAATGACTTTTCGCAATTAAGTGCGTATTACATTGATAATTATCGCTTGCTTATCGGTGAAGGAAAACATCGTGAGAAAACCTGCATGTCTGAGAGTTCTCCATAATGTTCTCAAAAGACATGTGTAGTCAGCTAACCCGCACTTGGCCAGCGTGGTGGCCTTACACTTCTCATAGTGAGAAGAGGCCCGAGCCTAGCTGTGGGACAGTATAAAGGGCTGATGATGAGTAAGGAAATCACAAAATTATAAAAAATATGTGCGAGCGTGGCTACGTTATTCTCTAGTAGTAATATTATAACAAGACGGATATGATCTGCTATTGAATAAAATTTGTGTGATCAACTTCTGTAGTCCGTATGAGTCAAAGCGTCGATAAAAAATGTACCGACCGGAATGTATCCACCTAATTTAATTTGGCTTTTATTGAGGGTTGTAAGTAAGGTAACATAATTATTTAACTACAGTACTTTATTATACATAATGTCCGTGTGGTGACGGATTAAGAATACGGCATGTCACCACCCCATATCATCCCATGGGTGTCGTAAGAGCCGACAGAGGGAGCATATTATGCAGAGACCAGCACTGTAAGAGAAGGGAATCTTGATTGAAACCCTATACCAACCTGTTTGGCCAGCGTGGTATAGTAGGCCAATTCCTCCTTTCAAAGGAGAGGCCTAGTCCAGCAGTAGACTATTATAGGCTGATGATGAATGAATGATGAATGTTACGAGCAAGTATAACGGTCTACCCGCTTTCTTACTCGCTTTTTGCGTACAACACCACTGCCACTGTTTTCACTATCGCACTGTACCCGATCATGACATACAACACTCACTACGTCAGCTCGCGGTTAGAGTTTTTCTGTTTCACGGGTTTTACATAGACGTACCACTGGATGCCAGATACTCGACAGTTGTTGATTTCGACAGAACGCAACTACATACCTCGAATGGTTAGGGAGGCTATTGAAATTAAAAAGTTTAATAATTTCAATAGAGAGGATGGGTTTCACATATTATATTTAGACATTGTTTTGTAGTAAGTTCGTATGGGTTTTCTTAACCATTTTCCAGCCATATGTTAGCATAATAACTAGCACAAACCATCAATCATTACATATATTGGCATACACAATGGTGATAAGGTAAATTATTGCTGTTAATTAGTCTTTACTGATTAATGACTATTAGTTGATTAGATCCAACTTATTTTTGCGAGTGAAGAATGTGAATTTTGTGATTGAGCCGTTTTCAGTTCAGCTTAGAACACCAAACTAATAATTTATAAAACTGGCACTGTGCGTCGAAAAAAACAATAAGTTTTTATTTAAAACTAGCTGACCCGGCGAACTTCATACCGCCATTTATGTTTTATACATATAAACCTTCCTCTTGAATCATTCTATCTATTAAAAAATCCGCAATAAAGAGCGTTGCGTCGTTTTTAAGATTGTAGCATACATAGGGACAGACAGACTTTGTTTTATACTATGTAGTACATACATATACTCACGCCTTTTCCCCGTCGGGGTAGGCAGACAACAGAACGCCACTTGCTCCTATCCTTATAACCCTCACGCGCTTCCTCTATATTCATTACTCTTTTCATACATGCTCGCCGGTTTCGGGTACTTCGGACCTTTCCGTTTCTTAAGATGTCTCCAATCTGGTCGACGAATCTGGTCAACTTTTTTCTTTTTAAAAAGACAACTCCCGCACTAGGAATAAATCCTATGCCGCGAGGGACTTTACAAACATGAACAACCAGACTGGAAACAGCAATTTATGAATCACACAAAGTGTTGTCTCGTGTGGAAATCGAACCCACAACACACGGCGCAGTACCAAGCGGCGAGGTGGTCGCTTAACGTCAACCGTGCAGTCAATGTGCTACATGTATCGCTATTTTAATTTATAGGCTGACGCCTTTTTCTTCGAAGTGGCACGCAGAGGCAGAGGTGTATTCTGTAATATAAGGGGAGACCGAGTATGGTTGTCACACTGATTGGTTGTCACAGAGGCCATAACAGACAATTAAACGGCGTGATAGGAGCGAGGGAGTAGCACATCCATTTGTACCTCATGTCAGCGTACTCCAACATACCGTTTAATGGACTTATTCGACCACTCGATATTCTATTATGACCTCTGTGACTACCAACCCGTGTGATAATCATACCCGGTCTCCCATGCACCCACATTACGTCATGAATTTTTAAATCCCACGTAATAGGAGGCCAGCCTATTGCCATTACCGGTCACATCACCTGACTCCGTGCTTCTGCTAAGATGCTGACAATTTGGAAAGACTCAGTGACACTTTTGATCAACCTGGGAACCCAATCGAACCCGGGACCTCCGATCAACCGATGTATACGCTATCCACTGGACCACGGAGGCAGTCATTATAACTTAGTACATTAATAATAATCCAGCGGAATTTAAGACATAAAAAATTGCAGCTTGGCAAAAACATTACGCTTGATAAGCATTTTCTGCTGCGAGATTATAATTTGAAGATCTCTAACATCTGATGTGGAACTCTAAGAGCCCATCTACATTATACCACATACAGACTTGACGTCTTAACAAAAGTTATTCAGTCTAATGTGCATTTTCTACTGACTTATAAAAATCGAAGATACAAAACATTTGTTGAGGGACCATAAGAGCCCATCTACGCTACATAATTAACAGACCTGATGGCATAACAAAAGTTGTTTTATCTGATGAGCATTTTCTGTTGAATAACTAATTCTTCGATCAATCAAATACCCGAGGAGAGACAAAGGATAGTTTTTGCGGGGCGACAGCTAGTAAATAATTAAATGACATTAAACTAGTTCGTAAAATAGGTTCATATACTGATATCATCATGTCAGCCTAAAGACGGATACTGCTGGACATGGGCCTCCCCCAGGTTCTCCACACAGACCGATTTTGAGCCGCCCGTAGCCGCTTCTCGCGATCTTAACCAGATCGTCGGTCCACCTTGCGGGAGGCCTACCCCTGCTGCGTCGTCCGGTACGTGGTCGCCACTCCAGAACCCGCCTGCCCCAACGGCCATCGGTTCTTCGCGCTATGTACCCTGCCTATTGCCACTTCAGCCTATAATATAAAATAAATAATTAAATTATATGATATAAATTTTATACCATATTGATATAAAACCTCTATAATTGCAAACCATATTGCATATAGGTTTGCACTTATGGTGAATGTCTTTTGAAAAGTCTTGCGATACACTTATGGCAAATACATTTTCAAGAGTCATTGTCTCATAAATCTATGGGAGAGATAGTTTCGATTACTTAAGTGAAACCATGACGGGCTACTATACTGAAGAACCATCGTGCCTTTGAAACCGGAATGTGCAAGTCAGCTGCGATATCAAATTGCTTAAGTTGTTTTACTATAGATTTATACCTTTAAATATTTGACTTTATCATCATCATATTATCTGAATATTATATACTGTATAAAATCCTTGCGTTACTGATCATTCAAAATCGTTAGCCTAGTGGCAACCCCTTTTGTAATTTACCGACATTGTGTACAAAGCTTCTGCCATATGAGTGTACGATGGACGGCCCATATTAGACCTAGCTATTGACTCATATTAGTATTGTGTATCTATACCAATTGATCCAATGGATGATGGAGATTGGCTCCTTAGTAAGTAACGAAGAAAGCATCTCTTTTGGAGTACCACAGGGAAGTATTTTAGGCCCTACGCTCTTTATCATTTATATTAATGACCTTTGCAGGCTTTCTATGCCGAATTGTAACATTTACACATATGCAGACGATACGGCTCTGGTGGTCTATGGTAAAAATTGGAAAAAAGCAAAACAACACACAGAAGCAGCTGTTACAGAAGTTATGCACTGGTGCTCAAAGCATCTTCTAACAATCAATTTTGAAAAAACTAAATGCATACGCTTTGACATTTCGAGAACTCAAAGACCACCAGACGAATCCTCCATCATAGTAGCTCACCATTGCGCCAAATCTGCCAGTCTATGCTCTTGCCCTTCTGTATCAATAGTTCCAAATATAAAATACCTTGGCGTCTACATTAACGAAAGACTGAATTGGCAAAATCATCTTGAAAGTCTCATACCGAGAGTCAGGCGATTAATATACATTTTTAGAAACTTAAGACAGGCAGCCGATTACGAAACACTACGTTTAGTATATACCAGCTTATGCCAATCTATTATTGCGTACTGTATACCCGTATGGGGTGGAACCTATAAGACTATTTTCTTGGAACTCGAGAGAGCTCAAAGAGCAGTCCTAAAAGTTATGACTTTTAAGCCCCGGCGGTTTTCAACGACTGATCTTTATAGAGAATGTAAAGTATTAACTGTTCGGCAATTATATATTCTCCGATTGACCTTACGCACACATAGGCTTATTACTAATGTACAACAAGCCATTACAAGACGAAGAGGCACGTCAGTAATACCTCCTATAAAGTGTCGTACTACCATTGCACAAAAACAACTACACTTCCTCGGTTGCAAATTATATAATACTCTAAATAAAAAGCTATCTTTGCTTAAACTAAACAAACATGACGCCAAAAACAAAATTCAATGCTGGTTAAGAAACTTAACTTACATGGAAACAGAAAATCTTGTCGCTTAAAGCAAGTCATAACAGCACACCTACTACTAGAAAACCTCAAAAACACACACATACACACACACACATACATAAACACACATGCACACGCGCGCGCGCACACACACTCTCACATACACACATACACACACACACACACACAATCATGCACACATCGTTTTAAATCTGGCTGGTAATAGCACTTTGTTTATTTTTTTTTAATTTATAATTATGTATAACTTTCACTTTTGGTTCATTATCACTTTCTTAACTGTCTTTTTGTTATCACGAAAGATCTATGTACGGTAGAAGCTACTGACTTCTAAAATACAGGTAATAACCTAGTTTAGGAGTCAGGGGTTCATGAAATATTTCTAAACGTATTATCAACAAAATGTAGTGTATGTTTTATATGGTATTCTGTAATGTAAATAACTTGTTGGTTAATAAAGATTATTATTATTATTATTTATTTATATTATCCAATGGATGTAACAGTACCCTCCACCCGACCAACACACTGTGACTCACTTCCATAAAGAAGATGGTTTGAAGTTTGCATTCGAAACAAGAGTGTGTCCTCATAAATTGTAGGGGGTGTTCAGTTACATTAAGGGTTTAGTTTACCGACACTATTCCGTCCCCTAATGTGTGGAGGTTCTAAGTAAAAGCCACCGCAAGGGTCGTTCGACATGACTTGCAGTACTTTCAATGTTTGGTGCAAGTTTAAAGTTTGCAGATAATTGATTTTGGATGTTCTTCTTCAATTTATTATGAGTGTATACTTTTATATAAAGAAGCTGAAGAGCAGGTTTCTTTGTTTGGTTGAACGCCCTCATCTCAGGAACTGCGATCTGAATAATATTTTTTGAGTTGGATAGCCCATTTATCGAGGAAGGCTGGCTATATAGCATCACGCTATGAGTTGCTGTTATATGTATATGCTATGAGCAGCGATAGCCTAGTGGAGAGACCAACAGACTGCTACGCAGAGGGTCTCGGGTTCGAATCAACGGCACGCATCAGTGACTTTTCGGAGTTAAGTGCGTATTAAACTTTTAATTATCGCTTGCTAAACGGTTCACCGTTTAGCAAGCGATAATTAAAAGAGAGAGAGTTGCAGGTTTCCTCACGATGTTTTACTTCAGCAAATCATCGTGAGGAAACCTGCATCTCTCAGACTGCATGTCTGAGAGTTCTCTAAAATGTCCTCGAAAGACATGTGAAGTCTGCCAACCCGCACTAGACCAGCGTGGTGGACTATGGCCTTACCCTTCTCATAGTGAGAAGAGGCCCGTGCCCCGCAGTGGGGCAGTTTAAATACAGGGCTGATGACGATTTTTTTTTTCTTCGCTGTGGAAATGCATTTACGCACGTAGGTGGGACTCGACGGCTGGAGTGCAAGTCCGTAATACCCATTAAAACCGCAGCGCATACTTCAACGCCATTTTGGGAGCGCCAGGGGGTCGTGTTAGCATTCTATCCTGATACCCCGTCGGATAGCCCGAAGGCCACAACCTCTTTGGCGGCGGATAAAGGTGTTGGGCTCCACCACCAAAACACCCAGCAGCTGCAGAAGATAGGGAGGACGACAACCCGGCAACACCGCATCTCCACTTCCTCTGCGGCCCCACCGCGACGTAACAAATGGTGCATTTGGTCGCGGGAGATAGGGCGCGCAGCAACGCAACACTGTTACGCCTCTCCTCCCGCGATCGCGTCCGACTGCGAGGGACAGACAGAAATGTTATCCGCACCCGCACCTATGGACGTACCTGCGCAGGCTCCCTCCTAGCCCACGCGAAGCGTCCACTCCCGGAATCTCTCTTAGCTTCACCCCTCCACGACAATGTGGAGATCCCACATCTGATGATGACATGAGTAAAGTTGTTAGGGGGTAACCGCATGCACAGCTAGTGTATAGTTATATGTATACTAAAACAAGATATTTTGTCAATAATAATTAGTCTCACGAAAAAAGTATATAATATTCAGCTGCTTTCAAAGTCAATGAACTTATAGCTGGTAATAGTCTAGAACCGTCACGCTAGAATAAGCGACGTAAGATCATTGTACTTGTAACGCTGTTGAATAAATAGTAAGAATATTCAATATTTACTTACTTAGAATTGTCTTTAAGATGTTTTTGTTACCAGTAAGTGCCAAAGGCATCTTTCGTTTTGAATATCAGAATACAATAGTAGATTGTATGACAAGGGAGCTAAATAGTATTTTTACGGCGAGGACGCTACTTTGAATCACGAGCGAAGCGAAGAGTTCTAGAATAGAATCCCGAGCGTAGCGAGGGATTCTAACATAGAATCCTGAGCCCAGCAAGGGGTTACAAAGTACATTGCCCGAGGGAAAAATAATTTGCTCTCGAGTCATATACTCTACTTTTCATCCCCTTTCTATGAGAAAATAAATAATTTTCTGTTCGTGTGTAATAAGTTTTGTACGACGTTGTTAGCTTCTGTAGTTATTGTTTCAGGAGTTAAAGCATTCGCTTTCATAACTCGACGCAGAACTCATTATTTTTGCAAAATTCAGTAAAGTATATTATACCTACTGATTACGAGTACAGAGACGTAATTTGCGCGCTTTTTTTTGTTAGCGCAAGTCCCCACGCCCGTGCAGCCAACACGTACCAGCCAGATATTCATACAATTTGCGTTCGATTTCTATGTATGATATACGTTCCAAATTCAAATCACTTTGCCGCCCGCTAAAAAGTTCTTAACAGAAAAGAACTATTTTGCTCCCGCTAAAAGAGGAACAAAGCGACACTTTTCGAAAAGAAGGGATGAATGATTTAAATCAACCCATTTCAGTTATAATACTAGTCTCTGCTATCAAATGACTTTGTTTAGACTATTTTAACTTAGAATTAAAGTAAATTAACTAACAGAAACAGAGGTTTTTGTCCTTTAGTCAGTATAAAAATGTGGTAAATGGTTAGTTATCCTTTGCTAAACGGTGAAACAAAACATCATGAGGAAACCTGCATGTCAGTCTGAAAAAAAATCTAATATTAAACAAGTCCGTGGTTTTAGAAAAAAAATTGACATACCACGGACGCAAAGTTTTGCCTGAAGTAAGAGCAAAGAGCTCGTATTTACATAGAGGTGGATTTCCTATGGGCGCTCTGAAGACAAACTTTCTGTGACCCAAATTGCCGCTTGGCGGCGTGGCAGTCGCACTGTCGCAGCTGTCCCTACGAGAGCAAGAGAGACGAACGTTCCTTAGTATCCTTACTCTAAGGTTCCTCCTGTGTATCTTAACTACGAGAGTAAGAGAGACGGAGAATGACGCCAGCGCCGCCAACGGCACCAACTACGAACTAAACTGGTTCAAAAACAGTTCCCACTTGGAATCGGCACACGAAATCCGTAAGAACTGCACTTCTATATAAAATATGTAATAATTGGTAACAGTAAACCTAACCTAAAAACGCTGCCTTTTAAAAATGTATTACAGGTTTCATTTTGCTTTAAATTTTTGTTTCCGCTGTAATGGCAAATGTGATTATGCAGAGCCGTAAATTTTCTCTGCAAACCACATTTTCACAAATTCATATCATAGAATTCTCTATCCTATAGCTACCGCTTGTTACTTAGACTATACACGAAAAGGTTGGACATTTCAGGCGCCATGGTCCACTTTCACAGGAAACCGATACTGCCAGCTATGTCTTTTAGTTATTTATTTGTACGACGCTAGTGTTTCTACAGGTATTGAATTATATTGATTTTAAATTATCATCATGATATTTTATCTGTATATTATAATCATATAAAATCACTTATACATTTCCTGACTGATAAGTCAGCGCAGAATCCATAGAATTGGAGTTTCACAAATCTACAGTAGCTAAGAAACTTGTTTAATCTTCCCTTGGTGATGAAAGATTGTATTAAAGATATTTGGTATACATATGCTTGTTTCTATACATAGACTTTTTATGAACATATCGTACATTTTCGTCTGTATGATACTAAGATAATGAAACGGAATTAAATGAAATAGTCCTTTATTTCGTGTTAACTTTTTAAGTACTTACGAAAAGTTGTTCCCTCCAGTTCAGGACGTTGCTTCTTTTTAAAACAGCTGGCAACAAACTCAACAGGAACAAAAATACACTCTAAAAAAAACCTGGCTACGCAGTTCAAAACATCAATCGACTCAGAATAACACAATGTCACTGATTAAACCAAAAATCTCATAACAACGAATTCTAACGCCGACGTCGTCGCCAATTTGCACATTAATCATGTTTCATATTAATATGCTAACACAGGTTGTTTCATACTTTAACTTTAATATTACTATAATATCCAACGTTGCTTCAGAGTTCATTCTCTGAGTTGAGTACGTGTAATTAAGACTTTTTGTAATGAGAATATTCATTATTAGCGTTTTATATTCTTGATTATTTATGGAAAATAAAGACTATGAGATATTTAAAATGTATGAGCGTTGACTTTTTGAGTTAGCACAAGTAATGAATTGCTTTTAGTGAGAAATTTTTCGTTTCATATTCTTTGGGGATATTGATGGATGTTTTTAAATCGATGAAAACTGCGACCATGTATTTTTCACTACGCACTAGAAGTTAATATTTTGTCGCTTAAATATAATAAACATTCAAAACAGAAAATGTATTTGGGTGTTGACCCAAATGCAGAGCAGCTTTTTGAAATAACAAATGACAGGCAAATGCATACAGTATCGGAAGATCAAGCCCATATTTAATTGTTAATTATCGCTTACCTCAGAGAGCAATTGAAGCTGTTGGTCCTGGCTGTCATGAAGATCTTTAACAGTTGCTATGGGGAGTCGGTACCCTTAAATATACTTGAATTGACCCTTGAGTCTGGTCTAAGCCATGCAAATTGCTACACCTTTCAGTAATTGCGGAGCAGCAGTCACTCTGTCGAATAGTTATTTTTTATTGACTCACACATGTATCCCAATGAAGGGGTAGGCAGAGGTGTAATATTACACCCAGATTTCGCCATGCATTTTAAGGTCCCACGTAATAGAGGGCGAGCCTATTGCCGCACCGGGCACATTACCAGACTCCGTGCTGTTACTTAGAATTTCCTAACGGAAAAACCCAACAACACTTTGCCCGACCCGGGAATCGAACCCGAGACCTCCCAATCCCACGCGCACATTTATGCCGTGAGACCATCTAATAGTTATTATTTTATCGAATCTGCTAAAACTGGTAAACGAACCCCGGGCTTCAAGACGAAAGTCTTGGAAACAACTGGGATATCGCTAAGACTGGAAAGAATATCCCACCTATTATTTCCAGATATTTGTAGGTATATGGTAACAAGCAGAGCATACAGACCAATCTACCGTGCAGACTGCCAAAATTTACCTTTTAACGAAAAACATAAAAAAGTACATTGATTTTTACCATCACATTCAGATTTCAAGTTTGTTATTACGTCATATATTTTATATTCTGTTCCAAATTTCAACTTTACTCGCCAAATATATTCACAAAAGTTTGACCACGGCAGATGTAACCCAAGTGTCGCCTAGTGTGCGCCATTTTGGGGAAGTTACTCTTATAATGTCACATTTGGTACAAATTAAACATACATATGCCCGTGATTGTATTATGTCCGGTAAGAGGGATATAGGAAAAGTACGTTTGCAAGTTTTGTTTTGTATTATCTCAGTATTTAGGCGTCATCTCAGGATCTCAGAATTTATGGTAGTTTACTAGATAGCTTAGAATTCAAGATCACTTTGTTACGCCTGAGAATACACAGATTGTCATTACAATGGTTATAAAACTTATTGCTATCTGTATATATAAAACTAGAGAATTATTTTAATTTAACTGTTTATTGCCGATCTCGTGGGAATTTTGAGAAATCTCTTCCTTGTGCACCCCTACGCTCCTCACGGAACATACATGTTAAATTCGCTGGCGTAGTAGCGCGCATCCTCTAGTGTACGATAACATACTAAGATTGCTGAACTCAAGTGTTACATCAGAGAAAGTGTTAGTAAAAGTTCAATAAACATCACTGGGAAAACCAGTTTAAGAAGTAGTTTAAGTAGTCCCTAAAATGTAGCAATTAATATGCTTTTTATATGATACTAAAGCAGCTCTAATATAGAGATTATACAAATAATAAAACATGGAAATTCATTGTATTCATTAATAACAAACCATATTTACCATAATATTTTATGAGGGGTGAAATTAATTAAATTTGACCCTGCTTTTAATTCGTGCACCGCAATTTGAGCGGAGTGAGTTTACAATATCACAGCATAATTGCTGACAACACTGTTATTTCTAAACTCTGGTGCAAATAACGTTGTTTCATATAGCCCCATGGGGTTGCTAGAGTTGTAAAATGCTGACGTTTTATAAGTTGCACAGGGTATTAGAGTAAAATGATCCGGCAGTTTATTTTTCTGTTTGGTGGTTTTATTTTATTTTATTTATAGACTCACGCCTGTATCCCCGAAGGGGTAGGCAGAGGTGTAATATTACACCCACATTTCGCCATGAATTTTTAGGTCACACGCAATAGGGGGCGAGCCTATTGCCGTACCGGGCACATTACCAGACTTCGTGCTGCTACTGAGAATTTCCTAATGGAAAAACCCAATAACACTTTGCCCGACCCGGGAATCGAACCCGAGACCTCCCAGTCCCACGCGCACATTTATGCCGCGAGAACAACGAGGCAGTTGGTTGGCCGTTTGGTGGTGTGTTTCTCGAAAATGATTGTGCTTAATTGTTTATATATAATTATAACATTGTACTACATGTAACTCCTAATTTTTGCGGGAGTATTTCTATCATACAAATATTATTTTAGCTGATTTTCTTTATAATTTCATAGGCACATTAGTGACGAAGGGAATTTGAAAGCAGTGTTTATTTAATTATAACTGTCGTGTTTATTTTTGCAACTATATTTTTTTATTAGTATGATAGTTATGGTCTCTAGTGGAAAGACCGAAAGAGTGCTACGCAGAGGGTCTCGAGTTCGAATCCATGGCGTTCACCAATGACTTTTCGGAATTATATGTGCATTGAATTGTTAAATATCGCTTGCTAAACGGGGAAGGAAAACGTAATGGTGAAACCTGCATGGCTGAGAGTTCTCCATGATGTACTCGGAAGACCTGTGAAGTCTGCCAAATCGCACTTGGCCAACGTGATAGACTATGACCTTACCCTTCTCATTGTAAGCGGTGGCCCGTGCCCATCTGTGGGAGTGCAATGTATAATTGTATATAGCTAATGATAAGTATGATACTTATAAAGATCTTGCTTGGTTACTTTTTTCAAAGTCTTAAATGATAAAAGTCTTTTAAAAAGTTTGAGCTTATTTATTATCTTATGTGTGTATACTGATTTACCTATTGTATAATAATTTAGAGAATGGCCTCATGGGTTCTCTGAATAATTGTTAAAAACACAAAGAATTGAGCTAATCTAGAATCCATTGTATTCGTTATTTCAGTCTTCATAAGTGGCTCATAATTTTCAAGACTAGCCTCTTTTATAAGTAACAGAAATAAATAACATTTCAAATTACATATTCATTACGATATTATGTGTATTCTGTTTCTTCAACAAGTTGAACAAAAAGATAAAATGTCTTCCGGCTGTCAACAGGCGGCGGCAGCTGTATATTAAAATGATATTAATATTTAGGTCACCGTGTTATATCCGCTCCGTCGTTTCGCGTAGGTACCTAAAAAATCCCAAGTGCTTACGGCTCAACGCGTCGCGAGCACTTGACGGGCGAGCTCAATAAATCAGTCATTGTTTATTCGTTTGTAGCGTAAGGGTGTTGAAGTTATGTTTTTGTTCAAGGAAATGAATTATTCTTTCATATGATCCCAAATACACTACGTTTGAATGAAGTGTTTACTTTATGCGAGGGGCCGAACCGGATGCTATGTAAACAATTACGACTTAGTCGAAAAAATTGCTTATCGTGATAACAATACGACTTTTACCTTGGTTCCTTTTGCTTTGTTATATACCTAGTAATATTATCTTAACAAATATATAAAATTATAGCAATATTTGCTTGAAAAATTATTTAGATATTAGCATGTGAAAAAAATATTATTTCGCTGACTTTGCATTTTGCGCGCGGGGCGTAATTATGGATTACAAACATCATTGTAAACAAATATTATAATTATATAAGATACTTTTATGTTTTTATTGTGAATAAACTAATTAGTTATGAAGTTACATAAAAAAAAATAATAAATATTGTGTATTACTTTAATTTAAGAGATTTTTACAAACAATTGTCGAAAAATACGGCATTTCTTTTTTATTGAATGTAAATACATAATTATGTATGTTGATTAGGTTACATTTATGCTCTATGTTATTTTTTTATTATGAGTATATAAATAAACCTATCATATGATGTATAATACTTATATTGTTCATGAGATATTGATTATCGAAAAATTTTGCGGATATTCAGGTTATTTTTAGTGGGAAAAAGTAAACAACTGTGCACATTCCAGTAAGAGTAATTCTTATCGGATTCTTATCGGAAATGGTTCTTTTGCTTGATAATCTAATTGGTAAGAAACTTATGTAGGTTCAAATCAGATATATAACATAAAAAGGTATTTAAAAAATAAAATAAGACAATAGGCGGCAATTAACAATCAATTCTTTGTTTTATTTTTTATGTTTAAAATTAAAATGTTTCTTTTATTTATATTTATTTCGTCTAAAAGTAAATTAAATAACCTTTCTAACCGTGTATAATACTTATATACCTCCATTAATAAAAAACGACGAGAAAAAGGAATATGTCAGAAATATAAAATCGCGCTCAAAAATGGCGGGAAAGTATTTCTAATTTTCATTTTATACTGTCCTTGCCTGGACTACATGTATATTATTTGGTGTTATTTGGTATCATTCGAAAGCTCATTTTATTACGCGTCTATTGATTTATAATATAGCGCAATCCGTTAAGTTTTAATAAAACGAACATTAGTTACTTGTGCGCAGTCTACGGCTTCAGAAAAAAAAGGGACTTTTGTGCCTTGGAGCAAGCAACGGATTTGGAAAAAAGGGTGTTTTGTCCCTTGAAACAACGGAGCGGATATTCAATACTACAATGACAGTTATGACACCTATATCACATTTTTTGTTATATTTTATTTCACTTAAATAGGTATATTTATTAGGTGAATGGACAATTTTGGGTTGTATTTGGTACTCTCAGGAAAATGATTATTTACTAGACTTCCTCCGAGGTGAATGCTCTAAGAGGTATCTAGCAGAACCTGCCTACTTGTTGAAGTTTAAGCTTTTGAAAATATCACATGGATTATTTACAAGCACAATATTTACAGACTGACAAATGTGTATTTCTGAAATATACCAATTCTTGGCCTTAAATTCATAATATCAACTAAAGAGAATGGTGGAATCAAATATTTGTTTCAGACATAAACCAGGCTCGTGACATTTAATTTTATATGGACAATGCAGAAATATTTATTTGATGTAGGTGAAATTTGGACAGTTTCTCTAAGAATATCTCATCTATTTATTTACAGCAGCACTTCAAAAACACTCGAGCTGTCAATATCAGAAAAAAACCGGTCAAGTGCAAGTCGGACTCGCGCACTGAGGGTTCCGTACAAACCTGTAGGTATATAAGTAAAAGTTCACCAGTCATAGTTATGGTATTTTTATTGCAAAATGAAATCCATAACATTACAGTATGGAAAGCTGGAGGAGCATAAATTAAAGAAAAAGGTGTATTTGTCGTTTGTAATCACTCATCCTTTATTTTATAGTAACATTATCGCTTATTTTATAATATAACTTAAATACCTATACCAGCCTTGCAGCAGCCTTGCAAAAGTCTGCTGATGAATGATGGTAAGATTTTTTATCAAAGTTATTGATTTACAAAGTTTTAGTGACTATTAGAAATCTGTTACAAAAATACTAATTAAGTATTTTTAATAATTATAGTATTTATTTGCGATGAAAATTAAACAAGGGTGACTATTTACACATAAAATAAAACAATAACCAATATTCTTAAATAAATAACAAAAATAAGTAAGGGGCGATAGCGCAGTGGTGTAGGTAACGGACTGCCGAGACGATGTTCTCGGGTTGGGATCCCTCTTTTTCTCATAATGGTTTTTGTCCTAATTTAAATGGTCATAATAAGTTAGGCATAATTTTCTTTGTCATAATAATAGTAGGCCATAATTGGTTTTTAGCATACTGTGCTATTAAGCATAAAATATATTGTAACTCCTATTGTTTTTATTCATAACTTTGATATGCATAAATTTGTAAAGCATATTGTTTATTTGTCTAATAGTTATTTGGGATAAAGATCAAAAAGTATAGAGGAAACGTAGTTGTAGGTGCGACTTAATGTAATTCAAGTGACTAAATAGGTTATGTTAGGTTCTCTTTTGACCCTTAACGTAAAAATATAAGTTGACGGAGCCCTGCGAAGCAGGGCTCCGTCAACTTAGTTTATCAAAAACTATTTAATTGGACATAATGTCTACTTACCCACATAAATAGTTATAGTTATGCGTCGTTATGCTTAAGTAAACTTATGCTTTGGGATATTATGCTTATTAAATTTAATGCTAATAGTAAATAGGATAAAAAAATATGATTTAAAAGTTATGGCAAATGAGTATTATGCGTAACGTAACTAATGTTAGGACAAGTAACTTTATGCAATGTTAAATTATGACATAAAATCGTAGGAATAAAAATAGATAACCTCTCGGGTTCGATCCCCAGGTACCCCAGGCACAAATCACTGACTTTTCGGAGTTACATATGTGTGTATTTAAAATGTTAATTATCGCTCGCTTAGTAATGTGCCCGGTAGATGGCAATAGGCTCGCCCTCTATTACATTGGGACCGAAACATAACTGGCGAAGTGTGGGTGTGTAATACACCTCTGCCTACCCCTTCAGGGATAAAAAGGCGTGAAGTTATGTTCACGGGAAGTACCCTGTAGGTTTTGATTCCAATGCGAGTTTGAAAATATGCTGCAATTTGCAGCATAAACGGCTGTATCTTTTGATTGCGTTGGATTAAAAGTTTGATTTTTTTACAGCTCTATGGAACCGTAGATTCGAGTATTTAGTATAAATTTCAGTTTAATACCTCCACGTATTCCTGAGAAAAAGGGTCTTGACAGACGGACGGACAACAAAGTGATCCTATAAGGGTTCCGTTTTTTTCCTTTTGAGGTACGGAACCATAAAAATTACAATTGTATTAATGCGGATACCATATTGCCTTCTGGAGAGCCTAGTGGAGATAAAAATAGATTGTCGTGAAGAGGGTACAGGGTTCAAATTCACGGCGCGTACCGCTGACTATTTGCAGTCATGTGTGGATTAAATAGTAAAGTATCGCTTGCACCGTGCCTCAGAGAATATGACAAGCTGTCGGTCTCGGCTTTTATGAAGATCTTTGACTGCCTTTATGGGGTATCATCATCATCTTTGACGACTGGTTGGTCGCGGGAGTGTAATCGACTGCTACACCGAAGGTCGCGGGTTCGATTCCCGCTCAAGTCAAACATTTGTGTGCATGATCATGGATGTTTGTCTTGGTCTGGGCGTTTCTATGTATAATATGTATGTATTTCCAAAAAAATATGTATTAATTATTATGAATATTTATCCATTGACTAGTACCCATAGTACAAGATTCTGTATATTTTAAACTTTCGCGATTTGTATAATATAATATTCTACCACATACACACATCACCATCTAGTCCCAAATGGGTACTAGACAATGGATAAACATACATATATACTTTTTTTTAACCACTGGATAGAACTACATCAACCACAAGTTTTATCCACCGATAGCAACTATTACTCCAGGATAGTACGTGAAGCGGTTGAAATAAAAAAGCATAGAAATTTCAACCGGGAGGACGGATACAGACTATCGACCACTTGGAACCCAGTTATCAACAAAAGCAAACAACGCCGCAGTAACACAACTCATCAGTGTATAGACGTCGTAAGTGTAGTTTGTCGAAGTACCGACAGTGCGGATAGAACTAAAAATGTCAAAAATGCAAAACAAGTGAGGGTAGCTGCCGTAACCCGCGCTTCACAAGGACGGCGCTAAGCTGGCATCAGTCCCTCCGCGACCACAACCGTTGCAAGCCGGTAGAAACGTAGGAGAATAACAGAGGTATTTATGCCTTGAAATAAGTAAATTAGCTTCTGCTTAGTTTGGGACTAGATGGTGTGGTGTGAATGTAATGAAATATTATTATATTATTATTATTATCATCATCGGCCCTCTGCATTATACACTGTCCTACTGGTAGGCACGGGCCTCTTTTCACTATGAGAAGGGTAAGGCCACCACGCTGGCCAAGTACGGTTGAGCAGAATTCACATGTTTTACGAGAACATTATAGAAAACTCTCAGACATGTAGGTTTCCTTACGATATTTTCCTTCACTGTTTCATCATCGTCATCAGCCTTTAACAGTCCACTGCTGGACTAGGCCTCTCCTTTGAAAGGAGGAATTGGCCTACTATACCACGCTGGCCAAACGGGTTGGTATAGGGTTTGTATCAAGTTTTCCTTCTCTTACAGTGCTGTTCTCTGCATAATATGCTCCCTCTGTCGGCTCTTACGACACCCATGGGATGATATGGGGTGGTGACAATCCGTATTCTTAATCCGTCACCACACGGTCACTGTTTAGCAAGCGATAATTAACCATTTATTTATATACATATGGGTAATTAAGTAACCTTTAGATTTTGTCACTGGTCCTGAAATATCGCCATCCCTATCAATTATGGCAGTAAGAAGACAGTCGTTCTGAGGAATTCATAATATTTCGTCAAATAAATTGGAACAAGTTAAATGAAGTGTAATGTAGTGTCGCGAGTTCATCATGTAACTTACGGTTTGCTCTTTGTCGAATTATTGCCTCACGTTTCTCAAGTTTTCGCAACGAAAATAATCAAGAGAAAACATTTTTTGTGAGTATTAATAAAAAAGGCATTCATTGTTAAAATCAACCTCAATTGTAGATTGTAACCATAAACGTATTTAATTAAGTCTTTAAATTTTAAAAACCATAAAAACATTGGAATGTCTAACATTGATTGCAATCACAAGAAAAATATGATTGAATACCGACTGTTGATTGGCTGGGAATTGAAATAGCCTCGAAGAGCTATGGCAAGGTTTTGGCTAGTATTTTGTTCGCGTAAGTTTGTGTAAATATTTTTGTACCTACTATTGAGATTTTAGTAGGTGATATAAAAACAAAATATAACCATAAATTTATATCATACAAATACTAAAATATGTGTTTTTATTAGCGGAAAATAAGTAGGTAAAATTTGGTTATGAAACTGCTGTAATTACTTTTATCATATTCAGATTTAAATTTCACGTAAAGGTCATTGGATTCTTATGTCATTATCTACTTTACATCGAAGGAAACTTCTGTGTAATGTAAAGTTTGAACTAGGATTGGGACTGAACCGTGTCAACCACGGTAAATATGTGGGGCACGTCTGTCATCCGTTAGTCATGAGATACCACAGACCGCATGGCCCGACCTCACCGCATCTCTGTCATTACTCGAAAATGAGATACATGTTCATCGATCGCTGACAGAGGTATTATTTATGTGGTTCTGAAATGTTTGGGAAGACTTTGACGGAGTGTTGGTATTGATTTATGACCCTGGCTAGTATTTGAAAGCTTTATAGATAATGATTTTAAAACAGTCTCAGTTGAGCTAGAAATTATAACGAAAGTTATCTTAGACGATCATTTTATAAAAAAATATATATATCGTTCAAGTTATTTCTTAAAATAAAGTGTTATAACAAAATGCATGACATGCACGTCCAATGTCTTGCATGTTTGTTATTATTCCATAGTTCATAACTTTATAATTCTGTTTATTTAACACAGAAGCAGCACGCTTTGCCTTTCGTAGATATGGCACGAAGAGAATGTTTGCTCCATAATACCATAAAATAACAACGTTTATAGCGTTTGATATCGTAAGTTTTATACTACGTCCAATTGATTTTACACACATTTTACAGATGCAGCAATAGCCATTGCAATTTATGCAATGTTACACGAAGGGAACTCAATATACGGAACGACTACATCAGAGCCAGAAACGACATTGTATGAAGAACTAGTTAGTATATCAAGAGGTGGGCGTAGACAAGATGATGAGTGAGTATGAATAATTCTTAACATTTCATCATTAGCTCTGTATATTATACTGTTCCACTGCTGGGCACAAGCCATTTCTCACTATGAGAAGGGTAAGGCCATTTTGCACCACGCGACCAAGTGCTGGTTGGCAGTTCACATGTCTGTCGAGAACATTATGGATACTTATTATTCTCAGAGATGACAGGTTTCCTCACGATGTTTCCTTGGCACATAACTTCGAAAAGTCATTTTCTATCGCTGCAGCTGAATCTTAAAATGTAGTATATTGTGAAATGGATTTGACTGCACTAATGGCGTCGTGGTTTGAGCGATTTCCTCGCTGTTTAGCTCTGCACTGAGTGCTATGAGTCAACGCCCATATAAGACAACACTTCTTGTAAGCTAGAAAAGAAAAAAAAGAAAAAAGTAAAGAAAATATTTATTTTGCCACAAATGGCACACACTAAAAACATTTTGGCAAAAAATAGGTACAAAATAAAAACATATTTGAATAAGAAAAAAAAATAATAACAATAAAAACGAAATCAAAAAATAAAACACAAAAGAAATAAACAAGCAAAATAAATTATTTATAATACAATGGCAGATTGTTATGTCTGCTCACTGGCAACACAACGCTTCCTGGCTGACCAATTGGGAGCCGTCTGCCACCATTGGCCAAATAAAATAACAACAAAGCTGTGTTAGTATAAGTGTCAGTGAGCAGCGATAACAATCTGAAAATTTATAAATTTATTTTAAATGAACTTTACAAACATACGTGGAAGTGTGTGGCTCATTAGTGCCAAAAATTGGACTATGCTCAGTATACGTTGCGGCTTTTAGGCCGCAACACTGTTATTCTGCGCAATCCATTTAATGATTTTAGTGGCGTCGGCGCCAGCTACAAGTTGTCGTTTCGATTCTGAGTTTTCTTTGTGTCCGTTGCTTGAATAGGTATTTGTGAAGTTGTCCACGAGTCAGGACTCATGCCTAAAAAGTGGGTAAAAGAAATGAGTCTCACACTCATTGTACGTAGTTTCGTTTATGTATAAGGTATACTGGCATTTTACAGTTACCACCATTGATATATTATATCAAATTAAGTAGGTACTGTGTCTAACACTCTTTGCCAAATTTAAAAACCATGCAAGATTACTAAGATTAATCTTAGAATGTGCACAATTCATGACAGTTTAAAAATATCCATGCAAAATTACTATACCATAGAAAGAATTTTCAATCATTGCTTTATTTCTGTCTGTGCATAAATTGATCACACTTCAAAAACCATCTGGTTCTTACACAGTAGGTGCGCTCTACCAGACCGCAATTCGCAGTGCAACAATTTCACTCGTAACTATCCCTGCTCTAGTAAATTATACCGCATTCAGATTTGATTAGGAAAACAGACTACTGTGGTTATCCAACCACTGTAAGTTACTGCGGATTAAAACGTCTTAGGTTCTACAATCGGACTGTATAAAAAGTGTTAAAGATATTTATTTATTTACGTATTTATTTATAGTCTCACGTCTGTATCCCTGAAGGGGTAGGCAAAGGTTTAAATATTACACCCACACTTCGCCATGAATTTTAAGGTCCCACGTAATAGGAGACAAGCCTATTGCCGTTACCGGGCACATCACCAGACTCCAGGCTGCTACTGAGTATTCGGCTAATACCAGTAACACTTTTGCCGGACCCGGGAATCAAACCCGGGACCTCCGATCAGCAGTCGCATACGCTATCCACTGGACCACGGAGGCAGAGTTCAAGATATTTTCTGTTGAGAAAATAATTTTCTATACTTAAAGCTGTGCTAGAAGTCTGAGATGTGCAGTTACAAAACTGACCCCTTGATTCTACTGACTGACCGATCGGTATCCCTCTGACTTGCAAAGTTCAGACGGAAGTTGCTTTGAGAAAATACTTACATTCTGTTATATCTGATTAGACTTATAAGCATTAGACGTGCACACAGAATACCAGCGTATTATAGTATTGTGGCCACTACCACAATATAGCAATATCGCTGAGTGTGTACTTATCTGTCACAGACTTAAAGGCTATGCGATTTTTTAATGCTATACTTTTTCTGTATCTGTGACAAATAAATAGTATTTCTTTCTTACTTCCTTTCTTTTTCGTACTCCTCTAGGTGAATGTCTTGGATGCAACCGGTTGCATCTGGGCCTATAGAATCGAGTTAATTGTCTAGTCCCGTTTTTTACAGGCGAATGTAAAATGCACTTATATAACGGGTCTCTAAACTGAATACAGGTTAAAAGGAGATGAGTCATCCCGTGGCCAAATGGTGTAACCAACGTTGTCGGATAATTACGCGACCGACTATTTTTTTTTATAGCGCGGTAGAAACTCCTTACAAGCCGTCTCGACTCTGCCATTCGATCGTTTCGTATGATCGATTGATCGGAGTTGGGGGCTGGTGGAGGAGGTGTGCGAGGCTCTCACTTAAAGGCGTACTCACTTAAACCTTCGCAGTGTCCACTACAGTCCCGTGTTGTGGCTGGATCACGCGAAACGCGGATAGCTTACTTTACCGTGACCTCACTAGGGATTTGCCCGTCAGCTGACGAGGCGATTGAGCCTCGTTAAATCAGCATAATTGTCTTAGCGTTATCCCAAGTACATTCAAGACATTAGAGCGCACTTCACGATCGGATTTTTCACGGAGGGACTGCCATCTAACCTATGCAACCTAAAGGCCGTATACGATATTCAATGGCTTGATGGCCAGCGTGGTATGGTAGGACTATTGCTCCTATTGACTGACAATATAATTGACTCAAACTAGGAGAGGCATTTGTCCAGGAGTGGACTACCAAATTCTCATGAATCCATCATCAATAACATAACATAACTGCACGGCTTTAATCCCCGAAGGCGTAGGTAGAGGTGTATTACACACCCAAACTTCGCCAGTTATGTTTATGTATCCATCATCAATCAATGTATATAAAGATCTTACGTTACTGACTGACTAAAAGACAACGCGCAGCTACTAAACTCTTTAGCACAAGAAGCTGAAATTGCGCATAGGTATATGTTTCTTGGGGTCTGTAAGGCTGCAATAAAAAGAGATTTCCTGAATTTCCCACGGTATCGAACAGAAACGGTTCAATAATAAAAGTGCGGAGGTAGCTGCAAGCATCTTCTAGTACACAATATTTTTTCTATATTTATGATCAAAATACGGCCAATCATCATCCTCCTAGCGTTATCCCAGTTTCAACCTGAGGTCCGCTAACTAGTCTAACCCGATTTGGCTGAATATTAGCTTTTCCACACAGCGACTGCCTGTCTGACCTCCGCAACCCTAAGGGATAGCGATATTCCATGGTTTAGACTTGTGTCAGTTTATTTAGAGGTACTAATGCCCTATAACGACTGTCAAAGATCTTCATGACAGTCGGGTCCGACGGCTTAACGTGCTTTCCGAGGCACGGCACAAGCAATAATCAACAATTTAATACGCACATAACTCTGAAAAGTCATTAGTGCGCGCCCTGGATTCGAACCTGAGACGCTCTGCGTAGGGATCTGTCGATATCTCCATTAGGCTACCGCTGCTCTCAATAATATCGTCCAATCCGATAACAATATATTTTTATATTTCAGTACCCCTCCGCCTAATTCTCAAATGGCCACTACAACGCCAGGCGATATGACAACAGTACAAGGGGACAGAGAATGTGACTGTTCCCGAGTGTATGATCCTGTATGTGGATCCAATAACAAGTCTTATTATAATCCTTGTAGGTTGGAATGTGATGCTATACATAGGGGCATAAATATTACGATTGTACATCTTGGCAATTGTATCTATTTTTAAAGCATAAAATTTTCTTTATAATAAAAGTATAATTTATTTTGGTACTATCATTTTTTTTGTAGGGATATTACCTTGCATCAGTTTCTTTTCCCATCCCAAATAGAGGCCATGCACTTGTGACTCCTTTGGTGTTGCTTGTGTCCATGGGTGGCAGCAATCATCTTTTACGTCGACTTTTTGTGAGAGTGCAGTACTTTTCTGGTCGAGCCGGCACATTCATGTTGAAATCAGCAAGGCTCTACTACCAGCTAAGCTACTTCTAGAATACAGTGAGTTATCATCATCATCATTAGCTCTATATAGGTATACTGCCCCACTGCCAGATACAGGCTTTTTCTCAGTAAAAGAAGGGTAAGGTCATGTTTCACCACGCTGGTTAAGTGTGGGCCTTCACGTCATGCCTATCGAGACAATTATGGAAAACTTTCGGACTATAGATCTCCCTCATGATGTTTTGTCCCCGCAAGCGATAATGAAGCATTTAATTATCATTACTATGTTATTACTATCTCGGTTGTTCAAGTTACACATTATAATCCCGATTCGGTTTTTATCGTCATATTAACCCAAGGTTCCCCACATAGGCTTATCTTAATCCGCCTGCGTTCATCAGCTGTTTGCCGCGATCTCCATAAGATCATCGGTCTACCTTGCGGGAGAACTACCTCTACGGCGTCGTCCATTACCACGCCACCACTCCAGAAACATGTTCATAAATAACAGTATAAGTACAAAAAGAGTAAGATAACTTCTTTATTACAACACAGAGAATCTCTTTTAAAATGAACTGCGCATAATTTTTCATTCACAGTTATATTAAAATCTCGCAAGATTTCCATGCAATTAAACTTGAACTAAAAATTAAAAGACGCATTATGCACTAAGCAAGACGAAAGAATATTATCCTGGTGAACTTTTTCATTTTGCCACATTACTGCGGAGTTAGTTAATGTTTTCAGCATGTAGATGAAGTAACTAAAACAAAGGGCAACTCGAGGCATGATGTCGAACAATATAGACCTATTTCGATTCTGTCAACCTTGTCAAAGCTTTTTGAAAGACTTGTTCACAATGAGATTTACCCACTTTTGCATAACATAATCATACCCGAACAGCATGGGTTTATTAAGCGCCGTTCCACCACTTCTAATTTATTAATATTTGCTAACTATTTATTTGAGAGTATTGATCAGCGAGTGCAAGTAGACGCTGTCTACACAGATTTCAAAAAAGCTTTTGACAAGGTTGATCATGAAATTCTACTTAATAAAATAGCATATAATGGAATACGCGGTAATTTATTGCGTTGGTTCGCGTCGTACCTCGAAAACCGTTCACAAAGGGTTGTGGTTAATGGTCACCAGTCTGTTTCTGTTAATATTACATCCGGCGTCCCACAGGGGTCTATTCTCGGACCGCTTTTGTTCAATATCTACATCAATGATATTAAAAAATGTTTTACAAGCTCAAAATTCTTAATGTACGCTGATGACTTGAAAGTATTTAAAGTGATACGAACTTTGGAAGACTGTCAGTATCTTCAGGAGGACTTAGACAGACTAACAGACTATTGTATAGACAATAAACTGCATCTTAGTATCCCCAAATGTAACTACATCCATTTCACTAAGAATACTTCTATCGTCAACTTTAATTATAACCTAAACTGTAAACCATTAAATAATATCTTTATAGTAAAGGATCTAGGTGTACTCTTCGATGCTAAACTGTCCTTAAACCAGCATATAGAAGCCATAGTCAATAGAGCCTTTAAGATGTATGGATTTGTGATGAGATCTTCCACTGAATTTAAGCGTGTCTCAACCTATCTCTATTTGTACAAGACGCTCATACGTTCTCAGTTAGAATATGCGGTTCCTATTTGGAACCCCTTTTACCAAAAGTACGTGGTTGCAATAGAGAGGGTACAGCGAAAATACCTCCGTGCCATATACTACAGATGTAGCAGGACTAAGACTTATCTCTCATACTCCCAACTTCTAGATAAGTACAAGCTTATCAGCTTAGAGAATCGGCGTAAATACCTTGAGGCCAACGTTCTTCATGACATTGTGCACAATCACTTTGATGCCATCGATTTGACGAGTAAACTGTGCTATTCTGTCCCCCGAACGGTTCACGTGCGTCAGATCCGTGCACGGACTCTGTTCGCCTTAAACCCGTGTCGTACGAACTCTGGCTTACGTAGCCCTATTTATAGAATGTTGGAATCATATAACTCAATTTTCATTGATATTGACATATTTGCCTGCTCGAAAAAGAAATTTAAATGTAATATTATAAAAAATATATCTGAATTATAATGTTAAAAAAAATATTTATTGCATGATTAAATTAAAATTAAATTAAATTAAATTATTTTTAGTATAAATAGTGGAAAACAACAAAATTGTGTCTAGTTCATTTTTTTAAGTAATTCATTATTTTTGTATAAATATTTGTTATCAGTCTGTGGTAATGCTCGTCTAGTGGCAACCACTAGTCTTTAAAATATGTTGTATCTGAGGATAATGTAGTGGACTGCAACATTACTACTAAGTTATTGTTATCATTACGTTATATTTTATGTTGTAGTTGTTTATTATCCCTAATAAATAAATAATAAATAAAAAAAAAAACAAAAGGGATGCCGCCTTGCAATTGTAATATCAAAAGTAATTCCGCCTGGTTTTGCCGTCGTTGAGAACTCTTTCCTGAGATAGAATAACAATGATACCATATCTATACTTAATATTATAAAGAGGAAAAATTTGTATTTTTGTTTGTAATGGATAAACTCAAAAACTACTGGACCGATTTTAAAAATTCTTTCACCATTAGAAAGCTACATTATCTGCGAGTAACATAGGCTATATTATTTTAGAAAAATTGGGGTCCGTAAGATATTTGGGTTTTTCGGCTACGCGAAGTAGTTCCCTCAGCACGCGGGTGAAACCGCGGGAAAAAGCTAGTCACATATAATAAGAATAATGATATCAGCTGTAGATCAAACTCTACTTTAGCATTAGAACATTACTTGAAACTATAAGATCCTAAAGTAGCCCAGTCTGCTCCAAGCAGAGATCTTCGTAAATTATTTCCAAGAATCATTCCTATAAAGTCAGTTATTCAACAGAGAATCGCATCATATCGGTCGCTGTGCTGAGCTGAGCCTGGAGGCTACACACGCGTTATTTAGAGTTTATGTTCTGCACCCGTGGCTCTAAGCGTAATATATATACCGTATTGCCTTCTTCGATTAATAATAATAATATTCTACCACATTCACACAACACCATCTAGTCCCAAACTAAGCAGAGAGCTTGTTTGTACTATGGGTACTAGATAATGGATAAACATACACATATACTCTTTTTTTTTGTAAATACATACATATTATACATATATAAGCTATCCAACAACATATTTATATTCATAGCTAACCAGTAGTTCCCTGTAATAAGCGCGTTTCAAAAGTATAGTTAGTAAGTTATTCCCAAGCTTAGAATACAGAACAACCAAGTACTATTATGAATACTGAAAACTGAAATCGAACACCGATCTCGAATAGTACGTCGCACAAAAAGTAAGGTCACGAAATTAAAAAATATTTTCCACAGTCATTATAAAGGGCTTGGTCCAATTAAAGCTAATGGGCCGAGTTGCCCGTGCAATACAAACTTCCTATTTAAACTTTGCCGGGGCAGGTACTTTGGACGTAATGACTTGAGAACGGCCTGCGACGGTTTGGACTTATTGGGGAGACTGATTTTTGTTAGTGCTAGAGTCTAGGTGTTGGAAGAATGATTGTATGGATGGAGCAATATTTTGAGTAGTTGATTGAAGGTTGTGGTTTCATTGCTTTTATTTTTTAAAGACAACTCTCTTATCTAGATCTCTACATATTATAGAATGAAGTACCCCGGCCGTCCTGTCTGTCTGTATGAGTACGGTTTTCACTTATAGATAGAGTGATTCTTAGGGAGATTTAGGTGTATAGTATACGTGGGTGGAACCGCGGGCGAAGTCTAGTTAAGTGTTCATCGGTAGTGGTTAAAGTAATTTTCAACCAAATCTCTGCGGATAAGTAAAAGTCTGGCAAGCCATAAAATCGATCACGCACACAGTCAAAACCACAGAACAGCCCCTCGCACTTCTTTCATCATTCGACGAGTTCTTTTTCGTAAGACTGAGCCCTTTTTTAAAAGGACTCAAGTTGCTAGTTCCTTTTAGGAAAGCTAAGTTTTTATTTAAAGGACTCAGTCTTGAGTTCTTTTTGTAAAGAATGAGCTGTTATAAAAGACTCAGTCTTGTGTTCTATTTGGCAAGACTGGAGTCAATTTTAAGAAGACTAAAAAATCAGAGAGGCTTGAGCTTTTACTTATTCTTTTTTGACTTGAGTCTTCAAAAAAAGATTCGAGTCTCAATATTAGGACTATAAAGACTCAGTTCTCTTACAACACTAGTAGTGTTTAAGCACGAGATAGCCGAGTGGAGAGACCGACGGACTGCTACGCAGAGGGTCTCGGGTTCGGATCCACGGCACGCACCAATGATTTTTTGAAGTTAATTTCGGATTAAAATGGTAATTATCGCTTGCTTATCGGTGAAGGAGGGGGGAGTAAGGGGAGAACGGAATAAGACCTTACCGGCCCAAATGTCAACCTCACCTGCACGCGCCGGATGGCGGCGGCGACCAACTGGTTACCGTGGTGCTCCCTGCTAGATAACGGACGAGGCTATGGCGACCGAGCAGTGGCGGTATAACCACACACCTGGTCCGGGAAACCGGCCAGAAGAGGCTGCAGTGGCCTTGGAGTCTAAATCACTTCAGAAAGTCTGGGACAGAAGGCAACGGGAAACCACTGTCACTATATATTCCCAAGAGAGTCATCATGGAGAGTTATACAACAAATCTGAGTATGTCATGCGACCCGACTGACGCCCGGCGCCACCAACCCGGGCAAGGTGGTGTGAAATATGCTACCGGCCATGCGGCAGTGACTCACCAGGCTCCGCATGGAAACTCTGCTACTGGTGACAGCAGCGTCGCCAAATCAATCCGAAACCCCCACTGCATCGGAACATGGAATGTACGTGGAGTGAACCAACCAGGCAAACTGCAGATCGTGGAAAACGAAATGCGAAGAAAAGATATAGATATCCTAGGACTTAGCGAAACGCACTGGAAAGGTCAGGGCCAGTTTACCTCTCACTCTGGAAGTACAGTGTTTTTCTTGGGACCTGAAAACGAAAGCAGTAGAGGAGTGGCTTTCATAGTTCCATCAGGAGTGGCAAAGTACGTGCTGGGTTATAAACCAGTCAACGATCGCATTATATATATAAAATTAAACACTTCCCCATGTAAATTGAACATCATTCAAGTATATGCCCCCAAAGCTCAATCCACCGAGAAAGACATAGAAAACTTTTATGACACACTGGCAGCTACGCTCCGAGACATACCAAAGAGAGAAACGGTGTTTCCGCAGAACTATTGAAGAGCTTGGGGGATGCAGGGATATCGATTCTTCTTTATATGCAACGGCGTCTGGAAAACAGGGCAATGGCCGGTGGATTGGACGGAATCCCTCTACATTCCCCTTCACAAGAAAGGCTCCACCAAAGTTTGCGGTAACTACAGGACAATCGCTCTAATTTCCCATACAAGTAAGATCCTTCTGCATATACTAAACCAGCGACTCTGTCATGACCTCCGCTACCAGATTCCTGAAGAACAGGCAGGTTTCGTAAAGGGTAAGGGTACAAGGGAGCAGATACTCAATGTGACGCAAGTCATCGGGAAAAGCAGGGAGTTTAACAGCCCGGTTATTTTGTGCTTTATTGACTACACCAAGGCTTTTGATTGTGTGCAATGGGACAAGCTATGGACTGTACTGGACGAGATGGGGGTTCCAAAACACCTGCTTAATCTCGTTCGAGTTCTTTACAGCGATAATCGCTCTTACGTCAGAATCGGCACCGACTGTTCTAATGTGTTCGAAATCAAAAAGGAGTGCAACAGGGCTGTATACTGTCCCCAGCTCTGTTCAATATATACGGAGAACACATTATCCGCAGGACCCTTGAAGACTGGGAGGAAGGGTTCCCGATCGGTGGCAAAAGAATATCGAATCTGAGATATGCCGACGACACTGTACTCCTCGCTACCTCTGTGGAAGACATACGAGAACTGTTTCGGAGACTAGAGACCGAAAGTAACAAAATGGGCCTCGCAGTAAACAAAACCAAGACAAAGCTCATGATGGTTGATAGCGCTGGTCACTTAAATAACCCAACGAACATCATACCAGGCCTGGACACAGTAGATCACTATATTTATCTAGGTGCTCAAGTCAACAGGGATGGGAGTTGTGTACCCGAAATAAAGAGACGCATTGGTATGACCAAGGATGCTATGACCCGCCTAAACAACATATGGAAGAAGAAGGGAATTTCTATTAATACTAAGATCCGTTTGGTACGAGCCCTAATATTCCCCATTTTTCTATATGGAGTTGAAACGTGGACGATACGAGCTCGAGAGAGGCAGAGGATTGATGCTTTGGAAATGTGGTGCTGGAGGCGCATGATGAGGATACAATAGACTGCCAAGCGCACCAATATATCGATTCTCGCGCAGCTTAAGATCAAAACCCGCTTGTCCACAATATGCCACCAGCGAATTCTTTCGTATTTCGGCCACATAGTGAGAAGAGGAAATGAGAGTCTCGAAAAACTGATCATAGTTGGGAACTCAGAAGGTAAGCGAGCTCGTGGCCGTTCCCCAACCAGATGGACCGATCAAGTAAAAGACACATATTCCTCCAAGTTTTACTCGGTTGTAAAGCAAGCAATGGACAGGACTCGGTTGAGTCAAATCATTCACTCCAAATGTAAGCCATCCAGTGATGACCACGATCCTCAGTCATGAGGGAACAACAGGAGAGAGAGAAGGAGAACCTCGTGAGGAAACCTGCATGTCTGAGAGTTCTCCATAATGTTCTCGAAAGACCTGTGAAATCTGCCAACCCACACTTGGCCAGCGTGGTGGACTATGGCCTTACCCTTCTCAAATTGAGATGAAGCCTGTGCCCAGCAGTGGGACAGTATAAAGGGCTGATGATGGCGTAGTGGTTTCACAAATTTACGGTTGGCAAAGTTCCCCGAGACACATGTTATATTTCTATTACATAAGTTGTCTTTTAAGAAAAGTAACATTCTGTTTAATATTAAGGCTGAGGAGAGAGTAGGAGAGACAGAGAGAGAGACAGAGAGAGTTTGTTGAAATAGAACTGATCTTTTGATGCGTTTCTGTGCCCATCTTTTGGGTTGCGTACAATTAGAATACCCTTTTGTTTGAAATTTGATAATACTGCTGCGAGTATACAATGAAATTATGTTGAAACTGCTTAAGATAATTTAGTATTCGGCTTGACAGCATTAAGATACTACTATTGTGCTTTGACCATTTGGAAATTCACAAACTGACTCAGTGCAGTTAGCCTGTGCATGTTCACACAGTTGGGCGTTAATTGTTAATAATGTTGAAACTTGTTCAACACAGCACTATGCTACGTCAAGTACCAACTTGACTTTAATTTCCAGGCGTATAAACGGCTTTTGGTTAAATATTATTGGTTGGGCTGCAAAGTAGCGCCACACAAACCAACCACACAATCCAAACCAACCAACCAACCAACTGATTCACACGCCTTTGGCGTGTGAATCAGTTGGTTTGTGTGGTTAAGCGGTTTATAGATGAGTGAGTGGTCACAAAACGTCTTGCTATGTCTTTCGTCGAAAAATATGTAAAGCCAGCAGTTATGAAGATATAAGTTGATCATTGCGGGAATTCTGGTTAGGAAGCGCAACCTAGGCTCTAAAAAGAAAGACTTGGAAGTAACTGTGGCAGCTCAAAGCAGATAATGATGATGATTAAAGTTATGTCTGAACTGAATTATGATGTGCCTTATTGTCATAAAACGCTTTGTTGTGAGTCAAATCTACAATCTGCAGCTTAGGAGTCTGGATCACTAAGCACTAGACCAGGGTATCAGTCAACTATTAAAGGAAAGAAATAAAGTCTCGGAACTGTAAACTGAATACTACTGATCATTTTGTTTTACATGCTGATCTTATAGGAGGGCCACACTAATTTGGCTGAAGTTGTCATTTTACGCTAGAATCAGTAACCTTTTGAGCATCACTGTATTCGTTATTAAATCTCAGAAGAAAACAATTTAGTTCACCTTTCAAACGTTAATTTACTTTTTTGTTATTTCATCTTTGCTATGTGTTGTGCAACATGCTCCTACTATTTTAAGACATAATACTATTTTACGATATGTCCTTATTATTTTATTTAAAAAGCAATGAGACCTTGAAGCTAATCTTTAAATTGTACCCGGTCTAAAGTAAAAAAACATACTTTTATCATCAGCAAAAACAACAAAGCCAAAAATCTACGAACTGAAATACGAATCATCATCATAATCGCTCTAGCGTTATCCCAGTTGCATCCAAGACTTGCACGCCTTGGAACCCGGGGTCCGCTTACTGATCTAACCAGACATGACAGAATATCAACTTTTCCACAGAGCGACTGCCGTCTGATCTCCGCAACCCAGAGGGATTGCGATATTCCAAGGTACCAGTATCAGATTTTTTGAGGGTACTGTAACGACTGTCAAAGATCTTCATGACAGCCAAGACTGGCGGTTTAACGCTCTCCGAGGCACGGGGCAAGCGAAAATTAACAATTTGATTCGCACTTAACTTCGTAAAGTCATTGGTGCGCGCCGTGGATTCGAATCCGACACCCTCTGCATGGCAGTCCGTTGATATCTCCACTAGGCTATCGCTGCCTAAATAAAGATATACGAGTACTAATATTAAAATAAAGACGATAAAGAATTGAAATACGAATATTTAACCATTTCTCTCCAATAAATTGGTACATTTGATTGGAATTATCGCTAATCGGCAAACTGGAACTCTCAATGGGCCTCCACCGTAGCTTCGGGTATTCCTAAAAGCGTAACTATTTTTGAGCGCAACTAAAAAGCGCAACTACTTTATTCGACAAAGCGCAACTAAATATCAAGGTGCAATAGTGCTGGTTAATAACAAACGGAAAATATCGATAGTTGATAAGACAGGACATTTTAGTATACTTTATGACATTTGATGGATTTATAAATAATTCAATGCAGCGGGGAGCAGGGTGCGGTGCGGGGAGCGGTGACGACAGGGCAGAGATGTTGATGTGCACCTGAGTTTTACCTATACCATGCAGTGCCTTATTTCTGATTCTTGACCCTAAAACCAGATTTTTTATTAGGCTACTAACTTCTGTTCATTTATGTTGCCCAGGTACTTTTCAAAACATTTTACTGATTGATAACTTTGTTACCAGATTCTATAAACACTTATAAGCTCTGTTAATTTCAGTTATCCAGGTACTTTTGAAAACGATCACCATAATGTAATAAATAAAAATGGGCAGATGATTAAAAAATCCTATCGATAGTAAATAGCCCTTTATGAATCTGTTATGCCCCTTCACTATTTTTCGACGTGGTTGCGCTTTAAGGAATAAAGTAGTTGCGCTTTTTTAGTTGCGCTCAAAAATAGTTGCGCTCTTAGGAATACACCTTCCATTGCACTGACGAATAATATAAATTGTATACCTAAATATAACAGTGTAGCCCTGAAGGCGTTTATGAATAGCCAAAACCTGTCTATATAGGCACGTTTGGCTGTGCATAGAGACCCCTCTAGGCGTAGGCACAAATACCCATTAGTGCCTACCCTTATGTACGATAGTGATAGTTGGGTATGGCAGAAGAGATTTGAAAGTAGAATAAATGCTTTAGAAATGAGAGCACTAAGAAATATGCATGGTGTATCTTTGACCGAGAGAGTAAAAAATTGTGTGATAAGAAAGTGATGTGGGGTAAAACAAGATGTAGTGACAAGCATTGAGGAAGACATGTTAAGATGGTTTGGGCACATGGAGAGGACGTATGACAATAGACTGACAAAGAAGATATATAAGGCAAGTGTGAATGGGACAGGACAAAGGGGAAGACTTAGGCGGACGGTCTCTGACTAGCAGGTCGATTCAGAATGTCACGATAACTCAGTTTTCGTACGTTTCGGTTTCATATCGTACGATTTCTTCAGTTTGTTATTCAGAACAATCGTTGCGATTGTTAAAATCACGTCAAAAATATTAAATCTAATGTGATGTCATTACGCTAAGGCTTGACCCAGATGGGTTTTTTGTTCTCGGCCGAGACCGAGACCGAGAATAAAAAAAATGTCTCGGCCGAGACCGAGATCCGAGACCGAGATCCGAGACCGAGATCCGAGACCGAGATCCGAGACCGAGATCCGAGACCGAGATCCGAGACCGAGATCCGAGACCGAGAAACGATAAAGCGCGGAAAAAAAATAATTTAAATGCTGTTATATTTTTAATACAGTACTAACTGTTTAACAAAATTAACCGTTTTAATAATCAAAGTTAAGTAAAATTATATTATAACATAAAAAAGCAATTTCTCGGCAGTTTCGCCCTTCAAAGAGTGTCGCCTCTCGTCATACAATTGTCCAGCTTTGCTAAACAGTCGTTCACTTGCTACGCTAGTGGGCGGCGCAGGTAAAAACGTTTTGCTGCAGGCCTAGGCACCTTATAAGGTAAAATTTAAATGCCGAACCAAAAAAAGGTACAATCTCGGTCATAACCGAGAATCTCAGCTATAACTAGCCGAGAACCGAGACAAATTTCTCGGTTGGATTTGTAGCAGAGAATGCCGAGACCGAGAACGAGAACGAGATCTCGGTCGAGCCTTACATAACGCCCGATAACTAGTATCTTATCGTAAGTCAATGTCAATTCAGAATGCTTCGATAACGCAGGTTGACAGCAAAATCCGATAATTGTTACATAGTCTCACGCCTATATCCCCAAAGAGGTAGGCAGAGTTATATTGCTACACCCACTTTTCGCCAGATTTATTTTAGTCCCACGTAAAAGGGGGCGAGCCTATTGCCGTACCAGGCACATTACCAGACTCCGTGCTGCTACTGAGAATTTCCTAACGGAAAAACCCAATAACACTTTGCCCGACCCGGGAATCGAACCCGAGACCTCCCAATCCCACGCGCACATTTATGCCGTGAAACCAACGAGGCAGTCAAAAGGCAGCAGCAAAAGGCAGGAAAATCCGATAATTGTTGTGGAAACATATGTAATCGAAAGCTACATAGCATCAGATTGTTATCCGAACTATTTTTACCGGGGATATATAAGTGTAATTTTAAACAAGCAAGTAAGTACAATACGGTCCACAAGTTCCCAAAATGCGTTTTTACTTTCCTATAATTATATTTATAAATGAATTGAATGAAAATCAAATAGGTACTGGTATAGTAGGCCAAAATCTCTGTAAAGAGAGGCTAAAGTCCAGCAGTGGACCGGAAAAGGTTGTTGATGTAAATTAGAAAATAATAGTTTCAGCTTATTTTAAATTGTCTTTCGGGATTTATACCACGTACCTTTGTTTGGAGTAACCGATATTTCGGCACTGTTGCAAGCGCCATGTTCACGGATGTACTGAGGGTATTTCGGGTGGATGAATTTTACGAGCAAGTATAACGGTCTACCCGCTTTCTTACTCGTTTTTTGCGTACAATACCACTGCCACTGTTTTCACTATCGCACTGTACCCGATCACGACATACTACACTCACTACATCAGCTCACGATTTGAATTTTTTATTTTCATTTTATTGAGATTCTGCGTCAGAGTAACGTTAGTGATAAAGAAGTGATGGTCAGTTTTGACGTAGAATCGCTGTTCACAAATGTGCCGATAGCAGACTGCATGGAGGTAATTCGACGCAGGACCAGTGAGGCCCATATTGCTGTGGTATGCATATACCGACCTGGTACAACATTGCCTAACCTCAAATTACTTTTTATACAGAGGTGAGTACTACCTACAAATTGATGGCGTAGCGATGGGCAGCCCGGTAGCTCCAGTGGTAGCCAATCTATGGATGGAACATTTCGAGAACCAAGCCATTGCTACTGCCCGATTTAGTGTAAAAATTTGGAAACGGTACGTGGACGACATTTTCTGTGTTATGGAAGGCTATGAAGAGAATGTTCATCAGTACTTGGCACATTTAAACAGCATCCACAGTAAAATGGGTTTTACTTATGAAATCAAAAAGGATAAAAGAATGGCGTTCCTTGACGTTATGATTGGCGTACGAGAGGACGGTTCCCTGAGCCACTCCGTATACAGGAAACCAACGCACACAGATCGCTATCCACACGCCGACAAAGGTACGTAGTATAAATCCCGAAAGACAATTTAAAATAAGTTTAAATGATCACGATAGTTTAAATTCGTATAATAGTTTCAGGTCTTAATGTGTTAATAAATTTATTGAATATGTACAATGAAAGATAAAAATTATATAAAAAACAAGCAACGCTTTTATTCTTTATTGTGAAGTGTAGCCCACGTGTCGAAAAATATAAGGGTGACGTCGACAAGCCTACCAATTTGGCGGGCAACTTCAGCTTGAGCATCCGCCTGTCGCTCCAATGCCGCTATCATTTTTTCATCAGCGGTGTCTACAAGAAAAATTATAACATAATTATATAGTCACAAGTTTGATTAATATTATCATGTAAAGAGACTTGTATAGACCAGACTACTTTTGTTATAGGATAACTTTATAAGATGTTCTTCTCTTTGAGTTGCGAAGGTAAGATAGCAATCGATCCGTGAAAAACTGATATTTAGCCAAATGTGAATAGATTAGTACCTAATAATAGACAGTATATAATAATTGTATCTAGTGGTAACGCTATGATAAAGATGATCTCACCATTATGAGTCTTCCGCCTTTCCGGTGGTGGCGCTTCGGCGGCAGGTGTAGGAGTGACAGGATTGGGTCCCTCCTCAAGCACTGGAGATAAGTGTGCGAGAAAGGTCCAGTTCAGGGTCGCGGCCAGCCTCAAGGCTTTCAATTACAACAAAGATATCCTCTGCAGGCTGACTTCCCTCTACGCTCCCGTGCTCGAGTGGGTCTAAGACATTAAGCACGCTTATAGTAGTGGCTCCCATGAATTGTATCAGGTCCTTCTCCGTTTCGCTCAATATGACCCCGATAGGAGACCCTCCTCCAGTGCCACGAGTATGGCAGGCAATATTGGCTGCCTTTTTTTACGTCGGATTTCCAATCCTGCCACGACTGAAAAACACAACATAATTTTAGTTTGTTCGGTAGGTATGTTAACATCCAAACTCTTACAAAACTGGATGTATGTAGGTATGGTTCATTTAATGTAATTGGCGAATGCCGTTTTATTTGAAGAAAAAAAAAAAAAAAAAAAAAAAAAAAAAAAATGGTATACTAAGCTTTTTAACTTACTCTTAGCCATTTACTGGGGCTTTTAGTAGCTCCCGGTCCTTGGCTATTTAATAAATTTGCCATCTCTTGCAAGAGCCTGGTCCGGCTCCTGGATGCAACAGGCCCATTAAATCTACCGGACGCAATTGATGGATTTTGTTTAATAAAATCCAGCATCAATTTTCGTTGCGCCGCCGCCGGTGTGATGCGGTTACGATTGCTTCCGGACTGCAACCGATTAACATTTTATACCTTTAATCTATAAAAGCCGATTGAAGAATGAGTTCAAGAAACTTTGATATAACACTTACCATTTTCTCGTATTCAATATTTAATTTAAATAAAGTTTAAAAAAATATATTATGTCAATCTGGTACTTTATTGAAATCGATGTTTATTCATTAATAATTATTTTGAACAATGCGCGCGCTTTTATGACATTTGACAAAAACATCTTCGCTCATTTTATTGGTTAGTGTTTACGAAGTAAGTGTTGTTGATAGGTTGCTTTCAATGACATGAATAGGTACATAGTTGTGTTTATTTTTAATTTATATGAATATAAATATTATATTTATTATGTTGATGTCATATCATTTGCTTTAATTTTAATCTATATTATTAAAACAGTCCTCCACAAAGCTAATTACATTTGAATAATTTGTACTATCTTGTGTACATTTATCTATACAAGCATACTCAGTAAACGCACCATAATGTGTTATCGGAATCAAATTGATTTATCAAAATTCAACCGAATCCGAAGTCGGATGATTCTGAATAACATTGACAAAGCGCATAAGATTGGATCACGGCACCAATGAGATACGATTCGATTAGTTGTCGTGAGATTCTGAATAATCCTGCAGATTGGAGACATCCTAAAAAAGGACAGGTCAGAAGTACCCTTAACAGAAGAGTATGTATGAGAAACTTGATGGGAATGAATGAAGCAAGATAGGTATGTCAGGATCGTTGCAAATGGCGTTCCGTAGTCTATGCCTACCCCTCCAGGAAACAGGCGTGAGTCTATGTATGTATGTAATATAAATATAACAGTTCATAGCCTGTTATAAAAAAATGTTAATCATGTACCTATTTATTTTGATGTAGGGATAATCTCTACTTTAGGTGATTAGGAGTTTTTGTTATGCTCCTGTTACACCTGCATCTTAACACGTCAATTAACGCGTTAATTTAAGCGGTAGGTACGTAGATGTATGCGGCCAACGTTTTACCGCGTTAAATTATTACTAATAGCCAACGCGCAAGTCTAATATAGGTAACTCATATTTTCACCAAATTTGATGCGTTTACATTATTCTGCACCACATTACTAAAATATTGTTACTTATATAAACTTTTATTTCATAGCAGCCTTTACAACAAGCGGAGATGCAAGTGTACAAGATTCTCAAGATCGTCACAGGATTTAAGACTGCGGAAGCCACCGTATTCCACAACTTTCCACGATAAATCCTTTGCTGTTCGAGTTGAGCATTTGTGGAATGCGCTGCCTGTAGAAATCCAGCGAGTCATTTCGCAAAGAATTTCTAGTAATCGTTTAGAATAGTACATATTGATTATGTTGCTAGCTTTCGAATGTGTATTGAATCATATGTAATTTATATTTATGTGATATCTAAAGTATATGATGGTATGTTATATTTTCATACAGAATGTTAGTTTAAATTTAGGGATTCTTTTTGGAAATTCACGAAACTATTTTACATTTTAAATTAAAATTTATTCAATGACACATAATTTTATCAAAGATGATTCTGCCGATTTAGGACTTCATTTTGATCTTGATTCTCTTCATGTCAACATGTTTTTATATTTGTTTCTTGACATCTACTATTTTAACGACATTGATTGTGAGGTCATTAAAATAGTATACAGTTTTAATCTCATTGTGGAAACCTACTGGTCTACTACGACCAGTAGGAATACCTACCTTCGGGCGGAAAAGGAAAACCGCATTGATTTTACTGACGTCCGGATTCAATATTCGATCTATACATGGATTTCGAGATTCGAGATACATTGAATTCAGCGATAAAATTACTGCGATATTCCTATAACGCTGGGTGTCCTGAATCATGAGGAATATGTCATATGCGTAAATGCTTAGAATGCCTGGAAAATGGCTTCTTTACATTTTCTAATTTCATAATCTATGTTTTCATTTTTACGATTTCACGTTATGCTATCACGCTCTCTACATTTATATCATCACCATCATCCCTATATATATGCTGTCTTACTACTTGGTACCGGCCTCCTCTCACTGTGAGCACAGTAGGGTCATAGTCCACCACGTTGGCTACGTGCGCGATAGCAGACTTCACATTTCTTTCGAAACTATTATGAATAACTATCTTACATGTATGTAGGTTTTCTTACGATGTTTTCCTTAACTGTTAAGTAAGCGATAATAAACAATTTAACAAGCATTGGTGAATGCCATGGATCCGAATCCACTAACAATCCCTTTGTGTAGAAATCCGTCAGTCCCAGTAGACTACCGCTACCGCTTCATTTATATGCATTACAATAATTACAGGTCCTACAGTGACGATTTGAAACCGATTTTCATTACTAAGCCAACTAAATCTGTAATAGAACTGCGGTTATTAATTAGCCAAATCGTAACCATTTTGTATTAGTGTTTGGTACCGTTAGTTTTGTGGTCGATGCAAGCATTTGGTTGTTCGCCAGAACCATATTTTAGTTCTGTCCGTGCGTAATGAACGAAATTGTGGATTCCCTAATGCGTTGCAGTTTGTACAATTGTATAAATTATTCCAATCGCCATCATTTCTATAAAATATTGTATATTAGGGCAATTTGGGCTTTTAGTATTAAAACTATAGATGAGTATTAATTAGGGAAATAGGCCATCATTGATATGATTACTGTTTTGATATTCGTTATCCATTCATTAATTACATGTTATGATTCGTTATTATTATTTTGCGTTACAATTCAAAATAGCTTACCTAATTTAATTATTATAATTTGAATAATATCGGCTGTGTCTTCAGTTGTGTGTGCCACTACTTTTTATCTTTTGGGGCAAGACATCATCACAATCGGTCTAGCGTTATCCTGGTTGCGAAAATGTAGGCAAAAACAATACAATTACAATTTTACAATTTTTTATTTTTCTTTTTCTGTATATATTTTTTTGTGTGTTCTGTATATATTTCTTTGTATAGTATTTTAAGACTTAGTTACGTATAAAATAATAATAATGTAATGATAATAAATTAAATAAACCATTTAAAAAATGGCACAAGCCAGTGGAAATGCCACTTCTGCCTTGCAGTCTGTTTGCATCAGGGCAAATTTGTAATAATAAGACAAGTGCTTGGGCTGACGACTTTAAGGAGTCACCAGATCTGTAGTGATCTGAAGGAGATATCACAAAAAGTGGTCACCTAGCGAAGTGGTGACCTCTGAAAACATTACTTAACTCTGTCGATAAATGGCAAGTTAGTTCATTCTATGGGTGCTACAAGAGTCTTAAGCATAGACATTGCAAGAATTCCTTCAGATATCTGTCCACTATCAGGCAGTCTGCATGATTGTTGGTTTTTAAAGTTCTTAATAGTTTAAAGCGATTTATCCATAGTAAGGTTTTCTAAGTACACCGTGGCGCTTCAAAAGTTTGTCGTAGAATGGCTTAGCGTCACTCGTGCAGTAAATAATAATCTATTACTGCTACCAACGCGAGAAGTTTTCAAATAATACTAGAAGCTTTTTGATTTAGTTCTGCGGTATTAATAAACTAGACGCGTATGATAAATATGTTGACTGGTCCAGATAAAATGTTTTTCTGAGATTCTGTGTCTCATTACCGTACTATATTTTTATTATTTACAAAAGTATTTGTGTGAAATGAAAAATACTATTTTGATTTTTGAAATTATACCCTAGGAACTATGTAGCGGTAGCTACATACAACTCAGGCCATCTAGCAAGCGACGACGAAGTCTCAATAACAACAATACGGTGACGTCTATCGGACACGATTCTACGGAAACAAGGAGCTTAATCGCGCAAGCAGAGTTCGTACACGAAATTGTCTATATATAGAACTTATCTAATACGTCCGTCGGCCTGCAGGCCACCAAGCACGACCACCCAGCTTGGTTAGAGGCTCCTCCCTCTAGTTGGAGGAACACCACACCTTTATGCTCCACATTGGTAACCCCAACGTGATCTGAAGCAGCCTTCACCGGTCCGATTACCAGCAGCTCCCGACGTGATCTGAAGCAGGCTGTACGATCAAATCTGTATCAGCAGCATCGTCGTCATCTTCGCCTCGCCTCACTCAGCACTTCACCTGATGGTCAGCAACTAAGTCGTCGCCAGCCAGCATCTTCTTCTACTTCCCGACTCACTGTGGGACACTCACTGCTTTGCGCTCACTGCTTTACATTCACTACTCATCGCCTACTGCACTTCACCTTCGCAACCTTTTCCCGACTAACCGTGGGACTTGCGAAGCAAACTGCAACTACCGATTACTCTTCACTGGCCTTGGCACGTTCCTCAGAAGCATCGACAGCTGACCCATCACTTTCAAGATCGACCTCCGGTCTTGGGAGGGAGTGATGCAGCGGTAGCTACATACAACTGAGGCCATCTAGCGAGCAACGACGAAGTCTCAACAAAAACTATACGGTGACATCTATCGGACACGATTCTACTTAAACAAGGTATCGCGCAAGCAGAGTTCGCACATGACACGATATATATGTACAACTTCTCAAATACGTCCGTCGGCCTGCAGGCCACCAAGCACGACCCAGCTTGGTTAGAAGTTGGAGGAAAACCACACCTTTATCCTCCACAACTAACATGGGACATTTTCCATATAGATAATTCAATATGGATTTTTGAAAATTTTATAGAATTTTAATTTTTCCAAAAAGGTGCTAACGGAAATTGGAATGGTTCTAATCACAATGTACCACATCGTGATTAGAACCATTCCAGTTTCCGAATAAACTCATCATATTTATCCTCCTAGGATTATCACAGTTTCTACCGGGGACCGCTTACTAGTCTAACTAAAGGATTTGATCGAATATTAGGGATGCCAATATTAAGTAGTTTATACTACGTACTGACTCTCGGTAACGATTGTCGAAGATTTTCATGCAGCCGGGACTAACGGCTTTACGTGCTCGCCGAGGCGCGGCGCAAGCGTAATTAACAATTTGTCAACACATAACTTTAAGTTAGTGGTTCACACCGTGGATTTGCACCCGATATTTTTTCATAGCAGCGTGTTGGTATCTCCACTAGACTACCGCTGCTTTCTTCGTATCCTTATAGACTATGCAAAGGAACTCCTATAAGACTTGCAAGAATGCCTTTTTTTAAACTACTATAAAGTTGAAGAAAAAAAATAACAAAATTGGTATTATTTTTATTAGGTAATTATGTCACATTCTCTCAACCGTCCTATTATTAGCCCCCGGAAGATATCCGTCATTCCATTCATTACGCCACTCTACTGAAACGATTAAAATAAAAAAAACCTCCACAATTTGAACGGCCAAATTTTATTCCACAATGAAGTAGGTAAACCGGAAAGCATCAGTCAGCCGGGCGAGCGCCGGACACGACCGGATAACCGGGGCTAGCACCGGATAGCACGGCGAGAACGGAAAATTTACATTCCCGCTTTGTGAACTCTTTTGAGGCATGGGTCTTAATTATTGTAAGTGGGAAGATAATGTGTAGCTACTGCTACGTGATTTTGTAGACTTCGTAGAGAGGCTACGGCGTAGGAGGCAAGGAAGGCGAGACGATAGAGAAAATGCATACGTCACTTATTTTATGTTCTTCCCATTATAGTCTACGTCGCTGTTATTAATATTAGTAGTGATTAATATTTTACTAGCGCACGTAAACACATTCAGAGTAAAAACAGAAAAAAGTATAATTTACCGTATCCAAAAACTCTCAATTTAAGAAAATTGATGTACGTAATGAATGATGAAATATCTGCTGATACCGCATTATAAAGAAAGATACATAAAATACCGAAATCATCGATTAATGTCCACGCTATGCAATCATCTAACAAACAGCCCTTTGATAAACCCTTCAACCCTAACATAAAAAAATAAAGCTCATAATCCAATGACACCACAGTTGTAACCGATATGACATTAGCAATTACTTCATCATCCACATATGCGAATTTCAACTTTATTATAATAAGAATAAGGTGTGTTTTTGTTTGTTTGCAAGTGACATGTTTTCGGGTACTAAAACAGCATTGTCAAGTTAAATTGAGATCAAAATTATTGTTTTGATTACGCTTCAAATTGTTGTAGATTGGTATTTGTGAGAATATCCGGAGGGGTACTATTAAGACAGCTTTTGTTTAATCTGAGCTATTAAACTTTATAGATATGAATGAACTTGTTATATTGCGATTGATTGAACTGATTGTGATAACGTGATAGTTATTAAAAAGAAATTGAAAAGGAAGTAAGGTTCGTAGCTAACCACGAATTGCGAAAAAATCAAAGGAGTCTAACCATGATAATGCACAGTTACTTTACTGAAGACTATTGGCGATGCTAAGATTCTAACTAGCAACTCAAGCGCCGAAATTAAGAAGTTGTCTTATATCGTCACTTACCCAGATCACTACTAATTTTGACAGCTCTCAATACAGTTACCATGGTAACTACCATATCCTCGAAGCAAAGTTGCATAAAAAAAGTCAAAATCGGTCGGTCTTAGACAAGTTTTAATTTGCATCGCCAATACACGCTTTGTAATAAGAATTCTTTGTAAAAATAAGGAAAATATATTCAAAGCAATTGAATAAAAATTATTTAATGTGGTTTTTATTACAAGGCTTCCTAGGGCAAATTCAAATTTCAACAATACTCATGGTTTCAAAAATCACTTAACTTTAATGCAGGGACTAGAATCATAATAAATAATAATAACCATAATTTTTATCTCATACTCATTGTACACTTCACACAGATTTCGAATGGTAGGTGTAGGTACACCACCCATAAGTCAAACTGAGGATTATTGACGATACATTCCGTGTTTAGTAACGATACACGGATCACGAATACTAAAAGATCATTATACATTTCTCAGACATACAGGTTCTCTCACAATGTTTGTCCTCCCGTAAAGCGAGCGATAATTAACTATTTAATACGCACATAATTTCGACATGTCAGAGGTGCGAGGTCGCTATGAGGCAGTCCAATTTCCGTCCGTTTCCATTTGCAGTCCTTTGGTTTACCGACGTTCTTAAGTTTATATAGAACAAGCTGACCCAGCGAACTCCGTATCGCCTTTTTAAGGGTTTTTATTTAATTCCCTTTTTTCCAAGCCCCTTTTCCAAAGTTGCCATTGACTTAGCGCTTAATCTCTTAGAGTCTATAAATGATGAACAAACAAACATAGATTTTGATATAATATTGAATTCCCCATATCGACTTTAAAAAAATCCCGTCCGCCATCTTTGATTTCCTATCCACCACCTTTGATCACGAAATAGATGTTGTATTTGGATTCTCCATCCCTTAAGTCTACAGAGACGATACCCATATTGATTTTTTTAATGTTTCCCATCCACCATCTTGAATCATGAAATAGATGTTGTATTTGGATTGCCCATCCGTCTTAAACATCGGAGACGACACCCATATTGATTTAAAAAAAAATCCCATCCGCCATCTTTGATCACGAAATAGATGGTGTTTTTGAATTCCCTATTCCTTAAAATATCGGAGCCGATACCCATATCGACTTTAAAAAAAATCCCGTACGTCATCTTTGATTTCCTATCCGCCATCTATGATCACGAAATAGATGTTGTTTTTGGATTCTCCATCTCTTAAATCATCAGAGACGATACCCATATTGATTTATAAAAAATTTCCCATCCGCCATCTTTGATTTCCCATCCACCATCTTGAATCACGCAACAGATGTTGTATTTGGATTCCCCATCCCTTTTAACATCGCAGACGATACCAATATTGATTTTTCAAAATTTTCCCATCCGCAATCTTTGATTTCCCATCCGCTATCTTTGATCACGAAATAGATGTTGTATTTCGATTCCCCACCCCTTAAAATATCAAAGGCGATACCCATATTAATTTTTTAAATTTTCTCATCCGCCATCTTTGATTTCACGTCCGCCATCTTGGATCACAAAATAAATTTATACCCATATAGATTGTATCCTATTCTATCGCTATCGTATACAAAAATATTTTTTCAGATCCGACCGGTAGTTCCTGAGATTAGCGCGTTCAAACAAACTAACAAACAAACAAACAAACTCTTCCGCTTTATTATATTAGTATAGATATAGATGTAAAAGCAAAATATGTTTATTATGGGTTATCCTTGGAAGATAGACATATACCATCGTGGACTTTTTTGTAGATCTATTAAAAAGGTACAATCCCACCATACATTGTTTTGCTATAACTCAAAATGTTTTTGCAGCGTTTTCGAGGAAAGCTCCCGATCGGCTCAATTTTTTTCCGATGCGTTGAACTAATATCGTCGTAATGTTGTCAGTTTTCACAAAACCTAAACTTATTATACACTAAAACCTTCCTCAGGGATTAATCTCGATGTTGTTGAAAACCGTATAAAAATTTGTCCAGTACTTCACAGACAGACAGACAGACACGGCGGGGGACTTTGTTTTATAATATGTATAGATATACTGGAATATAACAATTAGCTTTACTTGAGGGTTGTGAGGGTGATAAATAATAATTTGTGACAATCACATAGTAAGATATGCTCTACGTTACAAGTACGTTCAAATGAGGAAATCTCTTAATATCTACACAACATCGATATATGTATATGTAGTTATGTCCTAACATACACTATATTTCAATGCTACACAACTACTACCAATTACAGTTAAAAATAAATGATAATAGTGACAAGCATTTTCAAAATTATAAACATGTCACATTGTTATCACTGTAAGATCGGATCAATATTTTTTGGTAGTTAGTTCCGGAATGCTACTGCATAATAGTCCATATGTGTCGTACTGCAAACAGACGACAGAAAGTGTCCATGTCTTACCTAAAAAAGTCGCAGATCATTCCTATCCTCTCCTTCCCTCTTCACATGCTGTCTCTTCTCTAGATTCATACAAATTTCTACCATTTATACAAAATAAAGATACCAATTACCCTCTCTTATCTAGGAGTGAAATAAAATGGAACAGTTGCATGATTACTGCAATATCATGCCATCAATGGCCAAAATATGGTACTGCCACGATAGCGCGGGCTTAGTCACAAGATTTGAAATCGATTCTAATATAGCAACTTAACAATTTTCTAGTTCTAGAGCTATATCTTATACTATTTTGCTGAACGTTGGCCCATGTATAATTTCCATCGCAGTTGAACATACGATACTATAAAACCGAAGCTGTGTAATAATATAACGAACAAAAATATTAAACAGTTTTCTGCTTCACCATGACTTGGACTTCCATACCGTCTTAAAATAATACAACCAGGAAAGAACTAAAACCTTTAATAACCATTTCATTTTATAGAACACTTCTGGTGTAGCAATTTCAGTATATTTTTATTTTAAATGATTTTATTATTATGCTGCGATCGGAGCGTCCATTTTCCCAGTACTGCCCCGTCAAACATTGCTAGTATTGACCGTAGTTTACGAGTAGCACCGCGCCTTGAATTTTAATAGTAGCACGCCAGTTTCTGTAGCTAGACGAAAGCTATTTTGTCAAATATGATGCAAATTGTTTCGGTGAGAGAATGACTTTCAATTGATTTATTGGAAGCGGGAATACTTTTGCGAATGTAATGCACTGGTTTTGTATTCCGTCGGTGTTTAGTGAGGAAATGATTTGTATTAACTCTTTACCAATCCGTTTGGTCAGCGTGGTATAGTGGCTCAAATATACGGCAGTTGGCTGACAATAATATTTTACCGCAAATTAGGAGAGGGCTTTGTCTAGCAATAGGCTGTACTGTGATGATGAGATACGGCGCAAACCTCACTACTGCCATTACTTTGAAGCATAGGTACGTCAGAATACTCTTGAGATACATAAACTAGAGGATGGCCGCAGCTACGCCTAGATTTTACTTTAATACGTTTCTGCCCGATCCCGTGGGAACATCGGAAAATCCCTTCTTAGTGTACTCCTACAGTCCCCAAAGAATATACATGCCAAATTTTAACTTCTTGCGCCCAGTAGCTGTGGTTTTGCGTTTGTAGACTCTTATACACGATGTTGATATGAATTTGCAAAATAATTTAATAATACAACGTAGACATTATACTTATTAACCTTAAAATATTTTAAACAGTGTGCGATGATATATATCCCTATTTTCATTAAATGTTACTTAGATAGAAAAACTAAATCAGAATAAGGGGCGGAACATATCTGACGGAAGATCCGTCGAACGTATCTTCGGTCGCGTATATTCCGTCAAATGAGTCGGTACACACCTGACGGAAAATGCGTCGAGCGTATCTGCACACATTTGCTAAAAGCGTGGCTATTATGCACACATACAAGTTTGTTCGTGCAGGGCCGTACTCAGGGCAGCTCAATATTTTACTGTCATATTCTTTTACCTAATCATTTTTCGTGTTCCCTGATGTTATGTAGTCACTGAAGACCGGTAGTTATTTATATTGTAATTCGAGTTTGACTATTAAAAATATGTCGGACTTAAGAGATTTTTATAATAGCCAACAAGCGTTATTTGAATATATTTCCTATATAGGTATGAAGGTTCAAAATTAAAAGACGATGATACGATTTGGTTACGGTTTTTAAGAAAATTTATACAAATGATATAGAAGGGGTTACAGTTGCAGCGCATGACACAAAATGTTTTCTATGTAGGTATTTTAATATATAAAGTTTGGAAATTAAAAGGCGTAGCCGTGAGATTTATTGCTTGTTCTTTCTCATGGTTCTAACTTCTACGCCTCTACGTCGCATTAACTGTAAATGTAGAATCTTTGGTAAAAGAGGATTTTGGTTACAAATCGTGTTCTTCATGTTTTATATTCTATATTTTTTTTGTTTAATAAGACAACTCCCGCACTAGGAATAAATCCTGTGTCGCGGGGGACTTTACAAACATACAACTAACGGACAATGAACACTCAGACTCAGACAAATTCTCAGTGCTGGTTTTTAGGTATTTTTTAGAAAATGTTATTAAAATCATAAATAATTCTACCAGACTCATTACGACGGCAGTAATTCCCGTAGACCTTTAGAACCTCATACCTAAAAATTGGCCCACGATCCAGGCTAGCAAGTATGCGTAACACTATATTATTCTACACATTTCGTTTCTAAAAAAATAAGTATGGTCTGGCGGCCCTGGAATCTTACTCTACTACGCGTCACTCAAAATCACCGATCTGGGAATGACATGGATATGGCATGTCCAATATCTACGAATTTAGCGTGCCTACCTACGAAATTAGCGTGCATACCTACGAAATGTTGGGCAATTTAAAATGGCTGCGATTTAGGTTGTACTCCAGAATATAATCGATATCGATATGGAACCGGTCAGAGGAAACCTAGACATTTTTGTAGTAAGTTACTTTAGTTAGTTTAAATCTTTTACCAGATTAGTTTATTTCATAATGCAAATGTGTGCGAACATGGCAAAGTGAAGAACGACCCTTGTATCAAACATGTAACAAAATATTCTCTGAGAGCCAATATCAATACTGTGTCGCTGAGAAAGTACCGGACATGAATGGCACCATACATACGGTAATGAAACACACAGCCTGAAGCACTGATTTATCTGGTTTTTAGACATATTTATGCACAAAAACAAAATTATTATTAGATTTCACAGCAGACGTACCACAAACCTTGGCAAAAAATATGGCGACAGTGGCACGAATGACATTTCTAATAAAATCAGTAAACTAGGGCTACCTCCTTTTTTCTGACAGAGATATCCCTAAGACAAAACGAGACAACACTATGTTTGGTGGCTTTATGTCGATTTCGTATATATGTGTATAAAAAAAATCATGGTGAAATGTGGGTGTAATATTACACCTCTGCCTACCCCTCCGGGGATACAGGCGTGAGTCTATAAAAAAAAAAAATATATGATTATATGCGTATAATGTAATTTTTCTATATGTACCTACTATTTGCCCTCTCCATGTATATTCCTTACTCAATGGTCAAAATTCACGTGGTGCGTGGTGCGCGCGACGTCGACGGATAATCCGTCAGTACGCTCGACGTACTAACGGATCTTCGGTCAGGTGTGAATGGTTGAACGTTTTTCTATACATTTTTATGTATTGGCGTTACGCGACCGATAAAACGCGACGGATCTTCCGTCAGGTATGTGCCGGCCCTAAACTGTTAAATCGTGCAAAATAAGACTATATCACGCAGTCATTGTAGGTACGTGTGCTTGTGTGTATTAGGCACTTGCAATGGCGATCAGCTGAGTGGCGGCGGTGGTCGGTACACCGAGTTAATTTTCAAAGTGATTGATGACCAATTTTTTTTTAACTTTTAGTGACATATTTTTTCACGTATTTGTATTCAGTTATAGTAGTATATTCACCTCTTTAAATATATTGCAAATGCAAATCAACATCCTGTATGTACTAAAAATGAGGATCAAACTGAAGAAAACTCGTATCGTGTGTGAACTTTTTAAAACGCAATTTTCTATAACATATTTTGTGAACGTCTATATCAAGAGACTAGAACTAAGTATGTATCAATAAGACTGGTCGATTCTCATTAAATTAATGGTTTGGAACGAAAGCACGTATTTGTACCAAAAAGGTCTGAAATCTGATTAAATTTCCGTATGGAGGGTTACTGAATGACGATTTTTCTCATTAATCCATTTTGGTACTGAAAAACAGCTCTTACTGTAATATTTACTCAATAAACATTACACAAAAATATTTTTGCGGAACTTAATTTGGCTCCATGCTCAAAATCAGAAAACCTCTTTCACTTTTACGTGTTTAGTTAACTTAAGCATAAGCCGTTTACTCAAAAGGGAAGCCATTAAAGTATAAGTAAGTGGCTTGTTTTAGAAATTTATACCCACATTTCACATAATACAACCCCTTGATTGTATGAATGTGATAAACTTAAAAACTACTGTACAGATTTTTGTAAGGTTTTCGATAATCGATAGTGCGATGTCTGAGGAAGGTTTAGGTGGATAATTTACGAGGACAGAGCCGCGAGCGACTTTTTTTTTATAGACTCACGCCTTTAATCCCGAAGGGGTAGGCAGAGATGTAATATTACACCCACATTCCACCATATTTTTTTTAGGTCCCACGTAATATAGAGCGAGCCTATTGCCGCAGCGGGCGACGTTTAGTTTCTAATAAAAGAGTATAGCAATATTTATAGGTAGGTATTATAGGTAGGTATTCAATATTGATAGGTCGTATTCCGGTCATTTTTGTAGAAGTAGTTAAGCAAACTTTCAACTCCTATTTTAACTTTTTAGATGAGAAATATTAAAAAGCCATTTTAGTAGTTACGTCATAAAAGGACCGATGCTTCAAAATTAGTATTTCTAGCTTCAGCAGTTAAGGTTCTGCGATGGTAATTATGTTAGTCAGGTAATTTTAAATCTATGTTGACGATGGACTGCTGCGAGTATCAAACGGACGAATATTCTTTCAAAGCTAATGCACTACTTTTAGTGAAATTGGGGTACGCCTTCTTGGTAGTCTGGTTTCTAATTAGTAGCTTAAGTCCTAAAAAATACATTCGATTTTAAGGGTTTCGTAAGCAACGGAACCTTTATAGATTCGCCATGTCTCTATAACTGTCCGTATATTACAGACACTTTACTCCGAAAGTATTGACACATTTGAAAAATTGATAGGAAGATGCATTTTGTAACCGCTTCTCGACGTATAAACAAAAATAAAAAAATAAATCAATAGACTTTCCATATAGGAGCTGACAAAAAAAAATCTGCCTTTTTCGCTGGCGAAAAAGTGAAGAAAATTTTTGGTTAGGTGACGTTAATGGGTCTCTTAAGTGGATATCTCTACTACGGGACCTTTCATGAGCGAGTTCGACTCGCACTTGATTTAATTTTATTAATACTCTCACCGCCTCTCGTATTTTCAAATCAACTTTAATGCTACATAATCAAATAGAATGCAAAAAACACTTTTTCTGTACAAAGATAAACATGCTACGATATATTACTACACCTTGATTTAAAGAAACAATCCCTGCTTTCAATGCATCACGAAATGAAAAATGTAGCAAGTCTTACCATAAAATATATTCTCCGTAACCCATATAAACACGGTCCGGTAGCCAACCAGTTAATCCAACCATAACCCACATGCTATATAATTATACTGATAAACGATCCAAACTCGATAGGCATCACCGTTTGTAAGCAAATACACATTATCGAGTGATATCACCAAGTGTCAGGATGTTCCGGCTAGCATTGTCATTGCGACAGAGAAAAAAAAAAAAAAGAGATATACAGATGTCTAGTACCTTGGCACATTCGGAAACCATCAACCATTTAGTCCGAGTGGACGGTTGTATGTTCGCGTGTCAGAGATAGGGTAGCTACTTATCTACGAATAAGTATATCAGGGCTAGTTTCATATATACCTATTGATATACTGGTATCTAGCCTTCCGCTTGGCTGGAAGTAAAAGAGACTTTGTGCGTGCCCTAGGTATATATTGTTTTAGAATTGCCCGGGGCTGAGAAGATAATATTAATTGCTACAATAGGACAAAAGTAAGTTTAAGTTTAATAATGTTCATTTTACAAGTTTCAAGTAAGAGACTTGAGCTTGAAATATTAAGTATTAGTATTAACCCAAATACATGTGTGTTCGTAGTTTTCATGCTTATAAAGAGTGCGACGCCAAAAATGTGACAGTCGCGGTCAGTACACATATTGCCTCAAGATTAAAATAAGACGTTACATGAACTGCCACAGTCTTTACCAACGCGAAGAATATAGGTATATTCTTCGCGTTAGTAAAGACTGTGACAGTTCTGTTTATTACTTGTCTTTGATTATATTTACTAGTAATTAACCAATATTACATATTATTTGGACATACGGGAATCGATAATGTTAAGAAACGCGTTAGTACTCTACTAATAATCGCCAATAATGCCAAATCTGGTCGAAGAGATTGGAGCCCGGGATCTGCTTCCAAAATTCTTTTATCAAGACTCTAAAACACTCATTACATAAGCCGAGACAGTTCTCGGCTTACGTAGCCGTATGTTAGAGGATTTGGATGCAGTCATCCTTTACGCAGATGATTTACAGATATACTCACAGGCACCACTAGAATCGATTTCAGAGGCGTTTTCTAATAAAAACTTTGAGCTGGCGCAAATCAAATTTGTTCGTAGAGTAAAAATTATGGCCTTAAAGTAAACCCATCTAAAACACAAATTATTCTAATTGGCAGTTCCAGAATTTTCCAAGGTCAATTGGTTGCAGTTACCTGAGATTCATTTCGACGGTAAAATATTAACTATCTCAGATAACGTAAAAGACCTGGGGATTTATCTAGATAAAACTTAATCTTGGGGATGTCAAATACAGGAGAAAAGTCGAAAGCTGTTTGCCTCAGCTGGGTCGTTGTGTAGGCTGCGGAACTTTCTTCCCACAACGACCAAAATTGCGCTTGCACAATCCTTGCTTCTCCCAATACTCGATTATGCTGATGTCAGCCATATTGATCTTAATGAGGACCAACTTGACAAACTTGAGCGTCTCCAAAACTTCTGTATAAGATTCATTTTTGGTTTACGCAAATATGATCATGTATCTGAATTTCGATCCAGACTCAAGTGGCTCCCAATTCGTCTTCGCTGGAATACTCATATTCTTATGCTACTGTATAATGTGCTGTTTAATCCTAATTATAAGCCCCATGCATCTCAAATAACGTTTTAAATTCCTTCATGACACACATTCAAAGACCTTGAGGTCGTCAGTGGATCTGAGACTGCAGATGCCAACACATTCCACAAACTTTTACGATAAATCCTTTGCTGTTCAGGCTGTACGTTTGTGGAATGCACTGCCAATTGAGATTAAGCAAGCAAAATCGCTAAATATATTTAAAGACGCATTAAAAAAGCACTACTTGTCATTATAATCTAAATTCTCTCACTGTACTTTGCATTGATATCATTATATGTAAATGTATGTATTATATGTATAGTTAGTATGTATGGGTAATATATACCTGTACATGTATGTATATTATATTTAAATAACTATTAGTGTCCATAGATATATGATCACTACACCATCAAACTTGTCTTTTTGAGTCTGTCCATCCTAAGGTTGCCTGGAAGAGATCGCACTTTGCGATAAGGCCGCCTTTGTGCATTTACTATTTGTATACCTACATTTAAGCTATTATACCTAATTTGTACCAACTGTATTTGCACAAAAAGATTTATACATCTATCTATCTATCTATCATCCAAATCCCCGTCCGTCCTTGTGGTGACGGATTAAGGATACGGAATGTCACCACCCTATATCATTCCAGGGCTGTCGTAAGAGCCGACAGAGCGAGCATATTATGCAGAGAACAGCACTGTAAGAGAAGAAAAACTTGATACAAACCCTATACCAACCCGTTTGGTCAGCGTGGAATGGTAGGCCAATTCCTCGGAGGAGAGGCCTAGTCCAGCAGTGAACTGTTAAAGGCTGATGATGATCCAAATCCTCTAAAATCTAGAATAAAATAGTAAAAAATTTGCTTGACACAGAAAGCACATATAAACGTTCCCGATAGCATCTTTAATATAGGACTTTCGTGTAAAATTATGTGGTTCGGCGTTGCTCCTAAATATGTACTAGGCGATTTCGTGATATGGAAACATATTAATATTGTGGACTGTATCAAGAATGGCTGGTAAATCGCCTAGAAGAGTGGGTGAACGGGCGATCTTATGACTACAGGATATAGGAGGCACGCCTTACCTTGCAAGATGGCGGCCGCCGGCGTCTTCGAGAGTTCTGAAGCTGCACAGATCACTCCACTACACCCGCGGGCGGTTTTGTTCTCGTTTATAGTGTAAAAAGCGGTAAATATTGCGGTATTGCACACGTTCGGCGCGGCGCGGGGCTGCGTAAGCACGCGACCGATCAGCATGACGATTGATCTTTCGGCTCCATCGCAGCGTCATTGAATTCCGCGACCAATTAGAGCGAGGCGTGCTTTTGGGAATACCTTTGGGTAGGAAAGGGATAAAAGATCGCTCGTTTTGACACTGCGGTATGCAAAGGAATTTATTAGTTAGGTGTTGACATGTTAGTTAGTTAGTTAGTTGGACAGGTGTTTTCCGCACTTAGCCACTTAATTGGGCCATTGTGTGCGTTAGCAGTGACACGGTTGTTGCCTACTACTCATACCATGCAAGCTCCTTCCAGAAGGCCATGAGTTGACCAGTATTGCGTATGGCTTCGCTCATGGTTCTGGGGTTGTTCAGGAACCTCGTCCGTTGGTCGCTCACGCTGGTACAATGTAGGATCATATGAGCGGGTGTTTCTTCGGTCTCCATGCAGCCCCTACATAGTGGGCTGTCCGTGACGCCGATGTTGTAGAGATGCTTGTTTAGTGGACAGTGGCCGGTTATTATGCCAGTTAGATGCTTGAGTGTTTTTTTGTTGGAGTGCAACAGTTTTTGCGAGAGTCTTTTATCTAATTGGGGAAAGGCATCTTTAGATTGCCTACACTCTTTTAACTCTGCCCACTCTTTTTCGTGTTGTTGTAGGGTTCTCTCGCGTAACCATGTTCTTAGTTGGTTGAATGGTATCGGAACAATTGGTTCGGGTCTCAGAGTTGTTGTATCCGATCCTTTCCTTGCCAGTTGGTCTGCTGCGTCATTGGCCGTGGAGTCACTGTGTCCTCGTATCCACTGGAGCGTGACCCGATTCCTCGCTGCAGTTTTCTGCAGCTCTTGGTGGCACTCCATAATTAGGCCGCTATTAAAGCAGTTTCCATCGAGAGCTTGTAGTACTGAGGCACTGTCTGTGATGATGCGTATTGACAGGTTGCTCACGTTTCTGGCCGCGATCGCCGTCGCCGCCCTTGTTATCCCAACGCATTCAGCTTGGAAGATGGTGTTGAGTTTACCAAGCGATGTTGAGAGATTGATATTCAAGTCATGGGAGAATACTCCGGCACCTGTCCCATACTTGGTTTTTGAGCCGTCTGTGTATACTCTAACTTCGTGTATACCAGAACTATCCTTGTGCTCTTCTTGCAGTTGTATGCGGTATTTTTTGTCAAAGACAAAGGTTTTAGGTATGAGGTCACACGTTGCATCTAGCATCGGGATCTCGTTAGTTAACGTCCTTTTCAGGCGTGCGTGGGTTATTCGGTCATCTCTTCTCCAGAACCCGAACTTATCGAGCCGGATTGCAGCGGCACCTGCTTCTTGCTGGATGATGAGGTGCAGTGGTCGCAAGTCGAGAAGCACCTCCAATGCCGCCATTGGAGTTGTTTTCGTGCAGCCGGTTGTGGCCAGACAGGCGAGGCGTTGTATGCTCTGCAGTTTGCTCTTGACTGTGCTTATTTGAATGCGTGGCCACCTCACTACTGCACCGTATGTGAGCATGGGGCGTATTATGGCAGTGTAGATCCATAGGGTGATAAATGGTTTGAGACCCCATTTCTTGCCTATTATTCTCCTGCACTGCCAGAAGATTGTACATGCTTTTGTGGTTTTAGTGGTGATGTGTTTATTCCAGTTGAGCTTGTGGTGTTCCTTTTGTTGGTGAAAAGTACTAGCTCCGTTTTATTTGGGTTGACCGTCAGTTCATGGTGGTTTCACCATTGTTCCATGATCCTAATGGCTGCTTGCATCCGATAATGGATCATGTCTTCCGAGTTACCTTTGATTAGGATGGTGATATCATCTGCGTAGCCAACCGTGAAGAAGCATTTGTCATTCAGGCTTCTCAACAGATCGTCTACCACTATGTTCCAAAGCAGGGGTGATAGGACACCTCCCTGTGGGCAGCCTTTTGCTACTATCCCCCTTGTGGTGGTATTAACCGTGAACTGAATAGCCCTTTGTTTCAGGAGTTGATCAATCCATCCACTGACGGTTTGTTCAACTCCAAACTTGTCAAGGGCCCGGCTAATGCTGGTGAATTTAGTTTTGTCGAAGGCGCCTTCTATATCAATGAAGGCGCCTAAGGTCATTAGTTTGTCAGATAGCGCTGTCTCTATGGTCCCCACTACGGAGTGAAGCGCTGATTCCGTTGATCTACCACTTCTGCAGGCGTGTTGTTGCGGGTGTAGTGGTCTGCGTAGCAGTGCGCCTTCCCGCAGGTATCTGTCAGCGAGCCTTTCCAGCGTTTTTAGCAAGAAGGAGGTTAAACTGATAGGTCTAAACGATTTTGCTTGTGTATAATCCGTTTTGCCCGTTTTTGGGAGAAATATGACTTTTACTTCCCTGCACCTTCGTGGTATGTAATTGTGCGCTATAGATGCTCTCAATATGCTGAGTAGCTGTGGCACAATCGTTGTGCAGCCCCATTGTAGAAGTGCTAGTGTTATTTCGTCCAGGCCTGCAGATTTGTACGGCTGGAAGCTGTCAATTGCCCATTTCAGCCGGTCCCCGGTAACCATGTTGTTGGCTATCGTCCAGTCTGTCTGGGTCGGTGGTCTGTGTTCTGATTCTTCCCAATCACAGTCGTCGGTCACAGTGCAAGCTGGGAAGTGCGTTTCGATTAGTACTTGGCTTATTTCCATGTCTGTGGTTGCGTAGGTACCATCAGCTTTTCTGATGGAGCCTAGGGTCTTGTTGCTGTCCTGGGATAGGATTTTTTTTACCCTGGCTGCCTCGCATGTGGAATTGATGTTGGTGCAGAAATTTCGCCAGGATTCTCCCCTGCGGAATCGTATGCGTTTCTTGTAGTGCGACTGGGCTTCTTTGTATTTGTCCCAATCCGTGTCTTTCCTTGTGTTTTTGGCCCGATTGAAGAGTTTTGTCAGATTGCGCCTGAGTTTCTCCAGTTCCGATCCCCACCATTGGGTTTTACTACTCGTTTTCGGTAGTGTGGTGGGGCAGGCTTGTTGGTAGCAGCGTTGTATGCATTTTGTTAGTAAGTTAGTGTTGTGTTCTATGTGTGTAGTGCTTGCGGTCATGTCGTTGAAATTTGACATGGCTATTTCTTGTTCGAGCAGGGTCTTGTATCTCGCAATTTCGATATTGCGTGGGTTGCGTTTTGGTTGTGTAACCCTCTCTTGCACTCGTATGTCATAGCAGATACGTCTGTGGTCGGCAAAGGATGGTTTGGCGGACACATGCCAGTTCGTGACAAGTTCCGCGGCCCCATCCGATGCCAGTGTAATGTCTACTATGGTTTGATATCTGGAGCTAACAAATGTGGGCTCTGAGCCTTTGTTGATTACCGTTAGTGTTGTTGTGTAGATGTATTCAGTTAGGATTTCACCTCGTCTATTTGCCTCGGGGCCACAGTGGATGGTGGGCGTTAGCATCTGCCGAGAGTATTATTGACCAGCCGTGGTCCTCACAGTGCTGCACCAGCTCGGCCAGCTCCTTCGATGGGATCTCCTCATCACCGGGCATGTAGACCGAAGCTAGTACAAGCATCTGATCACTGGGCCCTGTTCGTATTCCCACGGCTGTGAGATCTCTAGAACAAAAGTTAGTCAGCAGCAATGCTGGTACTGTTCGGGGAATGTATATGCATGTTCTCGGCTTAGGAGCCGAGCTCCAGTGCAATATCTTACCTCCGATGTTGTTGAGTCCACATATGGTGTCGCCTCTAATCCACGGCTCCTGGATTAGGGCTATTGTGTGGTGGTTAACCTCCAGCAGCCTGCGTCGGGTAGCCGTTGCAATTTGCTTGCGCTGGAGGTTGGTCTGTACGACTCTAGTCTGATGAAGATCCGAGAACATTGCTGTCCACGGACTCCCCGTCAGACGAGTCGTGCTCGTCAACAACTGCCGTCACAGTGCTCTTTGTCGCTGTGGGCGTTGTGTGTGCACGGGCTGTACCCGACGTGCTAGGAATGGCCGATGTTGTCTCTCATCCCTGCGTGTGCCCGCTGGCGGGCGGCATCTCCCTGGGCGCGGCAACCGTCCTGCCAGCCCCTGCCCGGCAGCGTGGAACAGTACGTACACGCTGCCGGTGAAGAAGGAGACTCGGCGGTCGCGCGCCTCGATTCTCGGGACCTCCGATTCGGGGATGCCCAAGGACAAGTATAGGCTGTGCTCTTGCATGGTAGCGCTGTACAATTGCCACGTCTGGACAGCGTACCATGGATTTTGGGCAGCTAGGAGTTGGTGGATCTTCGGGAGTTCCAGGTTGGTCGACCTCGGCAGCCAGAGCGATGCGCGTACGCGCTTCGCAAGGTCCGTCTGCCCGATGACAGCCAGCCTGGTTCCTTCGATCGGTGACTGCAGTCCCGCTACTGTTCGTTTGAGCCACGCCAGCGATTTCTCGTCCTCGCACCATAGCTTTAGGACTCCTCCTGCTGCGAGCGGTTTGCCTCTAAAGGATGGCGCGAGTGCGGGCTCGTTGTTTGACGGTGGTGCAAAGGCTGCTTCCATGATGCGCTCCTCTATGGAGAGTTCGAGCTGCCGTGCTTGTTCCACCGTCAGGTCTGTGGGTGGAGTGGCAACGACGGCCACCATCAGATGCGAGTTAGTCGCATCGGCGTAGCTCATCGTTGCCCTCTTCAGTGTTGCGTCCACTCTCGCACGCTTCGTCGTGGCGCTTGGTGGTGTATCGTCGTGACGGTTCCTCTTCGACGGTGTCGCCGAAGTGGGCCGTCCCGAGAGCGCTGGATTGGTCGGTGCGTGCCTGGGTCCGCCTTTTCTGGGGCCGCGTTTGCGGCGTGGCCCGGTGGTGCCCCATGGGGCTGTTGGTTCCGCATCTCCGACTGCCGTCGGAGAGGCGCGACGGGGGGTGCCCGGCGCTGTACCGGCCGGAGCGGCGCGTGCAGCCGGCGGGAGCGAGCCCGAAGGCTCACTCTTCGCCGCGTCCTGCCGATTGCTTCGTCCTGGGCGGTTCCCTCATCGCGCTGGCTGGGGGCGGATGTCCGCGCTGGTACATTGCACCAGCTGTTTTCTCGTGGGGAGTGCGTTCGCCGATGTAGTCGGTTCGCTACCTACCGTGGGGGGTGCGTTCGCCGATGTCGTCGGTTCGCTACCTCCCGCGGGGGGTGCGTTCACCGACGTTGTCAGTTCGCTACCTCCCGCGTGCGCTGCGTACTCACGCTGACGTCTATGATGACGGGAGCGCTTTCCGCGGTGTTTATCTCTACCGGTTACGGTTGCAGAGCTAACGTTTGCCTCGCGGCGTTCGTCTGCTCGACGCGATACAACCGTCCAGGAGGTGTTGGTGATATGTTCTGCACGAGGCATAGCATTTGTCAGGTCATGCAGGTGCAAATTACTGCTTTCGCGTGAAACACTGCCCCCCCAGAATACGTGGGGCAGCCTGGACCCGAGGGTGCAGGGAGGGTTTCTCCAGCGTCACGGACGCTGGTACCCTCCTGGGGTAGTTTATTTTTGTGTTCCACATCCATTTTGTTTTTTGGCTTCATATGAGCGTGTGCGTGGGCGTATGTGTATGTGTATCTATGTAGGTGTGGTGTGTGTATGTATGTGTGTGCGCGTCCGTATGAATGATTGGGTTAGTGTAGTGAACGTATGTGTGTACGTGCTTGTGCATGTGTGTGGGTGAGGGCGGTTGGAGGTTTTCGTTACGTCTGTTTCATAGGGAACCAGACCAAGAACGGGCGGCAACCTCGGGAAGGATAGTCAACCAGCCTTGCCTTAGGGATCTACACGACTTGCGCTCTCTCCTAAGGCCATTCCCCAAACTCTGCAACGGACGCGAGTGCAGAGAGTAGAAGTCAGTGCAGTTCAATGGAGTTGAAATGAAATGAAGTGCACGGGCTTCCGCCCTAGGTGTTGACATAATTAACTATCACTAGAAAAGATAGATGGCGCTACCACTACGCGTTTTTCCTCATAAATATGTCCAATTTGTCAGTCTAACAGCGGTCATTGGACCAATCGTCCGTTGGAAAAATGTTCATCACCCAACAACCAAATAAAGAAAGTCGATTGATATTGAAGCGTTGACTAACATACATTTGAACGTTTTCTATGAGAATTTTGAAATATTATTAATCTCATCGATATGAAGAAATGCTAGTGCTTTTCGGCTATTTCGAATAATAGTTGTTCATATAATAGTTTCAAATAAGACAGTGAAAAAAAACTATTAGAATCATTTAATATTATGTAAATCTTAACCAGGTAGAAATGCGTGTGCTCCCGTTGTACAATGTAAGCGAAAGCAACAAATTTGTCTAATCGGAAAGGTTTTGTGACGGTGCTTTAAAGAAGCACTGTCACCGTGCTGCAGCTTTTCTTCGCATGTGGAGTCCAAAGTAGATCTACGTGCTACAGCCAAATATATATCAGTCTACATCTTTCGTTCTTTTCTCACCAAGAACTGAGGGTCCCAAGCCAACCTCACCTGCAAGTGGTGCACCTGCCGATCAACGGACGAGGCTCTGGCAAACAAAATATCCCGATAAGCGGCAATAGGCTCGCCACCTATTACGTGGGATTAAAACACTGGCGAAAAGTGGGCGTTTAATATGCCTCTGCCTACCCCTTCGGGGAAACAGGCGTGAGTCTATTTATGTATGTATGTACATCTTTCGTTTCAAATCACCAATAAGCCTACATGGGGTATCACAAAATATATTATGTATTAACGTGTCCCTACTAGTGTGCTGTGAAAATAAATACTTTATATTTCCGTTGTCTTTTACAGTAGATTGAGGACATGCTCGTAAATCTAAGACGTCATAAATTTAAGTTCACACTGAAGGTGCAGCTATTCGCTCTACATCACAACGTTTACTTCAAGTCGTCGTTTATAACCCTTAAAAAGAAGGACTTGACTACCAAGTGTGGTGATTCTCAGCTTTCAGACAAGTGCCACTAACACACACAAGGTGCGCTAAATTAAATTAAGAGAAACTTACATATTTTAAAATGAAGATTCAATTTGGAATTTAAAACACAAGATATATCTTGTGTTTTAAATTCCAAATTGAATCCCTAGATATATCTTCTTTTACAGCAAAACACAAGATATATCTTGTGTTTTACTTTGTTTTTATTGCCCAAAATGAAAGGATTAATACTGTCATGGAAATGCTTACTCAAAGATACTTTCAAAGCAAGTCTAATGCGGTTTAATCGACCGATAAAACTAAGACAACAATACACTTGCTTCAAGAAACTATTCTCGAGAACTATCGCCGTTATAATGACCTCATTGCCACCAAAGACCTGAACATTAAGGGCACTATTTTCAAATGCCTGGCCTGAATATAGTAATCCACCGTCCTTTGAAAGTTTCTACACCCATTTACCAAAAAAGATTTTTATGGGTACTATAGCATCTAAACCTACCCTTTTATTACCTAAAATGCCGGCGTTCGAAACACCAAATCGAATTCTTTATTATATTTCTCAATATCGCACCAAAAACTTTGAACAGTTACACAATCAGTTATTGTTACATAAACCAATTTAAGACCGATAAAGTTTCCAACCACTTTTACGTCTACAAAAGAACAAAACATAATTTCAAAAACTTTATTTATATTTTCGTAACCAGAAAATGTATTGAATATTTTTAATTCATTGCGAAATATATAGTGAAGGAAATTGTTACTCGACAAATCTTAATTTCTGCCCAATCTCAACGTTTTGAGTTCCCGAAACCATGTAATGAGTTTCCAAACTCGTTCGCAGCGAGATTTATTGCTCAAAATTACTTCGGACCCGAAATGTATTGCTGTGTCTTATTTCGATAACAGAAAGTCTGGAGACGGTGACTTTTGCGAAAACTGCTTCAGATTTACAATAAATAAGAAATCCAAAATACCAAGTAGACGACTCACTGATTTATTTTAGTCTCAAATTGCAGTAGATTCTTTTTACTAAAAGGATTTAAAGCATTGCAGCTAAGCCTGTCGAATTCCACTTTTTCATGGGCATTTTACCAAGAGATTTCACTTCGAAGAAACACGTATTGGAAACAAACAAAAAATCTAAGAATTTCACTTAGAAGAGATACGAATCGCTACCGTACAAAGTACAATGATGGAAATTTTCGAAGTTCTGAGCCGTTTATGAACTAAGAAGGAAACTAAGGGTCGATAGACGATTTCGGGAGATAATCTATACTATAATAAAACTGTAGAGGTGAAAAAGTCTGTACATTAAAGATATTTTGACGAAAATTAGCTAAAAAATCTAGAAAAATGCTAAAAAGCAATACTTGATCATTTTTTGAATTTATGTCTGTCTGTCTGTCTGTCCGACGTCTTTCCCTATGTTGCTAAAGATCTCTAAAATTGCGAAATTGATTTCAATAAAACTTACACTCATGTACAAAGGATACTCAAACCTATAAAATAGTATATGTTACATCACAATCGGTTCAGTGGTTTTCGGTGTACAGCTTGACCTCTCCTTTGTACGTAGTCCCAAACAAAACAGGGATCATCCAAAACTGGTTGTGATATCTATGATCATTATAAGTTTGTTAGTAAAAGTATAGTTAGTCTAAAAAGGTACCTTCAAAGTGTTTTATGGCTATTTACCGGACTTTAAAAAAGGAGGCGATTCTTAATTTCGTCAGTATATTTTTACGTATTTTCGATAAATAAATTACTGGAACCGAGCATATTTATAGTTATCCTTCCGACCGATATATGTCTCTATTTTCAAATAATTTTCTAGCAAAATAAATGTTTCTTGCAAAAAGACAATAATTATGTGTAATATGTGACAATAATAATCTTTCTGTTACTAAAATATAATAGAGTATAATATTCGGCACTTTCATAAACAAAAAGTCTCTGTGTCAAAATTTATTACAATGTCCACATAATTTAAACGGTCAATCTCATTTATTTCAAATTATTATGTTTATATAATAGTTATATAATCATTTCATTTTATTTTAAATGATAAAAACAATCATGACTATAGATCCTTTTTTCAATAAATTGTCGATTAGTCCATATTATTTTCTATCTCGGTCGGTTTGTATATGTAAACATAGATGGCGTTTTCTGAATGGCGGTGTTAAGACTCTCCGTGGATTGATGAGGTTCTCGGTTAATTTTCTTTCGTTTTTGTCGGATTGGTGTCTTAGTCGTTCTGTACTTATACAGGTGTCTCATTATTCCCAAATTCCCACACCTCACGTACGTGGGAATCCGTGGGTGGGAGACTGAGGCCTGAATTCATATACCTACCTCTTGAGTAACTCTACGGGGCTATCTTACTTTCGGCAGGGCTGGATATTCGTAGCCCTGTGTGTATTTTCAAAAAAATCGCAGGGACAGACTTGAAACAGCTGGAATCGACCCCCGAACATGTTGTTTTTCACATTGATTTGGATGAAACTTTACAGTAATATAGTTTATTTATCAGAATAACACATAGGCTACAATTTATTAAGATTTTGTGTAATGTTGCCATAATATAAGGAAAATCATCAATTAAGTCGGTAAAAATCCTGAACTCTGAAACCTATCTTCGCGTGCGTTGCCTAAACCGTTGAAGTTACATGAAGATAATGTACGGTGATATTGTTTATCTTAAAAAGTTCCAAATAAAAGTCCAGCGGCAGCTCTACCTTTTATGTAGAAGCCAATATACACTAAAAAGTGGTCCGTAAAAATAATTAAATTTTATACTTTTTTACAATGCTCATTCTAGAGTAGTTATCAAATTGTTTTCAAAATGGATAAATTTATTGTCTTCAGTATTTAATGTAGATGAACTTCGTCTACAGTAAGTAGTTTGGGGGAATAGTTTAAAAGTTATCACGATATAATTGACCTATGCGCAGCGTTATTAAAAGCACTTACTATGAGTTGGCGCGCTTAAGCGCAGCGGGGCGGAGGGGGCGGTCTGATTATGTACTTTGTGGTAATGTTTTCATTTTTTATTTTTGCTGCTATTCTCTTTAGTAGGTATATAAGCTCTTCAATAACCTTAATAATATACTTACATACTAATATTTACCTGAAGTTTGACGACTCATCATTGTCTTGCCCTGGTCCCAATTTATTTGGGGTTGGCGCAGTATGTCCTTCGCTTCCATACTTCTCTGTCACCAGTCATCCGATCGTTTACCCCTTTCTCTTTCATATCCATCCTTACACAGTCCATCCATCTTTTCCTTGGCTGTCCTCTGACTTTTCGTCCTTCTACATGCATATTCATCACTGTTTTAACTACATACATATCATCTCTCTGCATAACATGTCCATACCAGGCCAGTCGACTCCCTTTTACCTTTTCATCAATGGGCGCCACTTTCATACTACCTCTAACGTAATCATTCCTTAACTTTAAGTATTATCTGTTTATAAGCTACACGGCTAATGTGCGGATCCGTTTGTGATGAAATTTGATATGGATAGTCTAAAACCTGGGGAAGTAAGTAGAAAGGCTACTCTTTATTAAAATTTCATGCGAGCGAAGCCGCGGGCGAAAGCTAGTCTTTGAATAATACTCATTGCTTGGGCTGTCTTTCGAGAAATTAGTTGAATGAGTCAACAACCTTTGAGACAGATCCTTGAGAGAAACCGCAGTTATATAAGCGTTGCTTGTGATTATTTTGAAAAGGCTTCAATCTTATTGGCAAGCCTATTAGGATCGAATTAAATAATAATTTGGAATACTGATAAGCGATAATATTCTAAAGTAATTTAAACACATTATACGATAGCTATGTTGCCAGATGTTAATCCTGACACAATTACAAAGATTAACATAACTACAGACTAAGCCAAAAATAACTCTGTGAATAAGAAACCATTAAAACAATTTCAAGGACGACATCGAATACAACATAATAACTTTATCTCATCTCTATTTTCATTTGCACAGAACGAAAGATGAGCGCGTTATCAAAGGAAATCTTTCAAAGGCTTCATTCGAATATATCAAAGCTGCCAACATGACCCTTTTATCGCCCTTACTGAGGATCAAGTGTGGAATAGTAATCCGGTAAATTATATTTGTGGCTATTATGTTGGTATTACACTGTATTGAAAGCGGGACCTAATTGATTTATTAGATTTTGTTTTGAAAAGTACAGTATCTTTTTAAAATATTTCTTGAACTCAGTTTACATTATCATAAGCCTGGTTTATAATATGTTGCATAGACCTCTTCTCATTATGAGAAGGGTAAGGCCATAGTTCACCACGCTAACATAAGGTGGGTTGGCAGACTTTAGATGTCTTTTGAAAACATATTGGAGAACAGACATGCAAGCCCTCACAATGTGTTTCTTAACTGCAAGCGATCACAATGTGTTTCTTAACTGCAAGCGATAATTAAAAATTATATTTGCCTTACTCCAAAAAGTTCTTAGTGCCCTCCGTGGGTTTGAACGCGAGACTCTCTGCGAAGCAGGTTGTCAGAATCACACAAAGTGTTGTCTCGTGTGGGAATCCAACCCACAACACACGGCGTAGTGTCAAGCGGCGAGACGGCCGATTAAGCCACTATGCCATCCGTGCAGTCAACAAGACTAAAAAAATAAGGGTAAGATATATTACAATGTGTGTTTGCTGCGCCTTCAATCCAACGTAGTTTGTTTTAAGGAACCATATTATAGACTTAGTGTCCAAACACACATTGATTGATGACGACACATTATACCGAAATTACATTGCGTTATAGGGTCATAGCGTACAGCGTAACTTCGGTCGGACGTAAGTTCAGCGGCAACTTTTCCAGTAGTAGTGAAAAAGCTTACTTCGTAGCACGAGCGTAAGATCAGCACTTACAGTGTATCATAAAAGCCGAACACATCGGAACGTAAAATCAGCCGCGGAACTTCGGTCGCGGAACTTCGGTCGCGTAACTTCGGCATTTTGTGTTTAGACACTTAATGCAGCATACATTTGATGTGGGCAATCGTAATTCCATTTCGACATTTTTGATCAAGGTAAATGTTCATACGTGCCTGTAGTTTATAGGTTCCATGTTTTGGTTCACAGGTCGAGCAAAAAGTGGTTTTGTTTTTTTTTTACTCAGCATTATTCCGATAATAGCTCAGCATCTGATAAATAGCAGTGCGAGCCTTCCTACATCAGCAAGCACCTGGCGTTTTTGATCCTGCGTCCATTTTTTTAATAGACATGTCGCCTTCTATTAAAATGATGCATTATTATGTGTATTTCATAATCTAAACATACATTTAACCTTCAATTGGTAATGTACCGTCAATTTGACACCTTTCAAGTAAAACAACTGAATATCTCTCAAACGATTTGTTCCACCGTCCCGCGCTTCTCAGTAGCTGCACCTAGCTCAGTTTGGCGCCCAATTTCGCCGGCGTCGGTCGTCGCACGCGCACGGGTGAAGAGATAAAGGATACCTGACGTCAATTTGACGTCACATCGCTAATAGAGTCCGTAATTTATAGTTCATAAAAAATGTAAAAAGTATCGAAACGACGAAGAAAGAACGCATTGTCACTGAGATTTCAGAAGAAAGTAGTAGCGATGTCAGTGACATAGAAGATCGTGAGTTGGACCAGAATCACTGTGTGGAATCTGTTCACAACACTGAAAGTGAGCTTTCTGAAAGTTTGCGCTTCTATCAAGAGAATTTTGAAAATAGAAAATACAATACCTGTTCCGTCGTCATCTACAAAGCCTGAAAAACGAGAAACTTGCTCAATAGGCATATCCCGTAAAAAAGAAAAAAAAAACATCATATCATAGTGCAAGAAGTCGGCCTGCCTTGATTACCTAGAAAAAAATTGTGTCGCTTGTTATCAAGATTAATATAATATTTTTCTATAGTAGTAGTATATATGGATGTTATTTTATGATTAATTACTAAAGTGTCAATAAGACTAGAAGACTACATTTTCATTTGGTTTATTTTTTTTTTAATTTTATATTGATTGATCCCACGTCTACGAAAATGCAAGCCAAATATTAGTACTATATTTGTAAGCATAATTTAAGTTAACTTTTCTAATATACTATAAAAAAGGTGTTTCATTTATAAAAGTAATATATCTAAAGTAATTTGTTTTATCCTCATGTACCGTTCAGTTATCCTAGAATTCGGCATTTGAGAAGTACGTCAAAATGACGGTACCTCACCAATACTGTTACCAAATTTCACATCACCAGTAGAAGGTTAAACTGAGCTGTGACACAAATAGCCAAACATCATACATACATACATAGACTCACGCCTGTTTCCCGGAGGGGTAGGCAGAGACTACGGAACGCCATTTGCAACGATCTTGACATACCTCACTTGCTTCACTCACTCCCATCAAGTTTCTCATGCATGCTCTTCTTTTAAGGGTACTTCTGACTTGTCCTTTTTTCAGGATGTCTCCAATCTGGTCAGAGAACGTCCGCCTAGGTCTTCCTCTTTGTCCTGTTCCATTCACACTTGCCTTATATATCTTCTTTGTCAGTCTATCGTCATCCATCCTCTCCATGTGCCCAAACCATCTTAACATGCCTTTCTCAATGCTTGTCACTACATCTTCTTTTACCCCACACCACTCTCGTATCACACAATTCTTTACTCTGTCGGTCAAAGACACACCACACATACTTCTCAGTGCTCTCATTTCTACAGCATTTATTTTACTTTCAAATTTCTTCTGCCATACCCAACTTTCACTACCATACATGACGGTAGGCACTAACACGCCTCTATGTACAGCCAAACGTGCCTTTTTGGACACGTTTTGACTGTTCATAAACGCTTTCAGAGCTCCATTCACACTATTACCTGCATTAACTCTCCTTTCAATATCTTCTTCATTCTTACCATTCCTTGTAAACAACGTACCTAAGTAAACAAATTCATTCACTTGTTCCACTCGCTATCAATCGATCAAAACGTTACAAGCCGTAACGCATTCCTCCTTTTCAAAAACCACAACTTTCGTTTTACTTACATTCACTTTCATTCCTTTCCTCTCTAACGCACCATGCATGATTGCTACCATCTCCTGCAACTCCTCCGCTGAAGATGCAAGTATTACCTGATCATCAGCATAAATGAGGCATTTGACGAGTAACCCATTCATCCTTAATTCGCAGTCACACTGTTTTAAATCTTGCAAACAACTGTCCATTAAGAGGTTAAACAGCCACGGCGACGCTACACATCCCTGTCTAACACCTTTCTCGATGGTAAACCAGTCAGTGTATGCCCCGTTTATCCTCACACAAGCTCTAGAATCCTCATAAAGGGATTTCAGAGCTCGAATGAGGCTGCTGTCCACCCCATTCATTGACAGCACCGACCACATTTCATTCCTCACCACTTTATCGTAAGCCTTTTCCAAATCCACGAATGCGCAATAGACCTTTTGACCTTTGGCCAAAAACTTTTCGGCTATGCTTCGCAAGGAAAAAACCTGATCCGTGCATCCCATACCCTTTCGGAATCCCGCTTGTACATCCCATATTTTCTTGTCGGTTACTTCCATAACTCTTTCAATAAGTACCTTTGCATACAATTTGCCAACAATGCTGAGAAGGCTAATGCCTCTATAGTTTTTGCAATCTTGTTGCGAGCCTTTTCCTTTATAAAGAGACACAACTACAGCTGTGGCCCAGTCATTAGGTACTCGGCCGGTGGTCCAGCACAAGTTATATAACCGCTGCAACTGACCAACTATGACGCCCTGTCCAGCCTTCAGCATTTCGACTGTAATCCTATCATATCCTGCAGCCTTACCTACTTTCATACTTCCCAGTGCCTTCACGACCTCATCCACGCCAATAACGCTTTCATCATTGCTATCGTTACCATTTATTTCAGCTATCGGTGTCTCTATCGCCGACCTTTCAAATAAACTTTCAAAATACTCTTTCCATCTCTTCAGCGCGCAAGATTCATCATTTACTATCTTTCCATTCTCGTCTCTGATGGATGTGTGTTCTGAGGATTGAGTTCTTCCTCGAACTGCACGAACGGATTTCCAGAAAAACTTAATGTTTCTCTGGAAATCGTTAGATAATCAAATCCAAACATCATACACTAATAAAAAAGTTACATACTGTTGTTTTCGCTATTCAGTGTAGTTTGTACTGTACCACACGGTACTGTATGACAAAAAAAAAATTACTCGTCAATTCTCGTCGGTCATGTCGTATATATCATCCCATTGGACTACGAGAGTGAAGGAACAGACAGTGCACTTGTGTTTACAGTTTACGTACACCTGTGCAATATAAAATGACCCGCGCTTTTAACTTGTTAAGCCTTTTTTGCTTCGCCTCCGTATGTGAGGACTTACTAAATCCGTAATAATTTCTCGTATAAAAATGTTTTCTTTTTGTATTTTTTTTCGTTTTATTCCATATAGGGTGCACATTTTTCTATATTATGAATGACGCGATACCAACAACAGCCATAATATTTTGAAAAATGCAACCGGCCATCTGTTAGTTTTACGTCGAGTTGTATATTCATGAACCATCTGATCAAGTGTATCAACACCTGTTTTAGTAGAGTTGTAGTACAAATTTACTTCCAATTTATTCTTATGATTTACATCTATTTCATTTGTGTGATGCATCGTTGATAAGAAAATAACAGCACGATTTTTCTTTGGCACATATGACACCAATGTCATATTTTTTGAAAATCCAAAAATATTCATTTCGACATTACGAGTTCTATTAGGCCAAAAAGATGGAGGTATACAAGCCAAATTTTTCTCATTGTACCCACTATTGTTAGGCCTTTCTGTGACAACGATTTTGCAACTTCAAGACTCGTAAAATAATTATCAAAAGTGAAATTTCTGTGACTTCTAAAATCTGGTTCACATAACTGATTGACAACATTGTACACCAAATTTCCCGCCCTGTGCCTTCCTTTCCAAGATATGACGTTTTACTGTCACAGATCCACCAAATTTTCATACCATACTTATCAGGTTTGCTGGGCAGATATTGTTTGAAAGATACTCGACCCTTAAAAGCTATAGTTTTGTAATACGAATAATAAATAACACTACGAATGTCGGGTATACTAAACCAAGATACAAAATGATTATAAACAATGTTTTGTTTACAATCTGACCTACCTACCCACATATTTCTGTTACAAATTATTATTGTGTCTTGTGGACACTTAAGGGTTGCTGCGGTACTTACGTGGTTTATTGATTATAAATAAAAAACTAATAATATTATTAAAAAAATATTACACTTTTGGAATCAGTAAACTATAGGGATAGATAAGATGAAAGGGTTTTTTTTGCAGAGACAAATACTTTAGTTTCTATACATCTTTAAACCTAAAAATGAGTCCACAAGACACTTGTGGGTTGTTAAGGGTTAAGCAGTCTCCGTAGAGTTAAGCCGCTTTGCCCAAAATCCATTCTGGAACATTATTATTAATATATAATAATACTTTCCTGTTCCAGCGCCCCACGCTTTTAAAATCAAATATTATAATTAAAAGCACATTGTGGGGTCACGTTTAGCTGATGGTACTACATTAAACCGTAACCGTCGTAACCCTGAACACATCAAGGACATACACGCACACGAGACACACCAACAGCATCAACACACATAGTTTACACTTCAGCCCAGAAATTGAAACAACTTGAACGATCCATAATTTATTTTTTGTTTTTACGAGCATTTATAAAAGCGTGTTTTTCTAGTGTTTTTTAAACTATTAATTTATTTTATACTTTTTGGCCTTTGATAACGAAATATTTTTAACAATTATACATTTATTTTACGAAGGCGAATGAGCCCGCATCCTCTCCATCTCCGCCTGTGCGTCTGTATTACATGGTGTTTTATCTGTCAGCTTATAACAATCTAGCTCTTCAATCAGGAGACCACTAAATGATTTTACTCTACTCAGAGCCACATACGCCTGACCAGGCGCAAAAGTACGGGACCCTAACTACACTACTGCGTGGTCTACAAGGTTGTTATAAGCTTGAAATCTGATCGTGTTCAAAGTTCATTACATGGCCTTTCTTACAAGTGTACACACGACTATGATACGATATTCCATCATGGAATGCCAGTGCCTATCCTCCAGCTTCATCATACAGCTGCCAATTTTCATTACGCTACGACCCTTGGAAGATGGTTGGCTTAGATTCCATTACATAGTTAGTTACATCCACGACTATTAAAAGCGTGTTAAAATAGGGGTCCGTAAGATATTTGGGTTTTTCGGGTACGCGAAGTAGTTTCCTCGGGACGCGGGTGAAACCGCGGGAAACGGCTAGTGCTTACGTAAAATTGCATTCTAAATTGACTACATTTTATTCCTGTCTAAAGTATTTAGAATTATTGCATAAAATAATATGTTTCTTATAATTTGTATTAAAACAACAAATAAACAGCCGTCTAAAGAATACAGTAAGTATTAATTATTGTTATAATTTTATACAAAGCACTCGACTTACTAAAATAGCGAATGACTTATTCTGGTATTGTGCGATAAAAAGGCACTTAGTTGACAAATTATATTATTATTATTTTAATTTTATTTATACTGACTATAATTAAAAATAGACTATAAGGAATTGGCAAAATACAGCAATTGATTAAATAGCAAGCTAGTTTGGGTAGAAATTTTAAATATCTTTCTAATATTTTCTAGAAAGAACTATAGCCTATGTTACTCAAGGATAACGCTGCATTACAATGGTGAAAGAATTATTAAAATCGGTTCAGTACTTTTTTAGTGTATTCGTTACAAACATACAAAAATACAAATCTTTCCTCTTTCTTATATTAGTTATTGAAATTGAATTACAAAGTGTGCCATATAACAATGTGATGTCATTATTTCCTATCGCTCGTAATAATTTATGGCTTTCCTCCACAAAGCATCGTTTTGCGAGAAAAGGATCCCATTAAAAATTAAATGAAAAATTAGAGATAAGAAAGACCGAATAAACAATGGAAATCTATATGAGTGACAAGTTCTGGGTAATTCAAGCTCGACTATTTAAGTACACATAAAAACGAAATCAACACGGCAGTGTCTCCGCCAAGTTGAGCGCGAAGCAACACTGCCGTACTATGCGACGAAATGGTTTCAGAAAAGGTTCGAGTAGGATGCTATTCTTGGGGTGGTGCTGGCGGTTTTAGACATCTCCAACTCATTCAACACCCTTCCCTGGAGTTGTATTCGGGAGGCTCTGAAATACTATCGCGTGCCTCCCTACCTCCGCCGTACAGTAGGGGCTTACCTGGAGGATAGATGCGTCACCTATCGGGGACGTGACGGTGCCGATCGGCACCTCATGTCGTGCGGTGTTCCGCAGGGATCGGTCTTGGGACCGCTCCTGTGGAACATCGGCGACGACTGGGTGCTGAGAAGCGAGCTCCCGTCGGGCGCCGATTTGACGTGTAATGCGGACGACACGCTCGTAACTGCCCGTGGGAGCTCGCACAGGGAAGCGACGTGGATAGCCACGGCTGCGGTGTCACAGGTGGTGAACCGCATCCGGCGCCTGGGCCTGGAGGTGGCCCTAAACAAGTCAGAGGCCATGGTGTTTCATGGTCCGCGACGTGCGCCGGCGCCGGAATCGCACATCATGGTCAGCGGGGCCCGGATAGCTGTCGAGTCCACCATGAAGTATCTGGGATTGGTGCTCGACAGCCGATGGGAATTCGGGCCCCACTTCCGGCGGCTGGTGCCCAAGCTGTTGGGCGCAGCAGGCGCGCTTTCAACGTTGCTTCCCAACTTGGGGGGCCCGAGCGCCACCTGTAGGCGGTTGTACGTGGCAATCGTGCGGTCCATGGCTCTGTATGGGGCCTTTGTGTGGGCGATGGACATGACGGCCAGCACTCTCGCCTTTCTGTGCAAACCGCAGAGGGCGATGGCCGTCAGAGTCGTCCGCGGGTATCGCACGATTTCTTACGAGGCGGCTTGCGTCCTGGCCGGATCCCCGCCCTTGGACCTAGAGGCGAAAGTACTCGCGTCATTATATAAATGGCGCGAGGAACAGCGGACACGGGACCCGAGGCCGGTGCAGCGGCAGATCGCGCTACGCCGAGAGGAGCTACGACAGGTCTTGGTGGCGGAATGGCGCTGCACCGGCCTCGGGTCCCGTGTCCGCTGTTCCTCGCGCCATTTATATAATGACGCGAGTACTTTCGCCTCTAGGTCCAAGGGCGGGGATCCGGCCAGGACGCAAGCCGCCTCGTAAGAAATCGTGCGATACCCGCGGACGACTCTGACGGCCATCGCCCTCTGCGGTTTGCACAGAAAGGCGAGAGTGCTGGCCGTCATGTCCATCGCCCACACAAAGGCCCCATACAGAGCCATGGACCGCACGATTGCCACGTACAACCGCCTACAGGTGGCGCTCGGGCCCCCCAAGTTGGGAAGCAACGTTGAAAGCGCGCCTGCTGCGCCCAACAGCTTGGGCACCAGCCGCCGGAAGTGGGGCCCGAATTCCCATCGGCTGTCGAGCACCAATCCCAGATACTTCATGGTGGACTCGACAGCTATCCGGGCCCCGCTGACCATGATGTGCGATTCCGGCGCCGGCGCACGTCGCGGACCATGAAACACCATGGCCTCTGACTTGTTTAGGGCCACCTCCAGGCCCAGGCGCCGGATGCGGTTCACCACCTGTGACACCGCAGCCGTGGCTATCCACGTCGCTTCCCTGTGCGAGCTCCCACGGGCAGTTACGAGCGTGTCGTCCGCATTACACGTCAAATCGGCGCCCGACGGGAGCTCGCTTCTCAGCACCCAGTCGTCGCCGATGTTCCACAGGAGCGGTCCCAAGACCGATCCCTGCGGAACACCGCACGACATGAGGTGCCGATCGGCACCGTCACGTCCCCGATAGGTGACGCATCTATCCTCCAGGTAAGCCCCTACTGTACGGCGGAGGTAGGGAGGCACGCGATAGTATTTCAGAGCCTCCCGAATACAACTCCAGGGAAGGGTGTTGAATGAGTTGGAGATGTCTAAAACCGCCAGCACCACCCCAAGAATAGCATCCTACTCGAACCTTTTCTGAAACCATTTCGTCGCATAGTACGGCAGTGTTGCTTCGCGCTCAACTTGGCGGAGACACTGCCGTGTTGATTTCGTTTTTATGTGTACTTAAATAGTCGAGCTTGAATTACCCAGAACTTGTCACTCATATAGATTTCCATTGTTTATTCGGTCTTTCTTATCTCTCGGCAGATATTGTTTGAAAGATACTCGACCCTTAAAAGCTATAGTTTTGTAATACGAATAATAAATAACACTACGAATGTCGGGTATACTAAACCAAGATACAAAATGATTATAAACAATGTTTTGTTTACAATCTGACCTACCTACCCACATATTTCTGTTACAAATTATTATTGTGTCTTGTGGACACTTAAGGGTTGCTGCGGTACTTACGTGGTTTATTGATTATAAATAAAAAACTAATAATATTATTAAAAAAATATTACACTTTTGGAATCAGTAAACTATAGGGATAGATAAGATGAAAGGGTTTTTTTTGCAGAGACAAATACTTTAGTTTCTATACATCTTTAAACCTAAAAATGAGTCCACAAGACACTTGTGGGTTGTTAAGGGTTAAGCAGTCTCCGTAGAGTTAAGCCGCTTTGCCCAAAATCCATTCTGGAACATTATTATTAATATATAATAATACTTTCCTGTTCCAGCGCCCCACGCTTTTAAAATCAAATATTATAATTAAAAGCACATTGTGGGGTCACGTTTAGCTGATGGTACTACATTAAACCGTAACCGTCGTAACCCTGAACACATCAAGGACATACACGCACACGAGACACACCAACAGCATCAACACACATAGTTTACACTTCAGCCCAGAAATTGAAACAACTTGAACGATCCATAATTTATTTTTTGTTTTTACGAGCATTTATAAAAGCGTGTTTTTCTAGTGTTTTTTAAACTATTAATTTATTTTATACTTTTTGGCCTTTGATAACGAAATATTTTTAACAATTATACATTTATTTTACGAAGGCGAATGAGCCCGCATCCTCTCCATCTCCGCCTGTGCGTCTGTATTACATGGTGTTTTATCTGTCAGCTTATAACAATCTAGCTCTTCAATCAGGAGACCACTAAATGATTTTACTCTACTCAGAGCCACATACGCCTGACCAGGCGCAAAAGTACGGGACCCTAACTACACTACTGCGTGGTCTACAAGGTTGTTATAAGCTTGAAATCTGATCGTGTTCAAAGTTCATTACATGGCCTTTCTTACAAGTGTACACACGACTATGATACGATATTCCATCATGGAATGCCAGTGCCTATCCTCCAGCTTCATCATACAGCTGCCAATTTTCATTACGCTACGACCCTTGGAAGATGGTTGGCTTAGATTCCATTACATAGTTAGTTACATCCACGACTATTAAAAGCGTGTTAAAATAGGGGTCCGTAAGATATTTGGGTTTTTCGGGTACGCGAAGTAGTTTCCTCGGGACGCGGGTGAAACCGCGGGAAACGGCTAGTGCTTACGTAAAATTGCATTCTAAATTGACTACATTTTATTCCTGTCTAAAGTATTTAGAATTATTGCATAAAATAATATGTTTCTTATAATTTGTATTAAAACAACAAATAAACAGCCGTCTAAAGAATACAGTAAGTATTAATTATTGTTATAATTTTATACAAAGCACTCGACTTACTAAAATAGCGAATGACTTATTCTGGTATTGTGCGATAAAAAGGCACTTAGTTGACAAATTATATTATTATTATTTTAATTTTATTTATACTGACTATAATTAAAAATAGACTATAAGGAATTGGCAAAATACAGCAATTGATTAAATAGCAAGCTAGTTTGGGTAGAAATTTTAAATATCTTTCTAATATTTTCTAGAAAGAACTATAGCCTATGTTACTCAAGGATAACGCTGCATTACAATGGTGAAAGAATTATTAAAATCGGTTCAGTACTTTTTTAGTGTATTCGTTACAAACATACAAAAATACAAATCTTTCCTCTTTCTTATATTAGTTATTGAAATTGAATTACAAAGTGTGCCATATAACAATGTGATGTCATTATTTCCTATCGCTCGTAATAATTTATGGCTTTCCTCCACAAAGCATCGTTTTGCGAGAAAAGGATCCCATTAAAAATTAAATGAAAAATTAGAGATAAGAAAGACCGAATAAACAATGGAAATCTATATGAGTGACAAGTTCTGGGTAATTCAAGCTCGACTATTTAAGTACACATAAAAACGAAATCAACACGGCAGTGTCTCCGCCAAGTTGAGCGCGAAGCAACACTGCCGTACTATGCGACGAAATGGTTTCAGAAAAGGTTCGAGTAGGATGCTATTCTTGGGGTGGTGCTGGCGGTTTTAGACATCTCCAACTCATTCAACACCCTTCCCTGGAGTTGTATTCGGGAGGCTCTGAAATACTATCGCGTGCCTCCCTACCTCCGCCGTACAGTAGGGGCTTACCTGGAGGATAGATGCGTCACCTATCGGGGACGTGACGGTGCCGATCGGCACCTCATGTCGTGCGGTGTTCCGCAGGGATCGGTCTTGGGACCGCTCCTGTGGAACATCGGCGACGACTGGGTGCTGAGAAGCGAGCTCCCGTCGGGCGCCGATTTGACGTGTAATGCGGACGACACGCTCGTAACTGCCCGTGGGAGCTCGCACAGGGAAGCGACGTGGATAGCCACGGCTGCGGTGTCACAGGTGGTGAACCGCATCCGGCGCCTGGGCCTGGAGGTGGCCCTAAACAAGTCAGAGGCCATGGTGTTTCATGGTCCGCGACGTGCGCCGGCGCCGGAATCGCACATCATGGTCAGCGGGGCCCGGATAGCTGTCGAGTCCACCATGAAGTATCTGGGATTGGTGCTCGACAGCCGATGGGAATTCGGGCCCCACTTCCGGCGGCTGGTGCCCAAGCTGTTGGGCGCAGCAGGCGCGCTTTCAACGTTGCTTCCCAACTTGGGGGGCCCGAGCGCCACCTGTAGGCGGTTGTACGTGGCAATCGTGCGGTCCATGGCTCTGTATGGGGCCTTTGTGTGGGCGATGGACATGACGGCCAGCACTCTCGCCTTTCTGTGCAAACCGCAGAGGGCGATGGCCGTCAGAGTCGTCCGCGGGTATCGCACGATTTCTTACGAGGCGGCTTGCGTCCTGGCCGGATCCCCGCCCTTGGACCTAGAGGCGAAAGTACTCGCGTCATTATATAAATGGCGCGAGGAACAGCGGACACGGGACCCGAGGCCGGTGCAGCGGCAGATCGCGCTACGCCGAGAGGAGCTACGACAGGTCTTGGTGGCGGAATGGCGGCAAAGGCTTCTGCGCCCTACCGCCGGTCTCGCCACCGTCGAGGCGATCCGGCCAGACTGACTCGGGAGACGGCACGGCTCCCTGTCGCTTTTCGTGACGCAGGTGCTGTCGGGCACGGCTGCTTCGGCAAGTACCTGTGCCGCATAGACAGGGTGCCATCGGTGCCACCACTGCGTCGATTGTGGGAAGGACACGGCGCAACACACGCTCGCCGAGTGTGCAGCTTGGGAAGAGCAGCGCCGTGTCCTCACAAATGAAGTAGGCGGCGATCTGACGCTGCCGGCCGTAGTACGGAGGATGGTCGGTAGCGCAGAGTCGTGGGACGCAGTGGTGTCCTTCTGCAAGGACGTGATGTCGTAGAAGGAAACTGCGGAACGGGAGAGGGAGATCTCCACTCCCTTTCCCGGCCGCAGAAGGCGCACCGGGCGCAGGAGAAGGGCGGACAACGCCCTTTTCCAGCCCCCATAAATGGGTTCAGGGGCGAGGGACTTGAGGAAGTCCCCGCCCCCTATTCGATGGACCCGAGTTGCAGGCGCGCGCGGGTGTCGGCGCACGCCTCTGAGGCGATGCACGGGCTAGTTCAGCACTACCCCATTCAGGAGACGAGGCCCGGAATGACCCGGCTAGCACTAGTGTGGGGCTGCGGAAGAATTTGGATTCCTGCGGCCCCGCGCGCACGTGCGAGGAGACACCGGGGTGGTTTTAGCCGGTAAGAGTCCGGCACGCCCCTCCGCCTTTCCCAAGCGGAGGTAGTCCATAAGGATTTCCCACCGAAAAAAATAAATAAAAGGATGCTATTCTTCCTAAATACACCTGGTCTATTCATATGCAAATACTTCTATAACGAAGAGGACAGCGTCTGTCTTTAGGCCGAAGTAAGTACTTAACTTAGTCCGCAGTGTACACAACTTTATTTTTACTGTCCGGACTAAATAAGTTGCGAGGTATAACAAAGTACTGCGGACTAAACTTTCTGGTTTTTTTTTGTGCTAGATCCTGTTTGTTTTATTTTGTAAATGCGTTTGAGTTAACAAAGTGTTAATAGAATACTCTATGCTTTAGTCATCATATTATTACTGTTGTTGTATATGTGTACGTTAAGGCATTTGACAAATATGTTTTATCCAATCAACTTTTCGGGTTCGGTGGAGCAGAAACTGTAAGACTCTGTGCGGTCCTAATTAATGAAACTATCGTGGTATTCAGAGGGAATACCGGTGAGTTATTAGATATCGTTTTCGTAACCTCGCTTGGGTTGGCTCGTCTCGCTTGACGAGTCCCGTCGTTTTCGCGCTGGTATCCATCAAATTTCTCCACATACAATACAAAATTCGCGGAATACATATGACACCTCCATGGTGCTCGAGCAATCAACTTCTTGAGTGGCGACTGCGACTCGCTTAACGTAGTGTTGAGCGTCCTGTAGCCAGGTGGAGCTATGATATTTTTAAGACAGCTCATTGGTGTGCCATAGGAGAGACGGTAGCGGTAAAATGTTTAGATCAATCCCATTATCAAAACTTGTAGTGGCAGCGCATAAGAAAATGTTCCACTAAATCTATTATAAAATGAATACAAGTGAGCTTAAAGTAAAGTATCTGTGGAAAAGTTTTGTCCATTGCGGCACTACAACTTTTCACTGTGCAGTTTTTCTAGTCGACATTGACCTACTGTACTGTTGACTGATATCGTCTTCTTATTGACTATTATTTCCGAAAATGCTGACCAGAAGAACCGTATAATATGATCTTAACTGACCTGTGAATGGTCATTATTTTTTACGGTCAATTATGCGATAAAAGATTGAAAATTTTAAATTTTTATACACTGTTATTATCTGCACTACTGTTTTGGGATTGATTCTGTTAAAATAGATAGATATAAGATAAATAAATAAAACAGAATGCTAGTCTGCTGGTCGCCTTTAATTTAAGTCAACTGTAAAGCCACAGAGTGAAAATCGACTGTTGGGTCCCGACCCAACAGTCGATTTTCACTCTGTGGCTTTACTGTCCGTATCGTGTTAATGAACGAAAAGAAAGATGAAAGACCTTTCTATTTGTCCCGACGTTTCGGCATGGGTTACAACAGCCGTGGTCACGGGATGACTGATGTTCGTCAGCGCTGCCTCCGAGAAGTGCGGGTTTCGGAACCTACCCTCCCTTGGTCTTCACAATTATTAACATTTATATGTTCGGAACTGTCGGTACTTCGACACACAACACTAATGGTATCTTCACACTGGCGCGTAATATCACCTCGTCGGTGTCTACATTTGCTGATGACAGGATTCCAAGATGTAGATAAACGTTAACCATCCTCCCGGTTGAAATTTGCGTGCTTTTTGATTTCAACCGCTTCCCGTGCTATTCTTGAAAAATAGTGACACTCTGTGGAGAGAAAGAACCTGGGGCCGATGTAGCTCAATCCAGTGATTGGATCCTGACTCCAAGAAATGCTCCGCTATGGCCGACTTGGTGGTTTGTCGGTTTTTGACGGCCGTGATGTGTTCCTTAACTCGTTCGGCGATGATCCTTTTTGTTTGCCCGATGTAGGAACTACCACAGCTGCAATCCACCTTGTACACGCCCGGTGTTTGAAAAGGGATGACATCCCAAAGGATGTCATCCCTTTTTAAAGTAGCAAATTACCTGCGTACTCCAAAGAGTACGCAGGTAATTTGCTATTTTGGAGTACGGACTATATACAGTCTTAATGGAGTATTTTTGTAGTACTGTTCCAACTTTGTCCGTTACTCCTTTTATGTAGGGCATGAACGCTGGCGCTCTGTTCACTTCAGTCAGTCTCGACCTTTTCCTTGAACTTCGCATATTGTGTTTGTAACCGTTTTGCTTGAGTACCTCCCGAACATGTGTGAGCTCACTATCCAAGTGTTCTGATTGCAATTGCAATACCGGATTGCAAATGTCGCGGGTGATGATGTGAATTTGCGTGTAAGTACCTGCGCATGTGTGTGAGCTTCCTGTAAACAGTGTGTGACAGGTTTCCATTTCTCTCTCACCTTGATCTTCACATCGAGGAAGGCCAACGATTATTTATCTACATCTTGGAATCCTGTCATCAGCTAATGTAGACACCGACGAGGTGATATTTCGCGCCAGTGTGAAAATACCATTAGTGTTGTGTGTCGAAGTACCGACAGTTCCGAACATATAAATGTTAATAATGTGAAGACCAAGTGAGGGTAGGTTCCGAAACCCGCACTTCTCGGAGGCAGCGCTGACGAACATCAGTCATCTCGTAACCACGGCTGGTGTAACCCATGCCGAAACGTCGGGACAAATAGAAAGGTATTTCATCTTTCTTTTCGTTCATTAACACGATTCAGACCCGTTTCATAATCTTTAATATGTGTACAAATCGTGGTAGTTTAAAAATAGTTATTAGCTTTGAGTCTTTTATGAGGCATTGTGTAGGTAAGTCACTGATATGCTCTCTTGGTGTGTTCTAGACTTTTGAAAACAAGGCAAAATGTATGACATTTAAATCTTTTAGGATCGTCGCAAATGTGACGTGTATTATATCAAGCTCATTTAGATTATAGCAATTCAAAATCATTATTAGCCTAGCTTTATAGTCTGTCGTACTTCTGAACATAGGCCTCAACTCATTATGAGAAGGGTAAGGCCTTAGTCCACCACGCTAACCAAGTGCAAGTTGGCAGACTTCACATGTCTTTTGAGAACATTATATAGAATAGTCAGACACGCAGGTTTTTACACGATGGCGATGTTTGCAGGCTATTAGACTCTTCACTAGGTTGTCCCTGGATTTTACATTATACAAATAATAATTGCCACTATGAAATAGCTATCTATAAATTCCATGTTATATGTATATTATGTAAACTAAAATAAACTATCATATCGTTCGATTTTAGCATGAAACGTGAGTGCAAAAGTCAATTCAAAACAAGCACAAACAAGCAAAATTTTAAGTGAACTCTCTAGCATGTATTAAGTGGAATAGTTATACTAATAAGATCACGTTCGTCAATGACTGTGGGAGAATCAGTCCCGGCGAATTAGGGCAGGATTGCAGTAGTCAGTAAATTAGTTGATCAATTTCATACGTTGTCGTCTAGTGGGTTTAGGGTATTCCTGTTAGGGAACTGATAACTGTCTACATTATGTATATTCTATATGTATACTAGATGACGCCCGCAGCTACTCCCAGAAAATGTATTTTAATTAACTTTTTATCCGATCGCCTGGGGATTTTCTTTTAGTTTTGGCCGTGCGTTGTCTGTCTGTCAGTAACGCACGAATTTTATCTATAAAGAAGATAGGAAAGAAATTACAAAAGTATTGATAAACTCATTACTCCTTTGCAAATATGGGTATACATTTGCAGATCTTAATAATAAATACATTCTTCGTTCTATTACCATATCCCAACAATTAGGCATGCAAACACAAAAACAGTAAACTATTACGTATATTAAACACAACATACATTATTACAATTTAACGTCAAAATATAGAATGTCAAATAAGAGTCCAAAATATCATAATGTAGAAATAAGAATAATAAAATGTCATGAAATAATACAAAAATTAAAAAATAAAATATCAATAATAATTATAAAAGTACAATGTCAGCTAATCATAATTAAAATGTCAAATGTATATAAGTATATATTATAATTTAAAAATAAATAAAGGTTATTTCTAATTAATTATTTGCAATGCTCACTTAGTTGTAAAATTGGATAAGATATAAGTCACTGTTGTTAATATTGATTATTTACACAGAGATAAGTTTGAGTGAATAGGAGTACTGCTATGCAAAGACTATCGGGTGCCAAAGAAAAACTTATTGATACAAATAGGATAACGTTAGCACATAACTCCTTGGAATCATTAACGAGCCGAGTATCGCATGTAGAGTTGGAAATCACCTCCCTCAAATCTGCAAAAGAGGAGATCTCAGTATTACAGAAGCGTTGTGATAACTTGGAAATGCTCCAACGTGAGAGTAAGCAGAGGTCCCGTATGAGCAACGTCGAGATCAAAGGAGTTCCGGCTTCCAACGGTGAAGACTTGTTCGAAATTATTGACAAGTTAGGAGAAATTATCAACTATCGTATCCCTAGAGACCAAATTAATTATATTGCAAGAGTACCCATGCGAAGCGACAGTCAACACAAAAATATTATATGTTCCGTGCATAACAATTACATCAAAAACAACTTTGTGGCTGCTGCAAAGAAACATAAAGGAGGCATCAACGCAAGCACTCTGGGTCATAACAAGAGCCCTGGCAAGATATACATAAATGATCACCTTACTATAGAAAACAAGGCATTCCTCAACAAAACCAAGTCCTTTCCGAAAGAACGCGGCTTCGAATACGTGGGTGACCGGATGTAAAATATTTATACGAAAAACCAAACATCACCAAAACACCACATAAAAAGAGTGCATAGGGTTCCCACCAAGAACTTAGGGTCCCAAGCCAGCCTCACCTGCAAGTGGTGCACCTGCCGATCAACGGACGAGGCTCTGGCAAACAAAATATCCCGATAAGCGGCAATAGGCTCGCCACCTATTACGTGGGATCAAAACACTGGCGAAAAGTGGGCGTTTAATATGCCTCTGCCTACCCCTTCGGGGAAACAGGCGTGAGTCTATGTATGTATGTACCACATAAAAATAGACCAAGATTTGAAAAAGTTTTTTTAATCAAGAATCCATCATGTCATCATGTAACGTATACGAACAATTTAAATCACTAATGTTGAGAACCAAAGGTACTTGTTTTTTATACACATTCACCGCTCGCCGGCCTTTTGTTCGCATGTCACTAGGTGTCAACCGGTTGGCTACATCTTGCAATTGCAACCTTGAACGCTATTTACGCATGCTTAAAGTATCAATTAGCTTAGTAGCAATAATGCCTTTTGTCGATGTCAAATGTATTTTAATTTTTAATACTAATGGCCCATTTAGCTATTATGAACTTAATTTACATCAATGTAATGTTGAAACTAGCTTTTGTCCGCTTTCGTACCTATCTTATGATGATAATAATATTATTTTTTGTTTGATGTTTATGTACTTTCCGCATATTTATATTATCCTTTCTATTCAAATGCTAATTGACAAAGATTTATGATGGCGCCTATTAGCTTTTATTATCAGAACGTGCGAGGATTACGGACTAAAACACCTGTTTTCTTTAGAAATGTGTGCATTAATGGGTTTGATGTTATTTGTTTAACTGAAACTTGGCTTATTGACGGTATTGGCGACCGTGAGTTATTTGATGATAGGCATATAGTCTGGAAACGTGACCGAAATTACGTAAATACTCATCAAACAATGGGTTGTGGTGTTTTATTTGCTGTGAGAAGGGAACTGGATGCAATACATAGGAGTGATTGGTGCTCATCTGCTGAGAATTTATGGGTCATACTGACATTACACCACAAATAACCTAGGGTGTCTTATAAAATGCACATATGTGTAGTATATATTTGCTCACAGAAGTTTGGCAACTCACTAGCGGAACAGCTCGTTAACTTCGCTGAGAATCTGTCTGATATTGTCATCAAACACCCCGCGGATAAATTTTTAATTGTTGGCGATTTTAACCAACCAAACATAAACTGACTGCCTGCAGATGATGATAGCCTATTTCCTAGTAACGTGCAAGGCAATAGTCAGATAAATGTTATGGATACATTCGCCGTTTGTAATTTGTCATAATACAACAAGCATAGTAACAGCAACGGTAGGATATTAGACTGGGTGTTGTCTAACAGTGAAGTTGGCGTGTATCACTGTAGTGATTCATTGGTTCCCGAAGACATACACCACAGAGCTTTGTCTTTATCAACAAATTTTGTGTATATACATGACCTTTCCATGTGTCCCCGTGTGAGGTATATGTACCGTCAGGCTGACTACACTGCGATAGCTAAGGAAATGGACAGCATTGACTGGCACACTGAACTGTACTGTAGGTCGATTAGTAAGGCTGTAGAATTCTTCTATGACACTTTAAACAGATTAAAGAACACCTATGTACCAACCAAAACCTTTGCATCAAACAGCAGGTATCCCCCATGGTATAAGAGCCCGCTAATTAAGATTCTTCGAGAAAAAGCCAAATCACACGAAAAGTACAAAAGATATGGTTATTTATCTGATCATCAATCTTTCATTACACTGCAACAGCGCGCTAAAAACCTGGAGAAGGATATATTTGACCAATATATGGCTAAAATTGAAACTGATATTTGTAAGGACCCACGGGCTTTTTGGCGATACATAAAATCTAAAAATCAGTCCCATTCTTATCCCTCGGTATTAAAGTATTAGAAGCGGTCATCTGGGAACGGAAGAGTATTTCTACTCCAATTTTCTGTCCCCGGCCCTCAAGATGCTAACGTACCCGTCAGTACGGTGGAGAGCTTGACGATTCGAGGGGATTACTCTGATACCATTCTTTATCTTTAACTGTGCCAAGTGTCTTGCTATTCCCATCTCGATTTTATTCAGGCGGTCTGTTGCTGAGGGTGACGGGCCTGCGATCTGGAAGTCAGCGTATATAACTCCAATACAAAAAAAAGGTCCGAGAGAAGTGGTGGGGAACTATAGACCGATCTCCAAGCTATGCGTATTCGCTAAAATACTAGAAAAAATTGTTTACAGGCAACTTTATGCGGCCATCAAACTTAGCTTCGGCGAGCATCAGCACGGTTTCCTTAGTGGTCGCTCCACCACGTCTAACTTTATCGTTTCTAGTGATTACATATCGGAACATATGTCACAGCGGTTACAGGTGGACGTTATTTACACTGACTTTTGCAAATGTTTTGATCGGATAGATCACTACTTACTGAAGCGGAAACTGTTACACGTGGGTATACGTGGTGACTTGTATAGGTGGTTTTCGTCATATGTTGAGAACAGAAGTCAAATCGTAGTTTTGAACGGTTATTCGTCAACTAGGGCAATGTGTATTCCGTCAGGAGTTCCACAGGGGTCCCTGTTGGGTCCTCTTTTGTTTAATATCTTTATTAGAGACGTCATAACTTGCTTCCACTCATCAAAAATATTATTGTACGCAGACGATATGAAGATACTGAGTAAGATAGGCTCCAACGAGGACACCCGTCGCCTGCAAAGTGACCTTGACCGCTTTCAAACTTACTGTACCAATAACCAACTGGACTTGAATGTCGCCAAATGCTACGTTTGTTCTTTTACACGTAAGCCTAACCCAATAACGTCATTACACGCTGTCGGGTACCGTTATAGCCAGGGTAAACTCTGTCAGGGACCTGGGAATAACATTCGACTCCAAACTACTACTCGATGCACACATTTCAAACACAATTAATAGTGCTAATAAGGCATTAGGTTTCATTTTTAGAATATCTAAGGATTTTAAAAATATCAAGATGATCAAAATTTTGTATTGTGCTTACGTCCGTAGTCACCTCCAATACGCTTCTCAGGTGTGGAACCCCAACTACGATATATACTTAACGCGCTTAGAAAGAGTTCAAAGGAAGTTCCTGAGGTACTTGCAATTCCGGCCTAGAACATACTTGTCGGACTATTTAAGCCGATGTAGAAAATTCCACTTGCTGCCTCTACAAGAGCGAAGGAAAATAGCCGATATCTCACTTTTATTCAACATTATGAATGGGTCAACGGATGTAACCGAGCTGACGAATAAAATTGGTCATCGTGTGTCATCAGCACTACTGCGTAGGCCTAACCTGTTACACGCCCCTGCTAGCCCAAGTACTTACAGGCAAAATTCATTACTGATTAGGGCTTGTCGGACATTCAATTTAGCGTGCCCGAGAGTTGACATTGATATTTTTAACACTAGTGTCTCTAAGTTAAAAAAGACTATGTGCAACAACTTTTTTTCACATCCTTCCTAGAGGTCTATTAGAAATGAGTGTGTGTATATATTTACCTTTTTTTCTCTCTTTTCCTCTTTTATTTTTTAAAATTACTATGTTCATTTTTATTCTCCTACTTATCATTATTTATTTTTAAGCTATATTGTTTTAGGTAGCCGTTTCACCATCGACAAAGTTTTGTACATATATGCTAAAAGCGAAAACTTGTAATTGGCCATAGCTTAATAAAAGATATACATGTTTGTTAACTAGCTGTAAGTTTTCAAAATTCGAAAATAAATAAAATAAATAAATAATGAAGATGATTAAAATATTCTTCTCACCCCAACAAACAAAAACGTCATATAAGTCTTGACTCATACGACATAAAGTTAGATAGCAGTCTTATAATGATAGTGAGATGACTACTAGGTTCTTTAGACGTATTTAATTTAACTTATTAGTCGTGCAACGAATCTGTCATAATAAACTGGTTTTAGCAACATTGGTAAGACTAAATTAAACGACGTTATATTACAGTCTTAACTAAATCGATTGTACGATAACGCAATAGACATACTAACGTTATAGTCCATTAAACGTTAGGAATTGACCAAGTTATGTCTTTGAAAAACCTTTATATGACATTTATATAATGTAGCAGTTGTATAGACGTTTTCACAGTGACGTTTATATAACGATCACTATCCTGTTTCACAGCGGTCAATTGGAGACTCTTAAATGACTTGGTTGTTTATTTAATACTCAAATATAACTTATATATTACATGATCTCCGTTTAATGTCATGCCCTGAGTTTAATCAAACTTGTAGTCGCATTTAAGTTAGGTTTTGACTTTAAAACGTCTAGGTCGCCATATTTACGGAAAGTTTGATTAAATTACTACGAAAAATGGAAGCAAAAATTCGTGGCGAAGACTTAAACATAGTGGAACTTTCAAGAGGAAAGTAAATCGAGATTTTCTTTTATTAAAAGTACAACATCAAGAACCGTGGCATTAACAAATGTTGAAGAAGAAAAGTGTACAACACATGAACAACAAAAAGGTTCAGTATGAACATTTATTTTATTTCTATAAAAATATTGTGTGTGATTTTTCCGCTATTGAATTTGTTATTTATCAGTAAATGTTGTGGTGATTGATTCGTTTTTAATAAGTAAATTTTAAAATTATTAATCTACACAGGTTTTAGGAAAAATGGCAGCAAAACTTATTAAAGAAATGTTTTTTACGTACCGTACCTCAAAAGAAAAACACGGAACCCTAATAGGATCACTTTGTTGTCCGTCTGTCTGTCTGATCAAAATATGTCGTATAAAGCGACATAAATTTTGTTGCTCGAAAGTAAATCAGAACCTAAGAGTACTTCCTGTTGACCTTGAATCATGAAATTCGGTAAGAAGTAAGGTCATACAGCACAAGTAAAGTAAAAAGTCTGAGAATTGATTATTTGTAGTTTTATCACATAAAAAGTGTATTTAGTTTTCGTTAAAATAGTAGCATTCTGGCAAAATGTGGGTATTTTTTTTTGTTTTTTTTTTGTCGGGTTGGATAATCTTCATGGAGTCCTCCGCCCTGGGGGAAGGACGAAGGGAACTGTCAGACTCTTACTGACTAAAAACCAACCCGTGTTCCTCACGTACCCGTGTGTCGGAGGGTCGGGTATCGCTGAAGCACTCCTCGCTACCCCCCGACGGGTATTGGCCCGCCAGATGGTCAGGCGGGCCCCGAACAAAGCCCCCTTGGCGGCGGATGAAGGTGTTGGGCTCCGCCGCCAAAACACTAAGCGGTCGCAGAGGATAGGGAGGACGGCAACGCAACACCGCATCTCCTCTTCCTCTGCGGCCCCACCGCGACGCAACGATGGTGCGCCTCCATTTGGTCGCGGGAGATAGGGCGCGCGGCAACGCAACACCGACACGCCTCTCCTCCCGCGACCGCACCCGACTGCGAGAGACAGAAGAACTGTCCCTCGCACCCGCCCCTTTGGACGCATCCTGCGCAGGCCTCCGTCAAGCCCACGCGGAGCGTCCCCTCCTGGATCCCTCTTAGCTTCACCGCGGGTGACCAATCCACGGTTACTGAGCCCCCCCACCACGACAAGGTGGAGATCCCACGGGGGGGGGGGGGTACTATAGGTATATCTCTACCCAACCCTTTGGGGAAATAAGGCGTCATGTTATGTTTATTAATAGTTTTTTGCGATTACAAACTTAAATATGCAGTTGAAGAATTGTCCGTGACGTTTGTCAAAGTATGGGAGAACATGTTTTTCAACTCAATGATAAGTGTGTCTTTGGGATAATTATAAATTAACTATTTGACACGTATTTTTTCTTTTGTTACGTAATTCTGGTACCTTTGATGTGTTGTATTTTCGTGTTTTTTTATTGATTTGATGAATTAAAAAAATCGTGTCAAATATTTTTTGAAAATCTATCTGACGGACTATTTAGAGTTAAGATTGTGTAATGCTGCACTTTTGTTTAGGTACTCATTGGTTAAATTGTACTTAGATGTGTATATGATTTTATTGAGTAGAATAGAATACTCTTGATTGTACTCATAGTGACGCAATATTGTTTTTTGACGCTAATAAATTTATTAGTAAATTTATTTTAACTAAAGATACAATGTATCTGCCATTTTATATTAAGCGACAAATTGCTAAGTTATTAGCATACAATTTACAGCAAGGCAGTGAGCCTTGTGTTGACAATTTATTTGATAGGGTTAGTACATGTACTAACAACGTTTTTATTGACACATCTTGTGATTTAAACTCCAAGATAGGACAACAGTTAGCCTGCAGTATTTGAATATAGCACATCAAAACATGCAGGGCCTATCTGGCAAAGAGTTAGAGTTAAGTTTATTTCTTGAAAAATATGACGTTAAGGTTTTGTGCTTAACTGAACATTGGTTAAGCACCCATGAGGTTATTGTTATAAATGAATATTACACAGTGCAGAGTTCGTATATAAGAAAGCAGGCTATTAGAGGCGGTTCTCTCATAATGACTTCAAATTTATTAAAATGCAAAGAACGTAAGGATATTGTAAACTTATCTATTGAGCGCCCTATTGAGTTGTCCTGTGTGGAACTAGACTTATATATTATAATTTGTGTATATCGACCCCCTTTTGGTGATTATAATCTATTTGAGACTGTTATGGAAGATGCTCTTAATAAAATTATAGGTAGTCATAAGAATATTATAGTATGTGGTGATTTTAATATTAATATTTTAGAGAATTCTTCACATTGTACTAGATTTCTGAATCTTTTTAAGTCATTTAATTTAAGTAATTTATTCTGTGAACCTACTAGAGTCTCTGAAACATCTGCTACTTGTTTGTCTAACATATTTAGTTCTTGTGTTGCTAAAAACCCAGTAGTTATTAGTTCTCTTCCTTTTGATCACCGTGGACAGATAACTAGTTTTTCATGTACAACATATGATAAATCACATACAGTAAAATGTATGCCTCAAACTACCAATCGTCTTATACTTTTTAAAAACAATATTATCGCTAAACTCAATCCCTCAATATTGAACTCAGAAAACCCAAATACAATTTATAATTCACTTTTTGGAATAATAAATAATGAGTTTCAAGATACTTTCAAGAGTAAAACTGTCACATTAAAGGGTACTACCGGATCTTTTAACCAGTGGGCCACTATAGGTATATACAGAAGTAGAGCCAAATTGTTTGAATTATATGGTATGAAACAACATAGATTTGATACACCTTTTCTAAATTATGTAAAAAACTACTCAAAAATTTTTAAACAAGTTTGTGTTATGGCAAAATCAAAATTTATTAGTAGCAATATTAAGCATTCAACAAATGTAATTAAAGAAACTTGGAGAATTATAAATAATGAAACAGGAAGAGCACGACCACGGGAAAACCAATTTGAACTAAAAGAAAACAAATTATTAGTCACCAATCAAACTCAGCGCATATGTTCAATAGTTTCTTTGCGAGCATACCTTTAACAACTACTAGCTCCTTACAATCATCATCTTTAGACGCTGGAAATGTTTTGCTTAGCAGTGTACCTGAATGCAAGAGCGTGTTTAGATTCGAGCACGTTACCCCGCGAGATATATTGATCGCATATAATACAATTAATATTAAAAACACCGGCGACTTTTGGGGCATTTCAATTAAAATTTTAAGTACTATAGTTGAAACTGTTGCGCCTTACCTCTCTATAATTTTTACCCATGTTTTGACTTAGGCGTATTTCCGGATTTGATGAAATTAAGTAAAATCATACCTTTATTCAAATCTGGTAGTAAAAATGACGTAAATAACTTCAGGCCCATCTCTATCTTGCCGGCATTTAGTAAAATATTTGAAAAGATTTTATTAAAGCAGCTACTAAGACACTTTAATTTAAATAGTCTGCTTCATAAAGATCAATACGGATTTACTAAAGGTAGATCCACTACTGATGCGGGTGTTGCTCTCATAAAACATGTTTATAATGCTTGAGAGTCATGTAAAAATGCTATCGGAGTATTCTGTGACCTCTCAAAAGCATTTGATTGCGTTCATCACGACACACTATTGCGTAAGCTCCACCACTACGGCGTAGAGGAAACCTCACTTTGTGTTGTTGAGTCGTACCTGCGGCAAAGATTTCAGTGCGTCGATGTAAATGGGACTACATCCTCTTAATTACCTATACAGTTAGGCGTTCCACAAGGTTCTATTTTAGGTCCTTTTCTATTCCTTGTATATATTAATGACTTACCTTTTTATTCAAAAAACATCTGTGATGTCGTACTTTTTTCAGATGATACGTCACTTATTTTTAAAGTAAATAGGAATAGGAATCAATTTGATGATGTAAATAGTGCACTTATACAGGTTACACAATGGTTTACAGCAAACAACCTAGTGCTTAATTCTAAAAAGACTAAATGCGTTAAATTTGCTTGCTACCTAACGTTAGACAACTGGGACCTAATATAAGGCTAGATAGGGAGGAACTTGACACAGTTGACTCGACAGTGTTTCTAGGCATTACACTAGATAATAAGTTACAATGGGGTGCACATATAGCATGTTTTGCAGGTAAGCTCAGCTCTGCTGCGTATGCTGTCAAAACAGTTAGACAACTTACTGATGTTGACACAGCTCGTCTAGTTTATTTTAGCTATTTTCATAGTGTCATGTCCTACGGTATTTTGTTATGGGGCAAAGCTGCGGATATTCAGAATATCTTCGTTCTACAGAAACGAGCGGTACGAGCAATATACATGTTAGGTGCAAAAGATACTCTTAGGGAACGCTTTAAGTCTATAGGGATTCTTACAGTAGCCTCGCAATTTTTATTTGCTAATATATCGTATATTAGGCAAAATATAGGTTTATTTACTCCAAAAAGTGATGTACATAACATAAATACTCGAAACAGGCATAAGTTATATGCCCCTTCTCATCGTTTACATAAAGTTAATAATTCTTTTGTAGGGCTAGGTATTCGTATATACAATAAAATACCAATTAGTCTTTTAGAATTACCATTTAGTACGTTCAAAAGTAAAATAAAAGACTGCCTTATTAGGAAAGATTATTATACCATTAATTATTATTTCAGTGATAAGGATTTATGGTCACTTACACTAGCCAAATCTTGATTTTTTAAATTTATATAGATACCTTAATTTCAGTTTTTTTTTATAGAATATCTCTAGTTCTATTAATTTAATATTCATGTATTATTAGGTCATTCAACTTACTACATTTACATTGTCATTGTTGTTCCACAAATTTTATTAAAATTTGCTACAGTGTTAGATGAAGGTAACTCGTTATCATGGGCTGGATACTAACGTTTTTGTAATTTTCGTGTATTCATTTACCGTCGCCTTCTGTAACATACTTTTGCACCATAGTTCTGAACATGATCGCGATTTGCCTACATTATAAAGCGTAAGTGGATGCTCCTGTTACACAAGATTCTCATTAGAAGACTACTACAGCACTTAATTTAGTAACTGCATATTTGTTTAAGCATTATGTATGTTCTTATTTACTATTTACAAGTAATTAATTACAATGTGAAACAGTTGCACCTCCTTACAAAAACAAAATATGTACCATAACACTGGCGATTAAAAAGAGTGGCCACGAGTTTTATTGCCCGTTCTTTCTCGTGGTTCTACCTATTTCTTTGCGAATGGGCAGTAAATGTAAATGTAGAAGCATTATTAATTTACTTTAAACATTTATATACACAATAATTACATTCATCTTGCAAAAAATGATTATATACGGTAAAATTTAAACAGTTATGGCACCAGAAATCCTTAAAATGCAATAAATCTCCAATTTTGTTTTTATTTGATCTAATGAAATTAAATGGCCGCAGTTTATGAAAGTCAATGATACTGTGGCAACCCTAGCACTTTTCCGATACTATAAAATGAGTGCTTTCTCATGGCCAAATCAATCTATTAAGAAGTCTTAAATCTGCTCTCGTTAGGAATTTATCTATAACCAAGTATTAAATGATCATATTTTCAGATAAAGGTAAATGGGCACCTTAGTATGGAAACCATCCATGGCGGACACAAACGAAATATAGCAGAGTTTATTCATCTATGGCTCTCATTTATTATGGCGTTAGTCGCATTAATGTGAGCTACGAGAATCTAAAAAAATATAAGTGTTATCTATGTTTATATCTATACTCTTTATCTCTGATACTACTGATCCGATTTGAAAAAATATTTTTGTGTGTGATAGCCACATTCATGAGAAAGGTTATAGGCTACTTTTTATCCCAATATTCCTGCGGGATTACTGAATGAGGCCAACGAAGTCGCGGGCGTCCGCTAATTAATTGGTATATGTAAGAAAAATAAAATGCTAATTCATTAAAATATTTTTATTCAATTTGATCCGAAGCAATCATAAGATCATTTAAAAAGGCAGCTAGTGCGTCTGTTGCTTCCTGGTGTAAGGCCCAAGACAGATAATAATAAACAATGCTAGCGATATGGGCGCAGCTATTTAATGTGCGAAAAAAAACCTGTTCAATGTGCGAAAGAGACAGCGTATAACATATCTCTAAACATTAGCTCATTTCGATATTATTTTTATGCCTTTATAAGATAAAATACAATCCTTTGATACCGTTTGTTTTTGTTTTTAAAGGATTCTGTACATTTTTCTCACGATTTTTAATCAAACAATTACATGCAATGAAAGGTCATATTATTCCCCTTTGTTTAAAACAATTTTGGTTAATGTCCGCCACTGTTCGCAAAGCGGGTCAGATATGCCCAATGACCTTTCCTTGAATGTTACAATGTTTTGAAATCTGCACTGCACTTTTACTGCGACCAATATGAAAAGGGTTTTAAATTTATAAGGAACCCTAATAGCTAGCGACATGACAGCTAGGCATGGCGTATCTACGTCGTACTAAGATTATGTCAAGACCATGCAGTCTTGAAATAACCTTAGTACGACTTTATGTCTTTACAACGTCGTAAAGAGATAAGTTTGTGACAAAAGCAACATGTCCTACATTTTTAGAAATAAATATATCTTTAGAAATAAAAATATAATAATTTAAACACAAAATTGCAAGGTGGCATGAAAATCTGCCCGTCTCATAGTGAGAAGAGGCCCTTGCCCAGCAGTGGGATAATCAATAATATTTATAATTATCTAAATTATAAGAAACTAATTCGATTTCGATAATGCTTTGGTAGCAAAAATTTCATATTTATTCACGAAAAAAATTTGATTGCTCAGTTTTTAAAACATTGTCAGAAGTAGAGTCATTTTCTTGAGCCGTAAAAGTTTTACGCGTATTTCCACGATTAGAATTATAAAAATTTCGACCTCTAAAATATCGAACTGGTGGACCACCATTTCGGGGGCTGAACGAGCTGTTATTACGATTACCACGAGAATTAGGGTTAGCGTAAGAAAAATATTGACAACATACGTACCGGTTAGATGATTGTTCACGAAGGATGTTGGCACCATTTCCGCCATGAAAGCCACGTCTTTGTTCACCTCTTCCAACGCAGAAGCCACGTCCTTGAAAACTCGAACGATCGGAATAGTTACCTCTTTGTCCCCTATTAAAAGATTTATTAGTAAAATGCATAACATTACCTGGAATTGATAAACTCAGACTCTCCTCGTCCTTTGCGACCTGTATAGCCTCTTTTAGGGAGCTACAGTTACGAGATGCTACTATGATACTCAACCTAGAATTTTTTAAACCATCTGCGAATTTTCTAATCGCTTGTTTTTCATTGATTGGTTTTAAAATGTCATATTTCGTTGACTCGCCGTCTGCTTGAGAAATTGTCAAGTCCGTAAAAAGTTTTTCAAGTTCTGAGCCGTACTCATCTATGGATCTCCAACCTTGTGAAATATTTTGAAGACGCGATTGAATTGCCATAAAAGATTTTTTAGGTAAAAAGTGATTACGCATGTCCTTGACAAGTTCTGAAACAGATTTATACGTCGAAGACATTCGCAGCTTCGCAGTTTCTGAAAGCCTATTTTTTAAAACAAAAGTTATTAATAAATGCCTATCTGCCTCGTTAATCATATTAGAATACATCTCTATACCATCAATCAATCGTTTCGTTACATCTTCTGAACTGTCCATTACAGGCAACAAACTACAAGGCGTTCTTAAATTGAACTCCATTTTTGAAATATTTATATTTTGACACACACAAAGTTTATTAATTTCCTCATAAATTTGTCTTATATTTTGGAAAATTTCAGTTGCAGATGCAATAATTTTCGGATCCTTTTCCGATTTTAAAAGTAAAAGTAATTCACTACACTTATCAAAACAATTTTTCGCTTCCTTTGACTTAATTTCTATAGTATTACCCAAATATCTTGATTTACCCTTTTTAACTAAATATTTCCTTATATCTTTCAAAATATTAAAATGTTTTATCAATGTTTCTAACATAATCTAAAAATAGAACTACAGAAATTAAATCAACGTTGTATAATTAACATAAAACATAAGTAAAGAAACTTTAAACCATGCAGGTGCAAGTAAAGAAATGCTTACGTTGCCATATTCGCGGCAGGGTATCTTATTGCATGAGTGTTTTGCACGATTCTTGACAAGTTACCAAAGAACGTTATAAAATAATATTGTCATGCTTAATCTATTTTTAGATCTAAATATTAACTAGGTATGAATAAAAGTCCATAATGTAGGAAAAATTCGGACGTTCACTCGCGAAAATATCACGCACATAAGTATACGCACTGACGCACATTAACTATTATTTTCACCAAACTATTTAGGTAGATACTTTCAAGGTTTTAAGTATTTAAAGTAACTCACGGTCATTTTACTCTTCCATTGTTTCCTCACGCTGACGTCCTCGTAGTGAAGCGCGGATACGTTGCATGGCCTGGAGACCAATTTCTTCTTGAATCCAATGGCGATGGATCTTCCTGTATAGACGTACCAAAAAGTAGCAAGCCACAATGCTATGGATAGCATATGGATGGCCAGCATTGCGTAGACGGCAATATTTAGTCGCTGTACGTGTTGCCCAACATCTTTCAAAGTCGCATCATTGTTTCCAGCAGCGTTTTGCGTAATAAATACTTCATCCTTCTCAACGGTAGAACGACACATCGTCTAATTTCGAAAACTGCCAAAAATATTCCTAACTCAAGGCCGGCATGGCAGGGTCGCCATGAGATGTATTGGGCATGGCAAGGTCACCATGCGGTGAATTGCGAGGGTTAAATAAAAGACTTTCGTTCACTTCAGCGAATAGAATTACATTAAAGGAAAATTACAGTAAAATGGTTCGTACAAGTAAAATGCTGACGCGTTACAAATACGAGACTTATAATTCTTAAGGAGCGTACTTACTAGCTAAATAATGTAAGGGAGCATACACACCTCATTAAAAATATTTTTATTATATGATGTAACTAAAAATTTACGGTTTTTGGATTTTTTCCTTTATTTGTGCTATAAGACGTTGCTCCGTGCCAAATTTCAAGGTTCTGAGTTCACGGAAAGTACCCTGTAGGTTTTGATTCCCTTGTGAGTTTTTTTTAATTTGCGGCAATTTGCAGCATAAACGGCTATATCTTTTGATGGCGTTGGCTTAGAAGTTTGATTTTTTTACAGCTTCAAGGAACAGTAGACTTAACTATTTGATATAAATTTCAGTTTGATACTTCCACGTGGTTCTGAGAAAAAAGGTCTTGACAGACGGCCGGACTACAAAGTGATCCTATAAGGGTTCCGTTTTTTCAATTCGAGGTACGGAATCCTAAAAATTGTATGACATCTGCAGAATCTCAATGAAAATAGACTTATTGTTCATTTCCTGTACTAAACAGGTGCTGGTCGTGTTTTTATTGAGGATATCTTTTATAACCTTTATCAAAACTAAACTGAATGCATGCAATGAGAAATAAGTATGATTTCTTAATGAATAATATATCTCTCCGTGTAGTGACGGAGTAAGAATACGACATGTCACCACCCCACTCTGTCCCGAGGGTGTCGTACGAGGCGACTATGGGAAAACGAGCGCAGTGTAACAGCTTTGGCCGACTCCACACATATGTACATGCCGGCACTGGGCAGCAGCGGTTTTGATGTAATGGAGTCAGGCTCTGCGGTTACCAACCCGCCTGCCAAGCGTGGTGACTATGGGCATTTTCCTCTCAAGATGAAGCACCATAAGAAAAGGCTCCCAGTTCCCAGCAGCTCCGCTATTCCCGGCCAAGGTAGCGGTCGCGGTAACGACGAGGCAGGGGGTGCGAAGAATCACGGGCTATGGTAGGCTACCAAAATCAACTACACCTGGCGACCTACAACGAACGCAGTCTACGGCTCAATGAAAACCTCGCCGAGCTTGCGGTAGAATTAAGTCGCATAAAATGGGACATACTGGGGTTATCAGAAGTCCGAAGGCAAGGGGAGGACACGGTAACTGTAGAGTCAGGTGACTTGTTCTACCATCGAGAAGGCGACCAACTCTCCCATGGTGGCGTCGGTTTCCTGGTCAAGAGGAACCTTGTGGACAACGTTGTCAAAGTCGGTAGAGTGTGGACTCGGGTAGCGTACCTCGTACTTAAACTCACTAATAGGCGTTGCCTAAAGGTGATACAGGTATATTATTATGCACCGACCTCAACGCACCCTGACGAGGTATATACGACCAAAGCTCAGTATAACGTTGTTATGGGGGACTTAAACGCCAAAGTGGGAGTAGAAGAACGCGGCGAAACAAGAATTGGAGACTACGTGTGGGGCAGAATAATCACAGGGGCCAAATGCTAGTTAACTTCCTCAAGGGACATAGGTTCTTCTTCATGAAGTGCTTCTTCAAGAAGAAACCTCATGGGAGGTGGACTTGGCGAAGCTACGATAATGTGACAAGGAACAAGAAAGACTTCATCACGACGGACCGAAAGCATATATATATTTAGAGACGTCTCCGTGATCGATACGTTCAACACCGGTAGCGATCACCGACTAGTACGAGGGTCTCCAAATATCATCCTTAGATCTGAAAGGGCTCGGTTGATGAAGCCTACTCTTCAACCTACATATGTTGCCCCAAGTAGCCACCAATTCTCAGCAGTTCCAGCTAGAACTGCAAAATCGTTTCGATCTACTGGAAACCACCGACAGTATTGACCAGAAGACCGTCACAGTGGTCAAGTTTCTACAAGATTCATCCCGAAAAGTCTTCCCCGCACAGAGGTGAAACAAGGAGTCTAAACTTTCAGCCAAGACTCTCGAATTTATGAGGAAAAGACGCGAGATGTCATCCTGTCAGCTGTCTTCATCTGATGGGAGAGCCGTAAACCGACAAATACGGAAGCTAATGCAACGTAACCTCCGACATTTTACGTAAAACCGCGCGGGGGTCAAAAGTCTTCACTCAGTAGTTGACGCGGCCCCATCTGACGAAAATAAAAACTGCGGATGGCCGTACCGTCAACTCAAGTTTCGAGATTCTCGAGGAGGTTGAAAATTTCTATCGACGCTTGTATACTTCGCGGGTAGACAGACCAACTGGCCCTAATACTGACGACCTCAGAGCTCCACTGACGCGCCACTTTACCGAAGATATCCCGGATGTCGACCAAAGCGAGGTACGAGCGGCCCTTGAGCAACTTACGAAGAACAAAGCACCTGGTGATGACAGCGTCACTGCAGAACTCCTCAGAGTAGGAAGAGACACAATCCTGAGAGAGCTAGCAAGTCTTTTCAATACCATCCTCCACGAAGGCTCAACACCACGGGCATGGAGCGGGAGAGTGGTGGCTCTTTTCTACAAAAAAGGCGACAAAACTTTATTGAAGAATTACAGACCCATTTCACTCCTGAGCCATATGTGGCTGTAGCCACCAGAGCAAGTTGGGTTTCGAAAAGGCTTCAGCACCGTGGACCACATCCATACTGTTCGGCAGATTATACAGAAGACCCACGAGTACAACCGGCCGCAGCTGTGTATGGCATTCGTGGACTACGAGAAGACTTTCGACTCTATCGATACCTGGGCAGTTCTTGCCATCACGCAACGATGTCGCATTGACTGGCGATATATTGAGGTATTGAGATGTGTGTATGAAACTGCGACCATGACCGTTCAGATCCAATACAGCAGGACAAACACCATAGAGTTGCGTAGGGGAGTCTGGCAAGGAGATGTAATATCTCCCGAGCTGTTCACCAACGCACTTGAGGATGACTTCAAGACCCTGGACTGGACTGAACGGGGTATTAATATCAACGACAAGTATATCTCACACCTTCGGTGTGCTGATGACATCGTCCTTATAGCAGAGACGTTGGAGGAGCGTAGCAGAATACTGTACGACCTTAATGAAGTCACTCGGCGGATTGGTCTCGGCATGAACCTGGATAAAACTAAGGTCATGTTTAATGAACACGTCATGTCGAGACCAATCTGCATTGACGGTTGCTTGCTCGAAGTTGTTCGACAGTATGTCTACCTAGGGCAAATAATACAGTTGGGTAGACACAGCTTCGAGAAGGAAATCGAGAGGAGGATTAAGTTGGGATGGGCAGCATTCGGTAAGCTACGTCGGGTCTTCTCGTCGCCTTTTCCGCAAAGCCTCAAGACAAAACACGTACGGTGCCAAAACCTGGCCACTCACGGTCGGGCTGGTCCATAGATTTAAAGTCGCTCAGCGTGCCATGGAACGAGCTATGCTCGGAGTCTCTCTAAAAGATAGAATTCGCAACGAAGTCATCGGGAAGAGGTGTTACCGAGAGGGAACTGGTGTTACCGACATAGCTCGCCGTATAAGGCTGAAGTGACAATGGGCTGGACACATCTGCCGAAGGACCGACGACCGATGGAGCAGACGAGTCTTAGATTGGAGACCACGTTTCGGCAAACGAAGAGTAGGAGCCCCCCCCCCCTCGGCTAAGTGGTCCGACGACCTAAAAAAGGTGACTGGGGCGGGCTGGATGCGGAAGGTAGAGGATCGCTCATTGTGGCGCATGTTGGGAGAGGCCTATGTCCAGCAATGGACTGCAATAGGATGATTAATTGAATATTATATAATCAATTACATGCGAATCTTTGAATCAGAACTATTCATAGATAAGAATAAGAATATTTTTAATCATTATTTATAGAAAAATAATGAAAAAATAACAAATCTTAGTGAATTTGCGCTTATGATTAGTACGAATTTATTGACCTTTATATTCACTGTAAAATCACGAAGACAAAGCCATCAATCAAAGGCTAATTTTACCCACAAAATTGATATTGCCACAACAAAATATCCCGATCCAATACCCAATAGGGAAATTACAAAAGACGACACTGTAAATATCCTTCAGGACGAGGACACTGAGTAACAAAATGCCTTAGAACAGATTCTTAATTATTTAAGGGTAAAATAAATACAGTAGAAATATAATTCACAAAAGACATACAAGCTATTTTTGCATTAAATAAGTAATAAAATAAAAGTTAGTAGTAAAATCTTTTTCGTAATATACTGAAAATTATTTTCGTCTGAAATTAGTGTGACTTCTTTTTTATTTGCTTTTAGTAAGTGATGGCTTTACATGAGGAGTTTGGTCGTCATAGTAGTTTAGAATATCAACATGTAATTGTACGTTTTCATAAGCCTCTTGGTGAGGAAGTGGTGGTTGCCAACCAACGCAATAAACTGCTAAGGTTAATTCTTCTAGCACGGATAAGCTCTGCTGGTAATAAAATATGTATACTAGAATTTACAGACCAAAATGTACGTTGTGTTTACAGGAAAATTAAGAGAATGGTGGCAATATCCAGAATTATTATGTTGGTTTGCAGCAACTTCCTAGTGTTTTCCTAATAATAGCTCTGTTGTTGTCGATGTTAGTTAGTTGAGGTCAGTTTTTTTCTAAGTATGACTATATTAAGAAGTCGGCAAAAAGAAAATGCTAGTCTCATCCAACATCTACAACAGAACACAAAACCTCGCGTAAAATATGTAGACTTATGATAAAATTATTTACATTTATCTTACAATCCCTTTTTAATGAAAATCCTATAAATATCGTACGCATGAAACGGAAACACAAAATTTTCATTTTAAACACTCGATCCAAATTGAATCGGTGGTAATCTATGTAGGTTTCAATGTACACGGTGAAGAAAATACGAACGAGTTAAGCCTCGCCCACCTACGGGATGGTAAACCCCTTAGCAATTTTTATGTAAATACGTAAACAGATTTTATATATTAACTTGGAATAATGTTTCACGTAAATTGTGTCTAAATATAGATATTTAGGGTATTGTTTTGCTGCCTGACTTATTTACGACTAGATGATGTTATATTACTTTGTGATTTGAGTGATTCGAAAATAATTGATTTGTATTTCTACTAATATATTTATAGTAGAAGCGTAAATTAAAAAACGAGTTTATATAGAACTAGAGAATGTCCGGAGCTACGCCCGCATATATCTTTAATTTAATCGTTTCTACCCAATCGACCAAAATAGATCGATTTTGCCATGCATATTCTTTGGTGACCGTAGTACTTAAAAAGTGTTCCCCGCAATGCCTACGGAATCAGACAGAAACGGTTAAGTCAAATAAAATATTCTGGTGTAGCTGTGGGCATTCTTTAATGAAATTATAAAAAATAGACTTTGATAAACTTTAAAGCAATCTGAAGCAAGATTAAACCTATACGATCATCCGCGCTTATTTAGGCATTCCAGATAAATTGCGTATATAAATATAAATAAATATGTACGAAAATATCACATCGAAAACCCATTTCAGTCATTTAAATTAATTTATATTTCTGATTTTATTGTGTAACAATGCATGGAAAATTTATACAACTACGGTCTATTTATTGACTGAAAGCTTATACTCTTTTTATGTTAATAAATCAAGTCTATAGAGAACAAAAATAACATTAAAACATGAATATTCATAATTTTTAAGCAAAGAATTATATTATGAACTGATTTATTCACAGTAAACCCTGATTTGTTTATGTACGAAGCTCCAAATTAAATGATAAACTTCAATAATAATAATATAATAATAATAATAATAATAAGCCCCCTTAATTCCAACCTTATGTCCGGATTGAACACCGAATCCACGTGGGGGGCGGACACGTGTAATACAGTCACAGGCTGTATAAAAACTTACACGGCAAACAAGGCAAGGGAAAACCCATAAATATAGAGAGTAATTATGATGATACACGTATAGGGCCGCTACCTGGGGGCCGCCAGGGCACGTCTGGAGCTGGCGCTGGACGTGGCAGCATGCGAACCGCCAGTGGTCGTCGATTGAACAGGCGGGTCACGATCACTCAAGATGCTACAGCCGAGCACACTTACAATGACACACCTACAAGCAACACTACACATGAAACAGGAAGGAGTGTTTTGCAGGATATGCTTCCGGCAACCACCCTTGCTGGCAGAAATAGGCAGCGAATGAGATGGACAGAAGATGTAAACCGACAGCTTCTTCGCTGCTACTACACAGTTACAAATTGTGAAACTAACCTCACAGGATATCGCCCATTATTATATACAAAATTCCTAGAAATATATCCAGAGCTCAATATTCTAACTGAACAACGATTAGCAGACCAGGTTAGAGTTATACACCGTAACAATAGAATCTCTGCATCAGATAGAGAAAGCCTAAAGAGAGAAATAGCAACAATGAATGCGACTGACAATAGACCCTCAGAAACTGTAAACACTAGTATTGTACTTTCAGCATCTTTAATAAATACCATCAACACATTAGAAAATAACCTACACACAAATTTGGAAGAAACGAATTCACATTTATCACAAGACCCGCTTTTACCATACACGCAAACCTCATCTACCCAAACAACAGAGACTCAAATAACACGGTCATATTCAACAGTACAAGAGGAAGTACTATCACATGCATCTGAAACAGCACCATACAACTACACAGAAATATCAACTGAAGCTGAAGATGCAGAAGTAGTAAACATATTCAACGAGATTATGGTTCAATATAAAGGAACGGATCCTACCACACGCCCACATATACCAAAACTCAAAATCACACATAAATCTAAACTCACAGTTAATGCTCTAAACCACTTAATTAACACAGAACTATAAAATATCTGTAATCCTAGCATAGAAGAAATACAAGATCTTATCTATTGTGCAGCTCTAACAGCTACTACAATACATAATAAATATAATGCAGATATGACAAATATAAATTCCAATAGAAACAATAAGCCGGCATGGGAAAGACGCATAGAATCCAAGATCGCGAATCTGAGAAAAGAACTAGGAAGATTAACTCAATATCTCAAAGGCAACTTATCAAACCAAAATCAAAGGAAAATCAGTATGGTGTATAGTAATAATGAAGAAGTAATAGATGCTATAGATAAAAAGACACAAAAATTACAGGCACTATCTAAGAGACTGCGGAGGTACAAGAAATCAAACCAGAGACACAAAGATAACAAAGTTTTTAATACAAACCAAAAGCTTTTCTATAGAAGTTTCAATAGGGAAATGAGCATTACAGAATCGCCAAAAATTGAAGACGTAGAGACATTTTGGGAAGAATTATGGTCAAAACCGTTAGAACACAATACCGAAGCAAGCTGGATCAAATCAGAAGAACAAGAATCAGAATATCTGAATCCGATGCCCGGCATCACAATAGAAAAGAAAGACGTTGAAATAGCTGTTAGTAAAACACTCAATTGGAAAACACCAGGACCAGACAAAGTACAAAACTATTGGATAAAATATTTCACAGCTACACATGAACACATCGCAAACGCTTTTAACACATTAATCAGGGAGCCCAATACGGTCCCATCTTTTCTCACCCAGGGTAATACATATTTGAAACCAAAAGACTCAGACACCACTAATCCCGCAAAATATCGACCGATAACATGTCTTCCAACTCTTTATAAATTACTCACTTCCATCATCACACATAAAATTAATACACATCTCACACTTAATAATGTAATAGCCGAGGAGCAAAAAGCTTGTAGAAAAGGGTCTAGAGGATGTAAGGAGCAATTAGTTATAGATACAGAGATACACAATCAGGTTAGACAAAAACATAAAAATCCTTACTACGCATATATTGATTACCAAAAAGCATACGATAGTGTTCCCCACTTATGGCTCCTTCACATTCTAAAAGTATATAAGATAGATCACACATTAATAGAATTTCTCCGCCAAGTTATGCAAAAATGGTCCACCGTATTGCAAATAAGAACAGAAACTGAAAATATCAAATCTAAACCAATTAAAATAGCACGGGGTATGTTTCAGGGGGATTCATTGAGCCCACTGTGGTTTTGTTTGGCTTTAAACCCGTTATCACATATTTTAAATAATTCTGGACAAGGATATCTAATCCACAAAGAAAATAGCACCAAGATAACGCACCTATTATATATGGATGACATTAAGTTATACGCTTCAACTAGAGAACAACTTAATTTACTATTAAAATTAACAGAAGAATTTAGTACAGATATAAAAATTAACTTTGGAACAGACAAATGCAAAATAAATAGTATTATCCGAGGACATCACCACACAACAGACCCTTACATACTAACACAACAAAACACTCTCATAGATAAAATGGATTCTAATGATACATATAAATATTTAGGGTATTATCAAAGTACACGCATAGATCATAACAACATAAAAGAAGAGCTTATCAAGAAATTTACAGGTAGACTTAATCAGATTTTAAAGACAGAGTTATCAGCAAGAAATACAATAAAGGCTATCAATACATACGCAGTACCCATCCTGACATATTCTTTTGGTATCATTAAATGGACTGTTACAGATTTAGACAAGCTTAATAGAATTACTAGAACTATTTGCTACAAAAATCATATTCATCACATCCACTCAGCCACAGAACGGTTTACTCTTAAAAGAAAAGCAGGCGGGCGAGGCGTTATAGATATTAAAAATCTACACAATAAACAGGTCCAAGACTTACGAACCTACATGATTAACAAAACCACAGACAGTCACATACATAAAGCTCTTACACTCCTGCCTACATCAGAACTCCACTCAAATTGAACGGCGACCCTATTACAAATGATAAAGTAACTGACGAACAAAAAATAGCAAATTGGAGACAGAAAGCCCTACACGGCAAATACCCTAATTTACTGCAACAAGATCATATAGACTGTGAAGCATCTAACGCCTTGCTGTATAGAGGTAATATCTATAAAGAGACGGAGGGATTTATGGTCGCAATCCAGGACCAAATAATAAAGACCAAAAATTATCAGAAACATATTATGAAAGATCCTAGTATTACATCAGATCGTTGTAGATTATGTAACACGCAGCAGGAGACAATAGACCACATAACAGGCGGTTGCCCATTTTTAGCGAACAAGCAGTACACAGATAGGCATAATAACGTAGCTAAACAAATTCACCTACAATTGGCACAAAAATACTAGTTAATAGATAAAATAGACCCATACTATAAATATAAATCAAAACCAGTATTAAATAATGAAATAGCCAAACTATACTGGGATCGGGATATTATCACTGATAAAACAACACAAAACAATAGACCAGATATCACACTTACTATCAAAGAACAAAAAGTAACATACCTAATAGACATATCCATACCCAATTCAGAAAATATTAAGAAGAAATACACTGAGAAAATACAGAAATACATACCCTTAGCAGACGAAATTCGCCAAATGTGGCAACAAAACACCGTCAAAATAATACCAATAATAATCTCTTCCATAGGACTCATACCTAAAACAATACATACCTCTTTAAAAGAATTAGATATACATAAATCAACATACATAGGTCTACAAAAATCAGTCATCATCGATACATGTTCCATAGTCCGGCGATTCCTAACATCAACAACACAAACACCAACTTCTATAGATAACGAACCAACCCACTTGGTGTAAATCCGTGATAGGTTCGTCAAAATACCCAGCGAAAGCTGAGATTCCAAATGGATTAAAGTACACATAATAATAATAATATTCTACCACATTCACACAACACCATCTAGTCCGAAACTAAGCAGAGCTTGTACTATGGGTACTAGACAATGGATAAACATACATATATACTTTTTTTTGTAAATACATACATATTATACATAGAAACACCCAGACCAAGACAAACATCCATGTTCATGCACACAAATGTTTGACTTGAGCGGGAATCGAACCCGCGACCTTTGGCGTAGCAGTCGCTCACACTCCCGCTGCGCCAACCGGTCGTCGAATAACAATGAAATTTATAATCACAATATGACCTTGAACTTAAGCCGAGTGTTCACGAGAAAAAATTGCGCTGTAGGTATTGCGTCGTAGGTCAATTGAGAAATATTAGGCTCGAGAAAATCTCGGGTTAGAAACTGAAACTGACTGTTTGCGGGTATGTGCATGTTAAATTGTTGCTAGCCCCGGGTTTTGGAAAATAAGTAAAGACGTTGGTCCAAGCAACCATAAAGATCTCTAAATGTCGTAACTGGTAGGCAGTATTCTCAAATGTCCTACTCTACAGCAGATTTTCTGGCCAGGCTAGGCAATCGTGCTTCGAAGACTGCAGTTCAACAGAATTTGTACATAATTCGTATACACAATAATTGCGTGACACCTTTAATAGCGCGACTCAGGATAGTTCCGTCGCCGTACGCCTTGTCTCTAATGGTAACAATTTATTACCCTGCAGATTTTATTTACAAATATAGCTCGTATATTGCGCCTCATAGCTTATGTAGTGAGACGCATTGCGTCCCGCGGTACCATTAATTCAAACATGTTGCCACATATTTGATCTTTCATGCAAAGCCTTTTGTTAAGTATGCAGTTCGCTCGCGGCGAGCACGCGGCATGCGTTGCTGGCACATGACGTTAATCGCAGTGTTTCGTCACAGAGATCCCGCGCACAATTGCCTTCGAATAACATTGGAAAGCACACACAGAAACATGAGTTGCATTCTTAATCACCTTGTAACTGTTTATATGCACTTCTATTGAAGAAGGACGTTGCAACTGTGAACTGAAGAAATATTATTTTGAAATGCTTTTTTCAAATGTTCGCAAGTAATTGTTCTGATATTTGGCTCTGGGTACATATTATTGATTGTGCTATAAGTAAATTGGCCAATTAATCGATCTAAAAAGCTGTTAAAATAAAAGTACATTTTGCTGACTGTAATCTTGTTCTCACAGTACCGACGTTTTGGCAACACATCCAAGTGCTGAAAATTTCGCTTTTTGATATAGTGAATAGTACAGGTGTACCAACAAAGTCAATAAATTTTCAAACTATAGAACAATGCAGAAAGCGATCAGGTAAATAGGAAAGGACAAACAAACTGAGCTACAACGTCGAACAAAATATTGCGCAGTAACAGCTTTTGTGTACCTAGCTTTAATTAAACAAAATTTAAATCAACGACGTTTACCTCACCAGGACAAAATGGTTGTACTGGACTGAAATAGCCACTTAAATGGTGGTCTTGGACTTACACTAAGAATAATTGCAAGTAATTACGTTTCGCTGGTCAAATTTAATGCAGCTAATTGTGGTTTACCTGATGTACACAATGTGACATAATGGAAGCAGGACTATGAGTAACATCTTTAGTTGGTGATTCTTGCGTCTTGAACCAAATGACCTCTTACAGTTCAGTGGGCGAAGTACTTGAAGGTCCATAGTGATGTTAAAAATATTGCTTGAATTTAGTAAAAAAGAAAAACCGCCGAGGACAGGAACAAGTGAAAAAATGTGATCCAAAAAGTGATCAAAGATTACACTTCTACTGGACACGACCTTCGTCAATGAAGACAGCGACTAAGAAAAGAGTAAAAACAAACTACAATCTTGCTTGCAGCTTGAGAAAACTGAGGCATGTAACAAAAATAAATTAATGCCTTACATTACTTTGTAATAAGATCAACATTGATTTTTATTTTATCTTCGGCTTCTGCATTATCAAGTATTTGAGCAGTATTATCGTCTGGCTAAACGAAATAAAGGTGATATACTAATCACAACATCCAAACCATAGTTATAAAATTAACAAACATTACGATCTTTGTCCAACTGTATTAATATTGTAAAGTTTGCGTATTGTGTTACAACAGCCAAGCTATACAATAATAAATTACATAATGTATGACACTCGTTGTAATCAAATTATTCAAACGGAACAACGAAGTACCTCATCCTATTTCGTAATACATTCATGTTTAGTACTGTTAGCACTTAGGCCAATTGCTTTCAAATGAGGCCGATATTTTAAATGTAAATTTCAGTTCATTTGATTTGGAATATTGATTAAGTTTGGATTACGAAAGGTTACTTAAAAATACATTAGCATCCGTATTTCCCCCCCGTGGGATCTCCACCTTGTTGTGGTGGGGGGGCTCAGTAACCGTGGGTTAGAAGCCACCCACGATGAAGCTAAGCGGGATCCCGGGAGGGGACGCTCCACGTGGGCTTGGTAGAGGCCTGCGTAGGATGCGTCCCATGGTGCGGGTGCGGGGGACAGTTCTGTCTGTCCCTCGCAGTCGGGTGCGGTCGCGGGAGGAGAGGCGTGTGGGTGTCGCATTGCCCCGCGCCCTATCTCCCGCGACCAAATGGGGGCGCACCACGTTGCGTCGCGGTGGGGCCGCAGAGGAAGAGGAGATGCCGTTTTGCGTTGCCATCCTCCCTATCCTCTGCGGCCGCTGGGTGTTTTGGCGGCGGAGCCCAACTCCTTCATCCGCCGCCAAGGGGGTTTCGTTCGGGGCCCGCCTGACCATCTGGCGGGCCAATACCCGTCGGGGGGTAGCGAGGAATGCTTTGGTGAAACCCTACCCTCCGACACATGGGTACATGAGGAGCACGGGTTGGTTCTTAGTCAGTAAGAGTATGACAGTCCCCTTCGTCTTTCCCCCCCGGGGCGGAGGGACTCCATGAGGATTTTCCAACCCGATTCCAAAAAAAAAAGCACCCGTATTTGGATTTAACTGAATGTATAAAGCTATCGTTCAGTTCGCTTCCCTTTTGAAATGAGAAGATAATTAGCTGGATTTTCTTTTGATATCGTCCTCCTAATCTTTGCTCATTGCATATTTCGGATCGACAATATTAATTTTTGCAAATTGCTTTTAAATTAATTAGGATTTTATTAAAATTTATTACAGTTACCGTAATGGTATTGTCTTTATTAGTTTGATTTATTTCTTTTGTTGTAAGCAGAATAAGAGTAGTTTATCAATATAATTTATCATTGCATATTAAGACTATGCTAAAATCTGTATTCAATATTATGGAATATCGCTATCGCTTTGGGTTGTGGTGGTCAGACAGATAGTCGCTCTATAAAAAAGATAATATTTAGTCAAATCCGGTTAAACTAGAAAGCGGACCCCGGGTTTTAACTAGCATAATGCTAGGAAGGTGATTTAGTGAGGAAGCAGTGTAACAGTAGTTCATCACTATAATTTATCATTGCATATCAAAAGTATGCATGCGTTTGCTATCCTAGCATTCCCTTAGCCATTATTACTTTTTCATTTTAGAAGTAAAACCATTGATTTCAGTGCTAATGGCATTACATAAAATTGCGAGGCAAGTGTTGCTAAACATAGTCAATCCCGTCTTTAACATTTTAACGCCATGTCTAATATTGAAAAAATTGTATTCTTATGTATGTCAATGATCAGACTGACTACAGATTTTTATTACAATAGGTACTTTCCTATTGTAGTAAAAATCTGTTAAAACTAGTTGTACTGCAAAGTAAGCCGACGCGGAAAAATCTGCCAACCTACTCCCGCAAAATCCAAGGAAAGCAGCAAATTATAAGTCTAGAATGATGTCCCATTCATCAAAATCCGAAAGAGTATAACTCAATATTAAATTGCCCTCTTCAAAATAAATGCCGGATTTTCGTTACACGAAAAAGGTTCGATATTTTCCCCCAGTATCTAAACGATAAATTATACATGTAGCGTACATCTGTTCTCTCAATTCTTCCGGATAATTATTTATTAAAAACATGCATCACATGGGCGATGGCCCTTTGAAACAAGGAAACAAGGCTAGTGCTATGTTTTATTCATGGAATGCTAATTTAAGGAATCTCTTTACGATTTATAAAGGACATACAGACGCTTGAATTTGGCAACTAGAGTGGAATTTTTTTGGAGAATTATTCCTGGCAATATTGGTGCTACAAATAAACCAGACGAAATTGGAAAAAGGGGATTGCTCTCCTCACAGCAAGGATTTTTCTGTGCATCTATTTTATTTCTGTACTCTGATCAAAGTCTGTATCTTGTCATGTCTTTCATCATGTAACAGTTTTATGTACCTATAGCTTACATAAATGATCTATTTCCGTCCTTTTTTTTAGATAGCCAGAGAATCTTGCGACTTTGCCCCCATTTATTTCAAAATATACCTTAACGCTGAAATATCATAAAGCCTATGTGCTAAAATAAATAATGTAATATTTACCGTACTTGGTGACCCTTTGGTAGATACGGTATTACGGTAGATTACAATTTGATTAAATTCCAGAAAGACACTTACTAACATCAAAAATAGCAAAGAAGAGGCTTTTATCCAGTGGCCTACGGTAAGCTGATAATTATGATGATGACAATAATAAAGCATAACAAAATATATCTATAAAGTTCTTGTGTTTAGTCAGACGTTCAAAAAGTTTAATTGAAGTATAATCTGTATACAAAATCTACCACCTATTTACTTGTAATATCATTGTAATCTACCCGATAATTGTTTTCTAACATTTCAAAAGCAGTTGTTAGCGTTGAAGCGTTTCCCTACCGTATGTACGAGTATAATCCTTTAGACATGGTAATGTGATTACGTATTAATGACAGACACGTAAACACAAGTTATTCGTACTAACGAAGCGCCTGTAACCATATTGTTTTCTAAGTAATTGTTCTACTAAAATGCGTAGAACGTATTGTATGGGGAGGAAAGGAGGGTAAATGAATGGAGTGATTTCAGAGGATTTCGCTCGAGGAGTGCTGCTATTTTGGGACATGATGAGTTGTTTATAGGCGTTGGATGTACAGTCAGATAAAAAAGTGGTTAACCACCCTAATTTCGAAGGTCGGTTAATGATTTTATTCATGAGTTTTTTAATGGTTTCTTAAGACTAAATAAAAATAAAAAGGACGGAAATAGATAAGATGGCGCTAGCTGTCGTGTAAACATTAGCTCCGTATTTTTATGTGTTAAAAATTTAAATTCTGCATTTTAAAGTCAGTAAAGGTAATTTTTCAGTAAACTTATACCTAATAGTGATCCTCAAGTGTTAGTGACTTCTTATATACAGTACAATTAAAATTATGAATTATTAAGTGTTACAAAGTGTTGAGAAAGAAACAGTGACGAATACCATATAAAATCATATACTCTCTTCAATTAATACAATTATTCACCAAATAATAATCATAACAATATAATAAAGTGATAATAAACACCAAATAAGTGCAATAACCGATACGTAACAAAACTCATCCGTTAATTTTATTCAAAAAGTGCCACAACACGACTACCGATAATACTGACCTATCACAATTGTTTTCATTGCTAGTTAAGGCCCATCCACACGGCACAATTTTACTACTGATCAAATTTTCAATCGAATTGGCTTTGCCCGTCTACACGACACAATCAAATTACTGATTTTCATTCCATCTACCCGATTGGTTAAAATCCGGTGGTACCGCCCACCCGATGAACTTGAGTTGGACGACTGGCGTCTACACGTCACGATTTCATCAAGTGATTTAGTCAAGTTGTAAGTAAAATCGTGTCGTGTGGATAGGCCTTAAAGAAATGTATGAAATGAAGACCAATTTCGAACATTCCCCCTAATGGCAGCATAACCGAGTGGCTTAGTAATTAGCCATTGTGCGGGGAGCATCGACGGTACAAATCCTACTAACTACGGAATTCAATATTCGAATTATGGATAGATCTGTAGATTTTAGGTTTGTTTTTGACAGTTTTTTTATAAGCTCCATACAAAATATGTCAAACACGAATCTAAAATCTACAGATCTATCTATAGTTCGAATATTGAAAATGGCTGTTAGTCGAGCACTTTTTGTGATATTTTCATTGTTTAAAATATTTATTTCGTAAGTTTGGGCCATTGTAACTGAGAATATACACAAACAATATACAATATTATTGTAATTGAATAAGATTTGAAACAACCCACTGAAGTAAAATAAGAATATGGCAAACGAAAATATTACTATACGAAATAACAACAAGAGTTGTAATTATAGTTACTGTGAGCAGGATGAAAGCCATTCCAGTCTGTCGAGTTTGAATCAAAGCTTGCCAGATTTATCGACACTAGAATACGATGAAATAATTTCTCGGCAGAAACACACAATTAATTCGCTTAAACGTCGAATAGAAAGCGCAGACAACGAAGTACAATATTTGCGACTAGCAAACACAAGTCTTCAAAAGATAGTGAAAAAGCAACAAACAAAAATACAAACCCTTACAACAATCTGTTCCTCAAATAAAAATGATGTAAAAAGAACCCAAAAAAAAGTAGCGTTATCAAACGACGGATAGACTTTATGGATAGGATAGAAACACCGGTGAAAGCGTCATTCACTTCACCTCGGCACATCATGCATGATAAACAAATGGAACATAAGGCTCGAAGTACTCCTGAGTAATTATTGAATAACAAAGTCAATACCAATATTGATAGCCAAACGAAAACAGAAGCTATAGAATACAAAGATGTTAATGAGAAAAGACGTTTGGTTATATTTGGATGTCAGCAATGTTCGGGACTAGCATCAAAACTCACCGAGTCAAGAAGGAAGAGCGACTATGAGGTCTACAATATTTTTGCCTTTATTAAGCCATTTGCGTCCACCAGTGAAATACTAAAATGTTGTTATAATCTAAAACTCAACAAACATGATAAAGTAATATTATGTGTAGGTAAAAATGACACCTCTCCCATGAATATACAAATTGAATTATCAACAATGCTTAAAAAAATATGTAATGCTACGGTATTAATATTAAATGTTTGCGAAAATAAACATTTAAATGAGAAATTATTAAACAATATGATAAAACTAATTGCAAACAATTCTTTTAATTGTCACTTTTTAAATGTATGTCATACCCGCAATAATAACATGTATCATACTTGTAGAAAAATAAACCTGTTTATAGACACTATAGATTATAAGGAAAATTTCTTACCTATGTATGATAAATATTCGGTAAAACACACATGTAATGGCTCACATGTTGGCAATAACATTTACTGTAAGCAACATCATAATAAACTTAAACACAGTACAATCTTAGACTACTTCACGAAATCACATAACTCCAATAACAAATTACGAAATCAGAGTGTGTCTCAGAAAACCAATAAAAATGTATCACCATCCTTTTTTCGCTGCCACTCACCGTAGCACCAAGGACATAATATATATAATAATGTAACATTACTTCATCAGAATATAGCGGGCTTGCTTAACAAAATCGACAGCTTAGAAATATGTATTAACGAACTAAATGAAACCAGTAAAAAAATAAAAATTATATGTCTTAGTGAAATATTTGTCAGAAACGGAGACCAGTCTAACATCAAAATTAAAAATAACAAATTAGCCGCTTCCTTTTGTCGTACCAAAGAGAGGCGTGGTGGTGTATGTATCTAACTAGAGGATTTGCTAGAATTTGAAGAGATTAGTCAATGTAAAATTATGGCTTTAGAGAAATGTTTTGAGTGCTGTGGGATTTATGTTCCTTCCTATAAATGTTAAATTATATTTGTATTTACAAAATACCAAACTCTCCTACTACGATCTTTTTTAATAATTTAAACATTTTTCTCCACAAACTTACATTTAGAAATCAAAAAAAGATTATCATTTGCGGAGATTTAAATATCGACACTTTAGCAAACAACAGTGCTACACAAGAGTTAATAAATTAAACACAAAATTATTATTTAAAATTTCATATAAATATGCCTCCTCGACAACGGACTTACATCAACCACATAATTAGTAACATCACAGAGCAAAGTGGTTCAGTACATGAATATAATTTGTCTGATCATAATACTTGTCAAACATTGAGCTTTTCCATTTTAGAAGAAAAGGGTAAAAAGACGTCTTGTTTTGTATATAGAAGAAATTATAATAAAGAACACTTAAATAAGTTTAGGGAATCATTGCAATCGCTCTCTTGGAGTAATGTTTTCGTAGAGGACCTTAACTCAGCATTTAATAGCTTTCACAGTATGTTTTGCCTACTTTATGACTTATGCTTCCCAATTCAAAGGTGTAAAGTTAATATGAATGCCCAAGCTCCTAAATGGATAACTAGGGGGATCAAGATATCGAGTGTAAATAAGAGAAAATTGTAATACATCTATTATTCAAATAAGAATATTAGTAATAAAAATAAATTTAATAGATATACTAAATTACTTAAAGCTTGCATAAATTGTTCAAAAAGGAATATAAATAACAACCTTATGATTAAATAAAAAAATATATGCAAAAAAATATGGAGTATCATAAAAAACAAAGAATATAGTAACATAAATAATAAGAACATTGACTGGATAAACAGAAATGATATTAAAATTACAGATCCACTAGATATAGCGAATAGTTTTAACACATTCTTTGTAAGGACACCGCATAATTAACTAACGAACAAATCACACGAAAACTTAGCAAACAACATCCCTTCTGTTGCATCCAGTATATTTCTACTCCCATGTACTGTCAAAGAAACTTTACAAATAATAAAATCTTTAAATAACACGAATTCTGTAGGATACGATTCTGTCAGTACGAACATTATAAAAAATTGTGCGGATCTTATTGCACGTATCCTCACTCATTAAATAAACTTATCTTTCGATCAGGGGCTATTTCCTGAAAAGATGAAGATAATTGTTAAGCCATTATTCAAAAAAGATAACTGTCACGAACTTACAAATTATAGACCTATTACACTTATACCAATCTTTTCCAAAATACTTGAAAAAGCAATGCACGATCGAATCTACAATTGCCTGATAAACTATGAAATTCTCCGAAAAGAACAGAATGGCTTTCAAAAATAAAAATCGACAACACTTGCGGGCTTTTGTCTTCTAAAAAAAGTAACAGAGTACATAGATAAGAAAATACCAGTAGTTGCTGTATTTTTCGATATGTCTGAAGCATTCGATTGCGTGGACCACAATATCCTTTTGTACAAATGCGAAAGATACGGAATCAGAGTATCTGCTTTGAAATGGATTGAAAGTTACCTAAAAAACCTAAAAGAAGTTTCACGCGTTGGTAAAAATGCCACTGTTACGCCGCACTGATCAAAATTATTAGAAAACCAGTATGGCGTACCTCAGGGCAGCATACTTGGCCCACTTCTGTTTATCATATATATAAACGACTTTCCGTCAATAACACCCTATCAATCTATACTCTTTGCTGATGATATTTCAATAATTATACCCAAAAGTGACATTTACAGTGATTTTGATATAATTTTAAATAATACAGTCAAATTAATAATTACATGGTTTGAATCCAATAACTAGTGTGCTAATATATCTAAGACTAAATTTATTAAATTATCTAATTATAAGACTCCACACAAAACATTAAATATTGCGTACCGAGGCGAAAACCTATCAAGAGTAGCTGATACAAAGTTTTTAGGCTTATACATAGACCAACACTGCAATTGGAAAATACATGTCCAACACGTCTGTAGTAAACTAAAAAGAATTGTATTTGCACTCAAAAATTGACATCAAATTGCTGGCAAATCTGCAGTGCAAATTGCTTATTACGGATATGTGGAATCGATACTACGATACGGATTATTGTTATGGGGACATTCAACTGATATTAATAAGGCTTTTATTTGCCAGATAAAATGCTTAAGGGCTTTGTGTAACGTAGGACCACTAGACTCATGCCGACCATTGTTTAGAAATAATAAAATACTTACTCTTTTTGGCTTATATATATTGGACATATGTGTACATGTGAAAAAATTCTCACATGAATTTAACAATGTTAGAGATAATTCAGTCATGAGTAAGAGAGACCCCACCAGATTGTTAATGCCTACATTTAAGAGCTCCCTATTTCATAAAAACTGTTACATTATGTGCATAAGAGTTTTTAATAAAATTCCAAAGGCAATCCGTGAACTGCCACTATTTAAAATGAAGTCTGAGTTAAAAATATGGCTTGTAACACAAAATTTTTATAACATGAATGAATTTTTTTACCTCAAACCTTAAAATAAGACGAAGAGAGAGAATATAATTATTATATAAATGCAACCTACATTATTTGAGGTAAATGATTTTATACTGTAGAGTAATGTTGATGCGTGTGATGAATTGATGATGTCATGTAATAAATTTGGTTTAAATGTATTTAATAATGATTTATTTTTTAAGTTCTTTAATTTTGTACTTAAATTTGTATGCCAATACTGGCGAAATGTGTGATTCGATATTATATATAACACCAGTAAATGTACCACATTTCTTACAAATAAATAATTCTATTCCGTTCAAAAAATTTAAAAGAAGTATTATATTATGTAAGTAATGAATTACAATCGTCATCGTTAATATAGCGAGAGAGGTAATTTGACCTAATCCTTGAAACAAGAAAATTTAATATAATAATTATATTCTTGAGACAGAAAAATACAAAATAAACTTAAATCTCTAAAATCAGGGAAGGTCGAACTACCCTGTATACAAGGTAATAGGTAATTTGACCTATTTATAGAAGGTGGTTATATTGGAGGTAATCTATAAAAAATTGTCAACAATGGTGCGAACAATGAGCGGTTTCTCATATATTGAGACGCAAAGATTTTTCTACGTTTTGCCCTCGTTATCGAAATAAAAAATACTATTAAATTCTCGGCTCTAAATGATCGATACTTTTACTTCTATTGAGAATTTTTTACGATTTTTTTGGTTCTGGTCAACTTTTATCTAACAAGCTTTCCAACAAGTATCAGATTAAAGTCTTGGCGTGAATAGATCTTTTGTGGCGTATTAGATTCAATTTCAGACAAACATTTACATAACCATTATAACTCTTCGATGAGTAGGTACTGTCCTGACGTCATTTCTGATTAACCATCTATACAAATGTATATTTAAATTTTCTAAAGATTGTTTTCTTTACCACCAGTTCGAAGATCACGTAACGCTGTTGCTTGTAAATTGTTAACATAAATCTTGCTTAGAGTTGAACAGCGGCCTGTGATTTCGCATCGAAAATAGGGCCTAGTTGTGTATATTTTGATGGTATTTGTTTGTTAAGCTTTAGCTTGATTTAAATTAGGATTAACTCGATTGATGTAGCCTTGGAGTTGCAAAATGTTTATAATTTTGACAATAATACAAAACGTTTTATAGCATTAATTTGACTTCATACGACATCATTTACGTGATAGTACCTCATTACCATAAACGCATTGTATTTTTTTATTTTTTTTTATTTATAGACTCACGCCTGTATCCCCGAAGGGGTAGGCAGAGGTGTAATATTACACCCACATTTTGCCAGGAAGTTTTAGGTCCCACGTAATAGGGGGCGATCCTATTGCCGTACCGGGCACATTACCAGACTCCGGGCTGCTACTGAGAATATCCTAATGGAAAAACCCAATAACACTTTGCCCGACCCGGGAATCGAACCCGAGACCTCCCAATCCCACGCGCACATTTATGCCGCGAGACCAACGAGGCAGTCACGCATTGTGTGTGGATGTTACATTTGAAATAATTTGAAGAAGAGAAAATAAGTATGTGAAAAATAGAAACATGATATAAACAACGTTCGGGAATTCAACCTTTCGTTGCAGTAAGTTACCTACATAATCTTATCTAGTTAGCATACTGCAGTCCATTGCTGGCCATAAGCCACCCTGTGCCTTCGTCTCGTCCAGTATTTATCAGCCATCTTCTTCTCGGATCAGTTACCGGTCCAACTGGCCAGTGAGCGACCAACACTACGTTTGCCTAAACTGGGTCTCCATTAGAGAACCTGCTTACTGCACCGATCATCGGTTAAGTAACATAATAGTTTTAAATTGTCTTTCGTTATATGTAGGTTGTCCGTGTGGTGACGGATTAAGAATACGGAATATCACCACCCCATATCATCCCATGGGTGTCGTAAGAGCCGACAGAGGGAGCATAAGAGAACAACACTGTTAAAGAAGGAAAACTTGATACAAACCCTATGCCAACCCGTTTGGCCAGCGTGGTATAGTAGGCCAATTCCTCCTTTCAAAGGAGAGGCCTAGTCCAGCAGTGGACTGTTAAAGGCTAATGATGAATATGAAGGCAAGTACTACTTAGTGTTATTTCTAGTATTTGTATTTCGGCATGGTTGCAAGCCCAATTTAAACCAACCTTAAAATTATACTGCTAAATCCAGCTACTGTTAACTATTTATAGATTTACTATAATATAGTGACCTAGTTCTCTGAAGAGTGTTATTATTTATAGGATACTAAAAATATCAAATTTTAATACCTGTATAGAATGATTTGTTCCGACCATGTTAAGTCCTTGCTTAACCCGAACTACTGAAGCTAGAAACATGAGATCTGAACAGTGAATCCTGGACTATTATAGAATTTAAGTGAGTACTTAAATTCTATAATAGTCCACCTCTGAGCATTTTAGGTTGAAAGTCTTAAGGCAGGTGACTGCTAATCTTGTATGAATACCAAGCCTTAGTGTTTTACTTGGTAAATACAATTTATTTTATTTGTGAGTTCATTTGCTAAGTTAGTTGCATCTATATTCAAGATGACAACCAGTGATAAACCAATAAAATTTAGTGCCAACCTTATTGCTTAGCTCTTGTGGGATACAAGACAGATAGGAATATGATTATTAGGATAATGGTTAGTGGGTGTAAAGAACATTATGTGAAAATCCATATAATCTCTTTTCCCATTTAGCAGTATTTATTCTTGGCAAATAAAAGTAAATGTATGGGCTCCTCATGCTTTATTGCTAAGTCAGTTGTGATCAGTCAGTTTAAATTTATTTATTCAGATAAACAATTATTAATTGTGTATGAATAAATAAGAATTACATTAGCACCACATGTTAACAGTTTAAAATAAATATTAACATTATTTAGAAAATTCCCTTAAATATAAAGTCAAATAAAACTATTGATAATAATAATAATAATATTTATTTGTTTAAACATGTGTTGTGTATAGGTGTTCTTAGTTATAGAGAATCAAC